>QODF01000026.1:3795464-3983271 GCA_024372805.1 Oostethus manadensis | reverse complement strand
TATATATATATATGTGTGTGTGTGTGTATATATGTATATACGTATGTATATATCTAAGACTCAGTTCAGAATCAATACAATTTTGAATGCCTTCTGATAGACATACATGAACTATTGATTCCAGCACTACAGTGACAGTATCCCTTTCTTGTTGCAGCTTCATTATGTGTAGTATTGCATAATTTGTATGATAATTGTTTTGCAATTACAACAACATTAGTACGATGACACATCATTAGTTTTGTTTGACTGTGGACGATGCTCTGGATGTCGCAATCCAGTTCCAGCAAATCTCTCTGCAGCCTTTTTCACACAAGTGTATTTTTGATTTGCATCCATCTCAGCTTCTTTTCTTTGTGAGAGCAAATGCTGTCTAAAGTCAGCGTCAGTTATTACCGAGCACAGATGAGAAAGGTAAAAAGACCGCTAGAAACACAAAAACACATTCACAAAGTGTGTTTATTGAACCACAGGCGTACCGCTCTTATGTGTGACTTATTTGTTTCAAAAAGGGAGAAGTCTGCTTTTGTTCACCCATCAGGTAGAAACGAGGCTCAGTGTTTTTCAACAGACTTTATCACTGAGACTGCTGCTGGGCTTTCATCACTAATGCACCAGACACGGACTCTCGCACAAAGATAATGTGGTTCAATAAGGTGCCGGTGGCCAGAGTGTGTTGCTAGAATGGCGACGACGTGTAATGGCGCCCTCATGCGCAAGTGGCAAGCTCACTTCATCTTAACCTCCAACAAATATTAGGAATCTTGCTTCTTTCTGTTCACAGACGCAGCTCAACTTACTGCTGGAGAAGCTTCGCAGTACTGTGAGTTACGATATTGCTGCATGGTCAAGGAGTCAAGAAAACAACCACCATCAAATCATTGTTTTATTGTTTGCTCTCTTTGTTTGCAGGGATCAAGTTTTATCCGCTGTGTCAAACCCAATCTCAAAATGGTTAGCCACCAGTTTGAGGGCGCTCTCATTCTCTCACAGCTGCAGTGCTCAGGTAACAAATTGAAGGGTGAAGTATTTGACTTTGTTTCGTTCTGCCAACAGCCAAAATTGATTCTAGAAATCCATTAATAACTACAAAGGGTGCAGACAAATTGCCTTAAAAAAAACTAAAAAGCAACAATAAACTTCTGACTTCTGTAAGGCAAAACAAGCCAGCAGCCAAATACTAAAAATGTGATAAATGTAAAATGAAAACACATCAAGCAAGAAAACAAATGAGGAGCCAAGGCCAAACCACTATACTGTATACACAGAGTAATTCCAAAACTAAAAACAGTCTGGAGAAGAGCAGGGACACTGATTGATTGACACTAGAGGGGATGCCACTGCCACAAAGATGTGAGGAATGTAACATGTAACCTTAAATGACAGTATGCATTGTACACAATTAATAAAATGATATTACAAATATAATAAAATAATGAATAATAAAATTACAGTGTGTATTGAACAGTACAGGTGTTTGCCACTTCCCGATTTGATGTTTTTTGCATGTTTGTCACACTTAAATGTTTTAGATCATCATTTAAACATTAGTTAATGACAACACAATACAAAATGCAGTTTTAAATAAAACTTTCCATTATTAAGGGAGAAAAAAATCCAAACCTACCTGGCGCTGTATGAAAAAGTGATTGCCCCCTAATCTTATTAACTGGTTGGGTCACCCTTAGCAGCAACAACTGCAATCAAGGGTTTGCCATAACTTGCAATGGGTCTCACACAGCGCTTCACAATAATTTGCTGAATGAATGTAAATTCAGCCACATTGTAGGGTTTTCCAGCATGAAGCGCATTTTTAAGGTCATGCCACAGCATCTCAATAGGATTCAGGTCAGGACTTTGACTAGGCCACTCCCAAGTCTTAATTTTGTTTTTCTTGAGCCATTCGGAGGTGGTGTGTTTTGGATCATTGTCCTGCTGCAGAACCCAAGTCGGTTTTAGCTTGCGGTCACAAACAGATGGCCGGACATTCTCCTTTTGTATTTTTTAGTAGAGAGCAGAATTCAAGGTTGCAGACCATCACACTACCACCAACATATTATAGTGTTGGTATGATGTACCAACATACCAGATGTAAGAGCCATTACCAGTGTACCCGTTACCATGTAATGGGACACACCTTAAGAAAATTAAACTTTTGTCTCCTCAGACCACAGAGTATTTTCCCAAAGGTCATGGGTATCATCAAGATTTTTTTTCAGGCAAAATTGAGATCAGCTTTAATGTTCTTTATGTTCAGCAGTGTTTTTTGTCCCGTGACTCTGCCTTGCAGGCCATTTTTGCCCAGTGTCTTTTTTTATAGTGGAGTCATGAACACTGATATTACTGAGTCAAGTAAGGCCATCTCTTAACTTGAATCAATTTCAATTTTCAATTCATTTGGTGCTGTTAAAACATACAAATATATGTAATCCAGCCCTGTCTCTTTCTTTCAATAAAATACAGTAAAAATGGGCATATTTCAGACAGTTTGTCATGGTGATTAATCATGATTAATTCATCAGAAAACTGTGATTATTGAAAAATAGTAATACTGTATGCTAAATAAAGTATAAAATAAAAGACAATTAAATAGATATATCAAATTAATCTATGAAATCTTGATGTTTGGGGTTTTTTCTATTTTAGTTTTTAAAAAAATGTACCGAACAAGAATCAGGCAAGGGGCTATTACACACAACAGATTGCGAGCCAAACGAGCCCATGGCATCTAAACACTTGAAAACAAGAGACAGTTGGGAGAGTAGGAGGGATGGTGGGACGCTGATTGATTGACACTCCAGGAATGCCTAAAAGGATACTTTTAATAATATTTTAAAACTACACATGCATTTTTTTAACATTCAGGAATGGTGTCGGTGCTGGACCTGATGCAGGGTGGGTTCCCCTCCAGAGCCCCCTTCCATGAGCTTTACAACATGTATAAACAGTACATGCCTGATAAGCTCACTCGGCTGAACCCGCGACTCTTCTGCAAGGTGCTGTACTATTTCTTTTTCGTCTTTGTTGCCTTGGTGGGAGGCTTACAGTACATGATTTCAATAACAACAGTTTGGAATGTCTTCCTTTGTAGGCTTTGTTCAAAGCACTGGGGCTGAATGACAATGACTTCAAGTTTGGGTTGACGAGAGTTTTCTTTCGCCCCGGAAAGGTACCAGAATGTCAATCACAACCGTGCCCTGAAAAACAACAGAATTAATCTGAATTGTCGATGGCTTGTTGTCAGTTTGCCGAGTTTGATCAGATCATGAAGTCAGATCCCGACCACCTGGCAGAACTTCTCAAGAAAGTTAACAAGTGGCTGGTGTGCAGCCGTTGGAAGAAGGTCCAGTGGTGTAGCTTGTCTGTGATCAAATGTGGGTCCAATGCACCAGACAGCAGCCTTCATAATCTGTTACACAAACACTCTCATAAACGCAAGTGTCTGCTCAACGTTGAAAGCAGAGTAGCTTCAAGCTATTTTAAATTGTACTCAAAAAGCAGTCAGTTCCTCGCAGCGCAACACTGAGTGACTAGTTGTGGCTTCTAATGCAATCTGCTCTTTGTTTTAAAAGCATTAAATTACATTACAAAATAAAACTGCTTGCTTGATCAGGCACTTCCTGCACAGCAGACCATACAAGGACTGCAGAAACATGTAAATGCTGAATCCCATTACTGCATGGATGATGGTGTCCTATTGTGTTTTTCCTTTCTATACACTGTCACCAGTGAGGAACAAGATGAGCTACAGGGCTTTGGCGTGCATTAAGATTCAGAAGACTGTGCGCATGTGGTTATGTAAGAAGAAGCACAAGCCGCGGTGAGTCTCCCCTTAGCCGTTACACCCATCCTTGGAAAAAATGCACAGTGGAACCCAAAGAACCTTTAGGAAATAAAGGAAATCCTTGCCAGGCGCAATATGCTGCCATACTCAAAGATGTATTAACTGTACAGTCACAACATCAAGTATACAAATAGGTTCATCACTTCTGGAGGTTGCTTTGCATTACTGCATGCTAAAAATGTTGTGACAGTGACAGAACTTAATTTAAAAAAATTTTTTTTTGTATATGAATAAATTGTGATGGATTTACAATGTAAACTATGAACTCCTTGTTTGCTTCCCAAATGATGTGTTGACAGGTAATCAAGCAAAAAAAACATCAATACTGCGAAAAACACCCAGAAAATATAAAATATCACTTTTTTGCATGACATTGTCAGAAAAAGCTTGCTTCTCCGTTCTACTGTCACCTGTGCTGCTCTGGCACAGACTCATGCACACTTGGCTTTCTATCAAAGCCTTGTCTTCCTGGAGTGGCTGTGACGTAGTCCCTGCAGTTATTGTAATGACTTGTATATCACTATAAAATGTTCAATCTGTTCAACCCCAGAGGCAGTGGACTCTGTTATGTATACAGTTTGCGTGAAGAGATCCGTTAAGCCTGTCAAAGAGGTCCTCAATCTACCTTTCAGTGTAATGTCAAATGTAAGTTGCAACTTATGCCTAATTAACACCTACAGTCTGTCAACACACGCTGTATACAGAGCACATAAAAACAGTTATAAACAAATCAATAGTAATTTTAACAGTAATTTTTTTTTAAAGTGCAAAAAACTCTTACTTTTCCCCCGGTGGTTGTCTTGCACACTGGAAGGGACGGCAAAGGAGGGAGAGACAAGCTTATTGGGAGGAGGAAGTCGCAATAGTGAGACCACTGCTGCTTCGTTATCACTGTCTAGTTTATAGAAACAGATCAGATGCCATCTTTATCTCGATGAAGGCTGCAGCATTTGAGCAGCATGGACCATGGACTTTTTTGAGCATTTCACAATTTCTAATTTGACTTCACTTTCACTTGCCTTTTCTTTGATGCACTGCAATCAGAAAAGCCTGCCTCATGCTTGGGATACACAATGAATTGAAAAATGTTACCAAAAAAGATTGTAAGTGACATAGTTAATGTGTAATTGTGCCACTACATATTCTTTCGCCACAATCTTATGGACGTTTAAAGGTTTTGTTTTTGTCTGTGAAATATAATGGCACATCCCGCTGTTCTTGGCTTATGGTTTGTTTTGATGTTGATATAGCATCGATGGTATGGTGAAGGTGAAAAGCCTCAAGAAGCACATGGAGCGCTTCAATGAAGTGGTCAACGGGCTGAAGGAGGGCAAACAGGAGATGGCCAAGCAGGTCCAAGAGCTGGCAGCAAGCATCGACTCCCTGTTAGCTAAGATAAAGGTGAGCCGTCCGCTATGTTTATGTCTCCTCCTTTCACGGCATCCAAGGATTATTCGCCCGCATGTAAAGACTGACCTTTTAATAGTGACTGTAAAGCTCCTTATGTCATCAGTCATCCAGATGCTCTACTCTACCTTGGGGCTTTATAGGCAAAGTGTGCATGAGCCATTCTTGGTTTATGCCCTACCCCCGTGTTTGCACTTGTTGGGCCAAATTCCCGTGTTTTCTCTCTAAATCAATATTTCCAATCAGCTCATGAGAAAGAAATCCTCCCCTCAATAATTTAATTTAGTGCAGCTGTTCTGCTAAATGATCAAACCTGATTAGTGAAATCCCAGCTCGCCTTGTGCAATAAGCACGTCTTTATTGGAGCCGCCAGGTACCGCAAATCACCAACAAATTTGCATTCCGTCCGGCGAGCATCGCCCACCAGTGCTGCTTTTCTTGAGTCAGTTGGTCCTCCCATGCCATTAGCAGCTTTGATTAGCGAGTGTTGGCGTTTCCTCGAGGCATTCTGACTGACAGTGACGCAGCGGTGATTCTTGACCCTTTCCCCCACCCCTTCATCTCAATCAGTTTCTCATCTCCCCCTTCTTCATGCCACTGTTGGCCTGTTAGCAGCCCCACATCGACACCCGTGGTGCTGGGAAAATTGCCCATGGCATTGCGTCTCTTGAGTGAATAATTCATGGGATGCCAATGCCTGTCATTCAGGTCCCTGCGTACATCGGGGACAAGACCTTGTCACCTCCTGTCTGTGTGTCGCTGTTAGTGACTCACTCTAATGAATCTGCACAATATAGTGACCTCTCTTCTCCGCTAATTGTCTGACAAGTCCAGCAGCCGATCCGTCAGTATCTTTTCTTGTTGTCGCATAGCGGAATGTGGGTGCCACGCAAAGGTCACTGATTCACTACAGTTATACACAGTTGAAGCAAACTTTGGTTTCAAGAAAATCAGGATGTAAATTGACCCTTTGACATTGTATTCCCCCCTATTCCCCCCAGTATTTAAGTTGGGTTTGTTTCTGTCCGCAGTTTTGAAGATATTAGAACAGATTTTCATGGTGGGTAGATAATAAGCACATTGGAGTGTCCCAACACAGTCACACAGAGTCTGAGGCCCTTTATATCTTTATTTTGGACAATACACACACTGGAGAGAAAAAAAATATATATGTACAGTATATATCTTTATTCTGAACTAAATACTTCAACACATATACTGTATGTATCTCCAAATCACACACGTCTCTAGCCTGTTTTTGGGAACAATTCCTCATTCTCATTACAAGAACATTGTTGTGTGTGTGTGTGTGTGTGTGTGTGTGTGCGTGTGTGTGTGCGTGTGTGTGTGTGTGTGTGTGTGTAAATAAACAGTAAGATAAAGAAAAAACATTAAATGGATATTCTTATCCCTCTTAATACGACTGTACAATTTTCTACATTTAAGTATGCTGGAAATTTTTAGATTCCGGGTGGTATATTTGAGCTCCAAATCAGTTCATTTGGAGCTGTTAATATATACAAATACATATAATCCTGTACTGTCATTTATGTCTTTGTCTAATTAAACACAGTAATATTTGGCATATTTCAGACATGGTTGCTAAAGGTGATTAGTTATGATTAATTAATTTTAAAACAGATTAATCTGATTTTTAGAGATAACATGTCCCAGGGTCAGGCTGTTGACAGGATTTTTTTACATGCATGCATTTTTGTTACACTCTCTGTTCTTTTAAACCACTATTGGTTGCATATACAATGTGGTGGTAGTGTTCTTATATTTTTGGTTTAAAAAAAGTAAGTCAGAGCCAAAGACATACAGGACCTTTAAGTTTTGTGTGACTAGAAGACAAAAATTGGGGAACATATCCTAGATGCGTGTGAGCTGTCGTTTTAGCTTTTAAGATCTATGGTTGTAGCTTTGCACTCACTGAAGTTGCATATTTACTGGTCCTAAACACTTGCCCTCATCTTTCCCCCAACAGGGCTTGTTGATGACCTGGAAGGAGATTGACAGTGAGTACCAAGTATTGGTGAAGCGCTCGGAGCAGCTTCTGTCTTCCATGCAGAAGAAGAAACAGCAAGAGGAAGAAACTGAAAGGCTGAAGCGCATCGAGGAGGAGATGGAGAAGGAGAGAAAGGGGAGGGAAAAGGACGAACAACGACGCAAGCAGGAGGAAGAAGACCGAAGACTGTATGTGGAGGGGAGAACGATTATTATTATAAGTCTTTTGGAAATGTTCATTGTTTGGTCTGAAATCCTTTTTAGGAAAACTGAGATGGAGACAAAACGGAAGCAGGAAGAGGAAGATAGAAAGAAGAGAGAGGAAGATGAGAAGGTTTTGCAGGTTTGGGCAGCAAGCCGATGGTATATGATATATTGTCTGGTTAGGTTTCTTATGCCTCAGAGACAAGCACACAATCCAAGAAATATATACAAATTATTATATACAAATTAAACACACTAAGTCAGGGGGCCCGCGGTTCTTTGTAAAAAGAAAATTAAACAAAAAAAAAACACCAGCAAAAATGGAAAAAATGTAAAGGGAGGAAGTTGAAATGTAGACACTAACAACTAATAATAAAAGAAAGCTTTTTTCCTTGCCTACATATCCATCAATCCATTTTCTATACCACTTATCTTCATTAGGGTAACGGGTATGCTGGAGCCTTTCCCAGCTGGCTTTGGGCGAGAGGCCGGGTACACCCTAGACTGGTCGCCAATCAATCGCGGGGCAGACAAACAAACATTCATACTCTAATGGACAATTTAGAGTCGCCAATTAACCTAACATGCATGTTTTTGGAATGTGGGAGGAAACCGGAGTACCTGGCGAAAACCCACGCATGCACGGGGAGAATATACAAACTCCACACAGAGATGCCCAACCGAGATTCTAACCCTGGACCTCCTGACTGTGAGGCCAACATGCTACCCATTCAGCCACCGTGCGGCATATAATACGTATAAAGTTTGTTTTTAGACTTTTTGCACGCCCAACGGAAATTCGAACCCTGAACCTCCTGACTGTGAGGCCAACATGCTACCCGTTCATCCACCGTGCGGCATATAATACATATAAAGTTTGTTTTTAGACTTTTTGCACACATTAAAAAAATACATAAAAATATGAAATTGACCCTGTACATGATTTTCTGTATGCAGCCCTCAGTGGAAAAGGTATGGGCACCCCTGCACTTAGCAATACCATGGATGATCTTCCCTAAATGTTAAAGGTGGACGAGGGAGTTGTAACTCAATTTTTAGTGCTCCAACCAACATCCCGCTGCTCTCATAGCTTCTCACAGTTATGCGAGCCGCAGTAAATGCAAGCTGTTTTCCCAGGAAAAGGTGCACTGCAGTAAACAGTTAGCAATTACAACAAGGGATGAGATGAATAATATACATTATACGATCCCACCAGCAGGTTAACGAGAAACGCTGTACTTATTGAAGCTTGGTTGAATAAAAGGAAACTGCATAATGACATGTACATGTCACGTCTTATACAACAAGTCTGCGGTTTCCATTCAAGAATGGATTCAAGAATGGAGTTTGGGTTTTTAAGACCTCATTTGTCTTCACATGATAATTTACAAATATGCGATAATAAAGCATAAACTTTCTGCATAATACATAACAGCATACAATACATGGTGGGGTGAAAGGAGCATATGATTTTTGAGGTTGTATTTACGTCCTGCAAGACCACTCAAACGTCCTGCTTCTCAGCAGTTTGGTAGGAAACGTGAGGACCTGCCGCTAAGTGGTCGAGTGGTTAGCATATTGGCCACACAGTCAGGAGATTGAGCATCTCTGTGTGGCGTTTGCATGTTTTCCCCAAGTGTGCGTGGCGTACTCAAGTTTCCTCCCACATTCCGAAAACATGCATTTTAGGTTAATTGGCGACTCTAAAATTGTCCGTTAGAGTGTGAATGTGAGTGTGAATGTTTGTTTGTCTGCCCTGCGATTGACTGGCGGTCAGTCCAGGGTGTACCCTGCCTCCAGCCCAAAGTCAGCTGGGATAGGTTCCAGCATACTTGTGGGATAAGCGGTAAAGAAAATGGATGGATGGATGGAAATTGTCCATAGGTATGATGGATGGACCTAAGGTAATGAAGAAGCAGAAGGGGGTGGAACTTCTCAATATCTTTTGCTCCCATAAATTGTCATCATGTATTGAATGAAAGCACCATTAAATTCATTTAAAAAGAGAAGCACTGTAAAATAAAGGTTTTAAAGTTGAGCATACATTCTTCTTCATTTTCATACTGCACAGCTAATTTCATCTTAATTCCTTATTGCTCATTAGCGGTAAGTGTGTATACATTTTACAATGTACAATGCCTCAACGAGCCATGTTACAGTGCTTAAGCCTGGGTTGTCCTATGCATTTAGCTTGTTTTTCTTTGTCATGAGTGAAGGCAATTAAAGAGATGGGGAGGGTTACAGTTGTAGCTGAATCCAACTGAATAATGACTTTTATTGCAAATGTAGATCTGAAAAAGCGAGCAGGACGGTCTGCAAATGGTGACCTCATCAAACCTCGTCGGAAGCGAGTAAACAACCTAAAATAGGCCCGTAACGAGCTTGCTCGCTTGCTCTGTGGTGTCTCCTTCGGATATTAAACTTGCGATTTGCAAAGATTGCAAAGTGTTGGTTATGCGAGAATGCGGAGCCAAGACTTCTTGCCTCAGTTCTTCAAATTTCCAGGGCCCATGGAGTGTACCACACTTCAGCCGTTTTTTCTGTCGTACAAGACGCACGAAATTTGTGGAGTTCCTCGAGCCACGCTTTGCCATTCTCAATCGCAAGGATTTCTCAGGTGTTTGCCTACCTGAGCTGTACAATGTTGTTTACAGCCACGTTGAGAAGCTAATTGCTGATGCCGTATCCATTAGCTTCACAATGTTGTGTTTTTGTGTTACATAGGTCAGCTATTGGTTTAAAAAAAATCCCTAATTATCATGCATTTATGTGGTATTTGCGGGTGGTCCCAGAGCGTAACCTCTGCAAATAGTGGGGATCTACTGTGTTCCATTGTGGAGTTTAATTTGCAGGGCAGTACGCCTCCTGTTCCTCCCTGCACAAAAGAAAAGATGCCCTCCTATACATCCCTCCGCCTCTCCTAGTTTAATGCTGTGTTTCCTGGTATTTTTGCACACTCCTGACACGGTGCTATTGGAGAAACCTTCAGTTTAGCTGCACAACTTGACCAACTTCTGTGGACAAAAATTGCCGGGAAGTAGCCACAAACAACTTCCAACAATCCCCTTTATTGTTGGATCAGTGTATTATTCCATTGCTATCTGCTTAAATGAAAAGGGCCAACACCTGGTTCATGACCTTTGCCAGTTTCCCTCAGCAAAGTTTTTTTTCACCAAAGTTTGCAACCAGCAGACCTCCTTCCTAGGGTGTGCAAGGCACTCATTTATTTTCTGCCGCATCAAGGACTTTCATGATATGTTGCCCCCTTTAGTCTCTATATCCTTGTGTTGTGGGGTCATTAGGGAGGTTCCGAGAGTGGCTTTCGTGATTTAGGTACGGTTTAGAATTACAAATCCTGAGGACTAGCTCTTTCGAGGGCCATACTAGGCTTTGGTGGGACCATAAAATCTTTCTTGTACTCGATGACTGCGGAACAGCTCGACACTCTGATCACCTCATGCTTCACTCTGGTCGCGTGTCATATACCTGCTGATCTGCCTGTCCTACAGTATGAATTATATATTCTTGGCTGCCAGGTGGCTCATATTTAAGGCTCTTTTAAAGAAAATCACTCCGTGTGGACTTCATCAATGGCTATAGAAATGAGAGTGGGCTTTTAGGGTTCAGTATATATCAACCAGAACCTTTATGTAGAGTGTGAGAAGTAATAGGATTGTATAAAGCCATTGTTATATCTTTTCAAGGACGATACTTATAACGTAGGTCACAACTGGGCGCAGGATGCAAAAGATGTCAAGTTGCGTTGGCCGCATTAATTACGCATGTGGGATGCATGTGTAACATACGTGCCTGCCTGTAGATTTCGTTTGACATGACAAAGAACCTCTGCGGCTTGTTCCTTTTGTGACTTAGGCTATAAAAATGAAACTTCAATACAAGGTAAACATGTCAGTGTACAGCTTGAATAACAGTACATTTTTGCTGTCCTCTGAAAAGAAATTTCCACACACCCAATATTGTCTAAATAACCAACACACCTCGCAGTCCAAATTGTGTCCTTGGTGTCAATGTTTAGTGTGTGCACCATTGTTATCCAGCACTGCTTTTTTTCCTCTTGGGCATGGAATTCACCAGAGCTGAATAGGTTGTTTTCAGCTTCCATGCTTCCATTATAACAACACTGGTGGATTTTTAGACACATGCGCTGTTGTACTGTTGACACATTACTAATAAGGCTGTCTTAAGGGTCGCGTATCCTTGATTAATAGCATTATTCATGCTTGTACACACAGCAGAGTTGTAATTTGTAATACCACTTGTATTAAATCCGGTATGTGTGCTGTGTTGGTGTGTCTGTACGTGTCCTACAGGCTGAGTTGGAAATCCAGTTGGCTCTGGAGCGTGAGGAGCAGGTCCAGCGGTCAGCCATGCTAGAGCAAGAAAGACGAGATAGGGAGCTGGCCATGAGGATCGCTCAGAGTGAATCCGAGCTGATCACCGAAGACGGTCAGGTGGATGCAAGTCTGCGCAGGTATTAGATGCTAAAAACACACGCATACAGTTGCAATAACGTCTATATGACTGGGCAACAACGCATACCGTGCCATGCCAACTTATTTCTCCTATTCCTCTGTCCTCTCATAGTGATGAGGCTTTTTCGGATCTTCCTATCTCAGCATCCTCAGCCAGAGCCATGTAAGACGTCAGCACAGTCAGTGTAGTATAACCCGACAAAAAGCACTGGCTCATTCCCTTCACTCTGTTTCTTACCCGTCATTATAGTTCTGTGTCTCTTAGCTGCTTTGAGTAGCTATCAGTCTACCCGCAATACAGAGCCCCTGCTGAAGTGCGTGAAAATCACATATCAGACACAACAATGGATTTTTTTTAGTCAGACTCACCGGACATGCCTTTCAGATATTTGTTTCCTGTCTTTGTTTGTGCTGTCTTTCACATCGATGATTGTTCATCACGTCCTTTTGAATACATAGACTATAACGGATCAGTGTGTACGCCAGTTGCATTCTTTTATAAACTTTGATTTTAACCTTAAGCTCGTAGTATTCACAATGGTGTTGATTGCATTTGAAAAGGACACTGAATCTTCTTTTTGGACTTGCAACCAAGCAACAGAATGGCCCATTTCTATTCTATCTTCTTGCTATTGTGATGCTTTTCCACTTGCAGTGGCCGACACTATTTCTGCTACTTTCTCAGCTGAGTTTATACCATATGTGTGACGTAAACTACTGCTGATTGTGCAAGCAGATTTGTCATTGGTAACGTTTGAGGATGCACGACTTACTTGTCTTATTTCAGGATGCTGCAGGACAGTCATTTCTCGTTTTTTTTAGTGAATTGGTTGCAGACCCGACCGCGATAAGTGAATTTCCCCAAACTGGGATTCAATATTAATACATGGAACATTGCTATAGTTAAATCATAGAAGACTTTCTAAATAATTACCTTTACGCTCCTATTATTCTTTGTTAACACCACATTGTAAATCACAACTGAAATGTAAGTTATTCATTCATTCATTCATTCATTTTCTATGCCACTTAGCCTCATATGGGTCGCGGGTATGCTGGAGCCTATCCCAGCTGGCTTTGGGCGAGAGGCAGGGTACACCCTGGGCTGGTCGCCAGTCAATCGCAGGGCACATATAGATAAACAAACATTCACACTCGCATTCATACCGATGGACAATTTCGAGTCGCCAATTAACCTAACATGCATGTGTTTGGAATTCATTTTTGAAAAAACATTATATAGCGAGGGAGCAACGAGGTGACGACTGTTCCTCTCCTCAGTCTTCTCTTGGATAAAACTTGTTAACCCCCATATTCCAAAAATTAAATTTAGGAGACCCCTCGTTCTTGGTTTCATGTGTAATTTTGTATTTATGGCTATTTGCAACTGTACTACTTTCTATGGAAGGGGTGTGAGTTTAAAAGAAGATCTGTTTCACAAGCTGTGCTCAAAAGTGCACGTTTTGCTGCATTAGCAGGACACAAAAACAGATGAAGTCATTCTATTCAGAACACGTAGACCCTCACGCTGCGTTACTGGCATAGTCGTATATTGTGGCAGAAGAAAATAAACACCCCGGCCTCCCACTGTCCCCTTGTTGCTCCAACCAACCACTTCCTCCTAACAACAGCCCATCGCTTCACCTCCACTGCTTGTTTCCTGCCTGCACAATCCTCTTCATCACACTTTTCCCCAGCCAGAATGATGATGATGATGATGTTGATGATAGTGACAATGCTCATTCAGTTCCAACTTTTCAGTCAGCATCAATTACAAGCGGCAATCTGGATGATTAGATCAGGCATTCTCCTCTCTCAGACATCAGCAGCTGTAAATAGAGGACTTAATTCATGGGTATTATTGAATTAGAAGCCTCGACTCCGCAGGGAAGCTGGAGATGTGAGCTCAGACCTGCTGTTAACTGTCTGAAGGTCCGCGACGCCTGCTTGATTCATAAATTAATCGGGTGAGCTCAATGCCAGCAGATGTACGTCGTCATCACGCGAGCAGTAAACGCACATGCTCGTGACATGTCTCTCATGGGAATTTCTCTTTCTAGATAGGAACAATAACCGAGTATCAATTGTTGCTTCATCACAGTGAGCGAAAAAGTAAGCATGGTGTTAGCAAACACATTAGACCCGGGGAGGGGAGGAGAGCTCTGGAGGATGGCCAGTCAACAATGAGAAGTTTGTTAGGAAGGGGTCCTTACAGAGACACTGGGGCAGTAGACACTAAATCAAGGGCTTTCAAAAAGTAGGACTCATCAGGGAATACATTTCCTCCTCTACACTGCAGGAACCAAAAATCGTAGCTGAATTTATCTTAGCAGTTTTGAGGGTGCTAGTTTATGTACAAACTCCACCGCGTGCTTACTATTTAGTTTGAAGGCCTGATTTTACCGGATGAAGGACGCATCATAGCGATGTTGCCGAGCGGACCCGAAGCTTTGCTGCTCGGAGAGGATGAACTTTTTAAATGAACAGTAGAATAAGGGAAACTAATGGCAAAATACAGTGGTTTCGTACATGCTTAACAAGTTATAACAAAGAACATTACATCATTATGTTGTGGCAATTTAGCATCTCCGAAAAGGAGTTGGAAGAACCAGAGTTTGTTAAATCCTACCTCCTTACCATATCTGTTAGTGACAATTAATGGTGCTTGAGTGGATTTTTTTGACCACTCGTGTTAAACTCAAGGCCCGTGGGCTGAATGTGACCCTCTACGTAATTTTAGGTGCCTCGCGGAGCTTGTTCGAAAATAGCATGAGGTTAACTCATAGCACGGACCTCATAGCATAGGTGGCCACGGCATTGAGAATGAAGAGACAATCAATTCATTGACATGTACAACCACGGCAAAAGAACTATCGTCATGCATCTCCGTCTCCCCTTTTCTTTTCCTGGCTGATCCAATCAGCAGTCAGAACACATTCACGGCCCTGCAGACAGAAAGTAGATTTTTCAAGAAGGAGTATTGGCAGCAGTTCGTCCCTCAAACTAATGTGTAATGAACACAGGATGCAAAATAAGCCAAATACTGTCATATGCAAATGCAAGAATAGGAAAAGTACCATATTTATTTTAGACTTTTTCTCTCAACTGAAGTCGTTCAAGAATCATGACTGATTAAGGGACGACGCCTTGCCTTCCCCTCGTAAAACCAGCGAACTGAAGCTATTTTTCTAAAAGCCTTATTTTGTTCGACACCACCTGACAGGGTGTATCGCATTCCATTTTATGGTGAAGGTTGGAAGTGTGCTGTTTTGTCTTTGGGCTCTTGACGGTGTTGCAGTGAGACAAAGCCTTGTGCTGGTAAAAGGTGCTTCAAGGCTGCCTTCTTTTTCCGCACTCATCTTGTTACCCTCGGTAAGATATTTACAATGCGGAGGCAGAAAAACGGATACCCATATAAACGAATATTTCCTTTTTATGCCAATATGAATTGATAATATTGGTCGGCCAATATTACTTGACATTCTTACTGATAATCCCATTATGCCATTTGGTTCCATTCAAAGTCGGGGGTAGGACTAGTAAAGTATTTCAGGCACGTGGAATAGCACAATAGTGTGAAGCATGTTGAAAATAAACTAAACCATTAACACCACATTGTTATCCTGAATTTTATCGTAGAGAAGCTACATGAGGATGCCATCAAAAGATGTATTTATTGTTTATTTTGTGTTTATTCATAATATATTGACTGTATGAATCCTTAATTATGCTTTTAAGTGCCTCTCCTCAAATTGTTGAAGAGCTGTGTTGCCCGTGTTGCTCTTTTGGAACGCCACTCCAGCTTGGTATGGGTGAATGACAGAATGCACCACGATTAACAACCTTGCACCATTACCTTGTTTCACCTCCGCACAGCGTACCTTTTATGCACACGCGCTTTACTGTCTGTCTGTGTTTCGCATACACACTGGTCATCACCTGCTCTTTCCTCGCAGGGGGCCTCAGGTGCAGGCAACCAAAGCCGCTGCTGGCGTGAAAAAGTATGACCTCAGCAAGTGGAAGTATGCTGAGCTGCGAGATGTTATCAACACCTCCTGTGGTGAGGAAACCTAGCTCTGTGTGTGTCTTTCCTTTGCACTTTTGAGGATTTCTTTCAGTCATTTTGAAGGATCCAGCACATTTGCCAAAAAGCTGAGCCTGCAGCTGGATGGAGCACGCCGACGCGTGCCCGGCGAATTAAAAGACTGATCAGAGGGCGCTCCCGCTGCTGCTGCTGCTTATTAGCGTGGCTTTCTTTTTAGCAGCGCGGAGAGGAAGTTATCTCCATTATGGAGGATGGCGGACCTCTGCCCCTTTCACTGGTTCGGAGCCAACTTCAAATCAGTCAGCATGAAGATCAGATGACTTTCCACCGGCTGCCCGGCTTATGTCTTTATGGCCGCCGGTGTAAAGTCATGCAAGTCCGATGCTTCCTGGGGGATCCCAAGGACATCTGGCTAATCTGTAAAAGCTGTTTTATGCAGTGGTCCCTGTACTTGAAACACTGCAAAGTCCATCCGATTCGAGTTTTCCACATATCAACTTGCATTTTAATGATGACTAGGTTTTCTTTCGAGGATGTTCTTATTAAACATGGATGACCAAGTTCCACTGACTGCACATTCATAAGCAATAGAAATTTAAGAGGTAGTTTGACATGGTTTGATGGCTATTCCATTATATCATTATGTGGAATTTGTTGTGCTTATGTCTTTACTATAGCCCACTGGGGGGACCGTAACAAAATACGATTCATCATCTACCTAGGGGACAACTTTTTCACGTCCGATACCGATACAGCAGCCTTGAGGACTGACTGATAACGGCATTGATTCAAAACAATACCGGCACAAATCTTACCTACTTTTATTGCATGTGTTGTCATGGCAAGTTAGAAAGGCTTGATCGAGTGATGTTACTGAAACACTCCCCCATGTATTCTATATGCAAGTGGTGTGCAGCTTTATCCATGTAATGGTGGCTAGGCAATATGTAGGGAGGCTTGAGGTTCTCAAATAAGCGTTTAAACTCGACATCACTCACCCCCAATGGGCTGGGGGGTTTCTGTTATACCTAATGACTTTTTGCCAGCCTGAAATGTTTGCAAATGTTGGTTGAGGAAGCCAGAGGTCTGCTTTGATGCCTTCGCGTGAAAATCCTCTTGCCATTTTTGTGATGCTGCTTCAAATGCGCGACGAGGTTGGTTGTATTGAACTTCCCCAGTTCTGTGGCACCACGGGAAACTTGTACATGGCAAGCTTTGTGCTCAGCTGTAAAACTAAGTACTGCCAAACGGCTGACATCACTTCTACTTTTTGTAAGTGCTGATTTGGGAGATGTTAGATTCTGGCCCATATAATCCTCTCACAATCTTGACTTTATTCCCATAATATTTTGACTTTATTCTCGCAGCATTTGAATGTTTTTCCCCAACATATTTTTTCAAATATTGCCTATTTTTGACAGAATTTTGTCTTTAATATTTGAACTTTACGCTACTAGAATTCTATTATTTTTCCTCGTAATATTTGGACACTATTCTTGTAAAATTCCAGATATTTCAGCTTTGTTTTTGTAAATTTTCTTTGCATAATTGTGACTTTATTTCCATAATATTCTCATTTTTTGATCCAACCTAAATGACATTTTTGTTTTGTTTTGTTTCTCGTAATATTATGACTTAAAAAAAATAATTCAGCTTTAAGCTACTAAAATTACATTTCCTTTCCGTGTAATATTACAAGTTTATTCTTATAAAATGGTGCCTTTTTTTCTTGTTAAAATGCAACTTGTTTTCTTGTGATATTTTGACTTTATATTTGTAAAATCCCAGCTTTTGTTTCATTTCTGCTGTGGTTTCCTACTCATGTTTTTGCCGACAGCTGATGTCAGTATCATATCGGGACCCCCCAAACATACAACAGCTTTATTCTGATTGGGTTCAAATGTTGTAACAGTCTTTTAGCGCTCAACATGGGACAAAAACACTCTCATTCTTCTGTTTTGATGAAGTTAATATTGCATGGCGGAATCTACTGAAATCTTAATCTCCGGACGAATCCTGTAACACATAAGATCATCTTTACAGTCACACTTTCATTTGTCTGACAGACATCATCCTGTTTTGCTTTTGCGCTAAGCAGTTAACTCTTTAAGGTTAATGGGCGTGTCTATTTGTCTTAAGTGAATGACGCACCAGCAACAAGTTGGGAGGACACCAAATGCGACACATTGCGGATGTGTACAACAATGCAGTGGATATTGTGTGAATATTAAGTGAACAATAGGCCAGTCCCACTTATGTGTGCTGTGTTTGGACAGACATAGACCTGCTGGCGGCCTGCAGAGAGGAGTTCCACCGCCGTCTGAAGGTCTATCACGCATGGAAGTCCAAGAACAAGAAACGCAATGATGACGGAAGCAATCAGAGGGCTCCAAAGTCTGTCACCGACTACGGTTGGTAGAGGAAATGTTTCTATTCATTCACATTCCGATGTGACTGTGAAACACATGAGCAGGAATTTGTTTATTTTCTCCGGCCTTTCCACCCCTCACGTTCATTGGCAGGGATTAATGTCCCGCCTTCAAATAAGCCTGGGAAAATTCAGTTAGTCGACGAAAAACAGCGGCCTGGAAAGCCAACCCTGTCCTATGTGCTGAAAGTATTTATTCGAATTAAGAAGTAACTGCCGCTCACGCTTTGTCATGTTCAACAGACCTTAAACGTGACAGCTCACTGCAAACACACACACACACACACACTGTTTAAATGCACGAAAGCTTACTGCTGATCTTCATTTTACAGCACAAAACGCATTGTGTGAGGTCGTTAGAGAATGGGAACATTTTATATTTAATGGCATTAAAGGAGAAGGTAGCCCCTTACACAAATACAAGTACAGTCAAAGGTTTTTGCTGTGGCAATTATTAAGGCCGTACTCACACTAGGCCACTTGTACCGTGCTTGGGTCCTCTTAGCACCTGAAGCACGGTACGTTCGGCTAGCGTGGGCGCACAGCTCCAATTTTGGCACTCTTGGGAGAGGGCATCTAAGGCCCAACATGACTTCATGCACCCTGTAATGCGACCGCTCCATGCATATTATTCATTAGGCATGAGCGACTACACCACTATCTTTATCTATTGGCCTGTCTAAATTGTGTGTCCGTATCTGTTCTCCGAGTGGGTGGGTGTGGTTTAACCAGAAGTGGGTGTGACTTGAATTGGTACGTTATTTTAGGTATGAAATTTATATGGATTGATCAGAAGTTGCTATATTTATTTGAAAATTATTTACAGAACAGCCTCAAAATGGAGATTCAAATTGTGTGTAAGTGATCTGTAAAACTATATCATTTAATGATTTTGTGAAGTTGGTGATCATACAGTAATGGCAAACAGGGAAATAACCTGTCAGCCTCGTTTACTTTGTTTGTCAAAAGCACCGCGTTCACGACTACGAGCAAAGTTTTCCAACTGACTTTACATCACCAGACAGAGCCCGAAATGTTTCATTGGGGTGGCCAAAGTGAGACCGTTACTCACAGGAGGGTGGCAATAAGATACCTCTGCCGCTGCAGCCAAATTAGATGAAAGCAGACGGAAAAAACAAAACACAGGTTTACTGGTTTACCAAGGTACCTTTATCTTATGAAGCGAAATAGAGATTGCAAACGCCAGCAGAGAGTCACTGTCTGTATTGTGTCTGTCTGTGAAAGAGCGAGAGGCGTGGCGGTTTCTGGTGTGACTTGCCAATCAGTCACCCAGTGAGGATTTTCCTTCATCACCATTACGGATAACGAGATGTACTCGGTTCACGCTTGTACCCGGCAAAAATCTGTTTTCCGTAACGGATTCTCGTCCGGCTCATCCCTATTATTCATGATAACTGACAAGATGATAGAAAGACTCAACAGGATTCAAAAGCCAAACTCACTCACCCGCAAGTACATTTGCGTGTTTCAAAAAGACGTGTCGTTAATTCATGCAGTAGCTGCTCATGAAAATGAAAGCCAGTGACAATCTGGCAGCAAATATGTAATCAGAATAACTGCTAATAAGACTTTGTGGAAATATTGGACAGTGTCAGAGAAACTACAGCAATACAGCAGAATGGAATGTGTCGTTTAGTGATTTTTTCAATGTATTTATTTGAGAGTAAATACTGACAGTATAGTACAATATAAATATTTTGAACAAATCAAGATCAGACAAGAAATAATCCACAAAGCGGGAGAAATTGCAGTAAAACTGCAGAATAGAAGTGAGGGCCAGGAGAGAAAAGTACAACATGGTATGCAGGGATTTGCAATTGTATAAATGTTTTATAATTGTTACAAAAAGGCTAAATATATATATATATATATATATATTAATTGTAAAGATGTGATTTTTGTTACTATTAGGTAATCGTATCAGCATATCAGGTCCTTATCTTTGCACGATGCCTTTTTGCTCTGTTTTTCCCATTTTTGTTGGGTTTTCTGGTTTACTTTTATTAATGCACATTTTAATCAATATGCCGCAGGCGAATAAAAAACAAGCTGCAGGCCGCAAACAGCCCCCGGTCTGGTGTGTGTACCCCCATGTTAGTGCACAGACGCCCTGGTCAACATTTTCCTGTTCCTTTCTTTTAAATTCTCACTGCAGCTCAACAGAATCCTGCTCCGGCCTTGATGGCCCAGCACCAGGAAGTAGCCATGAACCGGCAGCAGCGTTACTTCCGCATCCCTTTCATCCGCCCAGCTGACCAGTACAAGGACCCCCAGAATAAAAAGAAAGGCTGGTGGTACGCACATTTTGACGGGCCATGGATAGCCCGACAGATGGAGCTCCACCCGGACAAACGGCCCATTGTGCTGGTGGCAGGTGAGTCCAATTGAAATGCTCGAATGTGCATGGCAGGCCGGTGGCTGGGATGCTTTCTACTGTATTAGTACATATGTGACTTTCAAATATGCTGCATGTTACATGCACTGAATGGGCAAGTGTTGTTCTATGCATGGCAGGTCTTCCATTTTTACACACCGCAGTTTAAATTGACTACTCAGAAATGATCATTTTCAAAAACTTTTGAGACATTTTTGTCTATAAACCTGATCTTTAGGTAAATTTTGACCAGAGTAAAGACTTTCCAATGCTTCTAGCGTCGATGTGGGAAAAACACCTTTTTGCCTTGTCTAGTGTAGTCGTCCCTTGTTTAATGGTTCCAGCCCCGTCCGCAATAGGTGAATTTAGTTGAAGCATAGAAAACTAGTTTATAACCATCCAAAAATGTATTTTTTTACCATTATTAGAGCTCCGTAGACATGAAATAACACCTCTATAGTCATCTTTGTACTCGTATTATCCAATATAGTGGACATGATAAGCAATACCACATAATAACTCACCATTTACCATTAACAGACTGGAAAAGTTCCTTCTTGTTGTACTTTCAAGGTTAATCTGGGTCAATCAAAAAAAATCAACATCAACCTATCATCCATCCTCACTATGACGCTCGACACTTGATTGATGTTCAGGACGGCCAAGCTGACACGAATTTGCCATATACAGAACCGCACCCAGACAATGCTGCTAGATTTGTTCACAAAGTGCACCGCTTTTCGCAGGCTGCTGGATCTCTGGAGTGACACGGGAGACGGCTGCAGCTTTAATATATAGCAAGCTACTACCACCGTAGAGCGGGAGAGTGATGTAGTGAGGGACGACAAAGCTGCGCGATAGTGTCTATTTTGTATTTATTTTTTCATAATTTTGACTCAAATCTAAGAGCACTGTGAATAAGATCAAAGACAAAATGAATCTTTCTGAAGCCTTTTTGTAATCATTTATATTTTATTCATCATGGTTCTTAGTTGTTGCACATTTGATGACTCTGCTTCACTGATCACCATTATCCAGTATGCAACTGGGTCTGCATCTCTCTGTGTATGTGAGTGGCATGAAGAAAACCTCTAGTTCACTTGAAAATCAACATCATAACTCCTCCTGTTGTTGGCTAGCTTGACCAACCTTTGAGATGCTTTTTCTGAGCAGGTTTGCATACACTGGTGTGTGTGAGTGACGGGAAGAAAAGCTCTGACAGTTTGAATTACTGGACTTTTTTCAGGATCTTCAAAGTTAGGCTCACAGATAGGAAATGTAATAAAGAAGTAACGGTGCCGCGATATTTTTGCACGTCTCTTTGCTCACAGGCAAAGACGATATGGAAATGTGCGAGCTGAGTCTAGAAGAGACGGGTCTGACCCGGAAGAGGGGTGCCGAGATCCTTCCCAGGCAGTTTGAGGAAATCTGGGAGCGCTGCGACGGGATTCAGTACCTGAAGAAAGCCATCGAGAACAAGCAGGCCCGGCCTACGTACGCCACCGCCATGCTTCAGAATCTCCTTAAGTGACCTTCACATGACAGTGAGGTCCTTTTGCTAGATAGATGACACAATTCTTGTACCTTTACTTTAGCTGTACGTCCACTTTGCTGTGTTGTTTGTTGTGCTCACCCTTAAAGAGGCCTTAAGATGTAACAAACGTGCACCTCACAAGCCCGACCTGCGACCTTAACTGTGTAGATGCGGTGATCACGAGTTCAAATCTGTCGTTTTCTGAAGCGTCATTATTTCGTTTTGATAAATGCACATTTGTGGTGGCTTTGTGTGCATTTGATACGATACCGTCGTTTCATGTTCGTCACGTCTCGTTTTTTCCACTCGCTCGTGTTCTGTTTGTATTTGCACTGCAGCACTGTAGAGAATAAAATCCAATCCGCCCCCATTCAGTCGTCATTGTTTTATTGTCTCTCCCGTAGTCCCTGAGATCATTAAAGTCAAAGTGTGAACAATCGCGAGCCGGCGCCGCGGTTACTTCCCGCTACTCTTAACTGGCGCTCGGATGGGGATCGCAGCAAACAAGATTAACGTGGGAGATTATTTCAAACGGAAGGCAAACGTAAAGGCTCACGCTCTTTAGGTGATCAGCGGCGTTAAATCAGATTAGAGTTCACTGCAGGCATTTGGTCTCTGAAACGCGAGTCCAACCACCACAATGAACATTCACAATGAGGTGCCTGAAGAAACTGCAGCAGCTTGAGAAAAAATAACAAAAATATACCTTTCAAACCGGTTACCAATTTTTAGTCATTTTTCCAAAAAACAGGGAAGGCCCCAACTGTACTATGTTCTCTGAGTGGAAGCCCCTTGTCCCCACTGGTCCACTGTAATTCCCTGGGCTGACTCATCAAAACATAATGGTTTCTCAGCTAGCGTGGCTGCTGGCTGCAGAGAGTAAGAAAGAAAAGCATTCATCAGAGAGGAGCCCTTTATTTCTCCCACATGCTTGTGTCAGTACAGAGCTACTACACAAGGTGATGTCCATTGATCGGTTGATTCAATACACGGTAATATATTCCGTACAATGAGTCTGTACTGCCATTGTGCATCATTTTGAAATGGTCATAGTTTGTGGGACGCTCAATTTCCATGAACTAGTCATGAACACAACCCGAACAACACGGACGGCCTCATTCACATGAACGGGTTAACTTTTCCATCACCTCTTGGAGCGGGTTGGGGGAATTCTCAAGTAATTTCTGGAGCCTCTAATTTCTGTTAATAAGCCATCATAATTCCCACAACAATGTCTTCTAGCGAGCAATTCCTTCTCCCTGCTTTTTTCTAGTTTATGCCTCCTTCCTGCTCTTTCTGCATTCGCTCGCTGCAGCTGCGGAAAAATAGTGACTAGACCTTGGAGGTTCCTTGCAAAGAGGACTTAATGAAGCTTTGGGTGATGCCCACGGTTGCGTGGCATCAGGTGGGACACAGTGGCTCGAATAAGTATTGTGTGGAAAGGTACGGCGGAAACCTGGGATGGGGTGGTGAAGTTTTGCCGACAAGTATTTTAAACATGATGCATTCATCATGTTGCTGTGTAACAGGGAACACAGTTACGGTGCTATCCTGTTTTTGGTTCTGCGTGAAAGGCACAGACGAATAAATCCGGATATACGAGAGCTTCGTTACGGCAACACCGCCGACTATTAACTGAGGCACGGCGCCTAATACTGTCATCGTTTCAATCCAACAATTTTAAATAAGCAAATACATGTCATGCAAAAACCTTTTATTGTTTATTTTAATTGTAAAATGTGTACAAAAAAGCCAAAATCTGCAAAGATGAATGATCAAACTGTTATGGAACAACCCGTATATCATCAGAGAATACGTTCTCGTTCGACGGGGGCATAAAAGAAGGTCTAAAGCGATACCGCCATGTGTGCCGCTTTGTAAATAATATATACCTCATTGTGAGGAAAGAACAGCCTTTGCCAAGGGTGTAGCATACAGGAAATGTTTCTACCGTTCATTTTGTTCAATAAATATTTGATCCACACATGAAAACAACAACAATCCGCACGTGTCGGAATAGCCATAGCTCTCCTGCCTAGCAAGACACATTCCTCACTATGAACAATTCATGACCTCACTGCTCTCTACATGGGAAGGGGGCGTGGCATCAATGTACAGTTTTCGCTCAGGGTCAGAGGGAGGTGCGGTGTGTCGCCGTGGCAACCGGAGCCCCGGGGCGCCGTCACACCACGGTCGCCTCGCCGCCTTCACTGTCTGATGTCCACAGAAGAAAACACGCTCTGTACTCATTTGGCAGTCGCCACGTCTGCGGGAAAGGAGGAAGGATGCGTCAGTAGTGGTGAACAGCTTGTTACTGGAATCCTCTTCCACTACTCCATGATGGCATCACTGCTGGATGTTCCTCAGGAAGGCACTCATCCTGGAGGTGTGTTTGGGAAGTGGTGCTTCCCTATATGACTCCCCCACTGCCAGCATGCCATGATGCTACCACCCCAGGCTTGACTTCATTATCTTGGTACTCAGTTGTGTTGTCTCACAGTACACTGACTACTCTAAATCATAACCAAGTTGACTCTCTGTAGTGTGGTCATATGAGAAGACATACAGTAGTGTTCAAAATAGTAGCAGTCCAATATGACTAACCAGATGATTGACTGTTATTAGTATATTTTTTATTGCTACACGGCAAACACGTTACCAGTAGGTGCAGCAGATTCTCAAAAAACAAACAAGACCCAGCATTCATGATATGCACGCTCTTAAGGCTGTGCAATTGGGCAGTTAGTTGGAAGGGGTGTGTTCACAAAATAGCAGCCTGAGGATAATGGGTCGTTCAAGACATTGTTCAGAAGAACAGTGTACTTTGATTAAAAAGTTGATTGGAGAGGGGAAAACTTATGAAAAAGTGCAAAAAAGTTTGGGCTGTAAATGATCTAAAATGATCTCCAATTACATGAGGATGACTGTACTGTGATGATGAAGGCATGCACTGATATGTTGATGTTCACTTTTGTCAGCTGCACAATGTTTACATCCATGCGTCAAGTATGTTATGAATATTAAACCTTGTGTGTGGAATCCTACATTTCCACACACCCCCTCTAATGTCATTCGGTGGCACGTGTGGCTTCTCACCTCATTGTGCGGGATGCACTGATGGAAGTCCACCAGCTCCGACACTAGTTTTTCGGATCTTGTGGTGTAGAGTTGTCTGGGGATCTACGGGACGCACACAAAGTGGACACATGCTGCGTTTACAACACGCTTCGTTATTTTCTGGATGGTTAAGGCAAAAAAAGCCACTGAGTCAGTCTAGGCCTGTTTTGCGCTTTTTCTGTGATTTTTTGCAACATTTAAGCCAGTCAGGGTTACGTCAGTGAAAAACTAAGCCAAAACCATTAATGCGATTTACTCGCCAAAACCGCCATGTGTTACCTCCCACGAGACGTCGTCATAATCGCCCTAGACCTCAGTATTCCTCATTAGAGCTCAGTTATGCGAGCATCTAAAGATTTTGCACTGCACTTTTGCTTCTTTTTTTTTCTCTCGCTTCCTTGCCATTCCGAGCAGCTCAACCCACACCAAAGATTAGCCACGAATTACCGAATGTCTTGGTTTGGATTTTTTTGCGAGCTATTCGTTTATGTAAATGTTATAATGAATTACATTTATTTGCAGATACATAGTATGCATTTTTTATATATTTTTCAATTTTTAAATATTTTTCTGTCCTTTTTTTGTATTTTACATTATTTTGTGTTTATTTTGGTGCAATCATTTTGAGACATTCTTAAGAATGATTATTACATTGGTGCATTAGAATTATTATTACTTTACTTGGGTCATATCTGCAATATGACACGTTAGTGCTTGTAAAATGCTTTGTGACCTGGACTCCAAAAAGGGCGGGTATTCTGAACCGCTGTTTGGCGCATAAGCACAAACAACAGTCAGGACCCGTCCCCCCACCCGAAGGCGTAGGGAAACTACCCTCTCGCTTACCGGGTTAAACTCGGTACAGGCAGGCCTGGAGCCGGCGGGCAACAAGAATTGCCAGCCCTGCTCGTCGCCTCTCATTGCCGGCAACACCAGAGTGGAAGGAAGTCCAGCCCCTCTCGAGAGGACTGTTTCCAGAGCCCTTGCTGTGCGTTGAGCTGAGTCTGACTATATCTAGCCGGAATTTCTCCACCTCACGCACCAGCTCAGGCTCCTTCCCTGCCAGAGAGGTGACATTCCACGTACCGACAACTAGCTTCTGTAGCCGAGGATCGGACCGCCAAGGCATGAGCCTCCGGCCGCCACCCAGCTCACTTAGCACCCGACCCCTTTGACCGTCCTACGAGTGGTGAGCTCATGGGAGGGGGGACCCACGTTACCTTTTGGGCTGTGCCCGACCGGGCCCCATGGGTGCAGGCCCGACCACCTGATGCTCTCCATCGTGCCCCACCTCCAGGCCTGGCTCCAGAGGGGGACCCCGATGACCTGCGTCCGGGCGAGGGAAAACGAATTCCAACGTTTTTAATCATCATCGGGGTCTTTTGAGCCACTCCCAATCTTGTCCCTCCTCTAGGACCTGTTTGTCTTGGGTGACCCTACCAGGGGCATGACAGCCCCCGACAACTTAGCTCCTAGGATCATTGGGACACGCCAGCTCCTCCACCACGATAAAGGCAAATGGGACAAATCATATTGGACCGTAAGTGTGTTAGGGAAGTAGGAGTTGGCAACTCGGGCTGTTAGTAGCGCGGTTAGTCCAAGCACTTGTGCCGCGCGGCACGGTGTACCTCGATACTGAGATGTATGTTTTCAACTGAGCCGTAAAGTTCCTGCCCAGACCGCGAGGAGGAGGAACTGGAGGGCCATGGCAACGTGGACACTTGACTTAAGAAGCCATCGTCACTCTCATATACCGGGTTCACCCTCAAAGTATTGTCAAAGGCAGAGGGTGCAAGGCTGTGCCTATGGGTGGAAAACATTTGACATCACACAAATCACAGCGGGGAAAACGGTAAGAAAAGCGTGGCCGCTTACACCAAAGTCACCGCCTTCCTCGTCTTTGTGCACTTTTTGTTAACGAAGACCAAAACGCCGATGATGGCGCAAACCAAGCAGAGGCTCCCCACCAGGCAGGTTATAATTAGCGAAGGGTCGAGGGGAATCGACGCCAGCTCGCTGCAGCGCTCTCCATGGTAGTGCCAGTATTTCCCTACAGGGCATCTGGAACACAGCAAGAATATATGGAGGTTATGCTGGTTCAGCGCTTCCTGTCACAAGTTTGCCTTGTGCAGGCAGGTTGCTAGGCAGAATTTGATCACATGTGATCCCACAGGGCAATAACGAATGTGTAAGACACCCTACATGCCAGGGTTGGACAAACTGCAGCCCGTGGTCCACATCAGGCCCGCCATGCGTATGTATAACTCTGACTCACCGGGTACTTCCAAATTCTTTTTTGGAAGTCAAAACACACGACGCACCAAGTAACCTACCCACCGCTCCATGTGAGCATGAAAATAATTATTTAATACCAATGCCAAAAAAACACCCATATATTCCCACCACAAGGCATGCTGGGTGCTGTTTCTCCAAACATTTTGATTTTTTGTCACATTTTTGCTTGACTGAAAAATATGTTGAAGAGGTCCTTAGAGAAGTAAATAGGGAGGGACGTTTACATACTATTGATAGGCAATGTTTTATTGTACGTAGTTCTTATTGTTGTTGCAGCTGGACTGCTCAGAATGCCTTGCGGGCATTTGCAAATAGGTTTTAAGTTAACTTGCTGTGGATGTTTTTGTTTCGTTGCACCGTGAGCAAGATTGTTGTTCTGTTTGATGATATGTAGACAGCCCCTCAGACAATTTCTTTTTTACCCAATGTGGATCGCGAGTCAGAAAGTTGCCCCCCCCCCCAATATTTCTGGAAACACTATACAGGTCTGACAGACTTTAAAAAAGTGGCATATGGATAATGAGATGATGATTTAATTTATGCACATTGAGTATTCCGTGCTAAATGCCAATATAAAAAACAGAGTAATGTAATAATATATAATGACTGTTGCTAATATTAAATACAAAAAATAGAATACAAAAATACATGCAGATATTACTTCATTAATAGGCACATTTAATATTATTATATTAACAAGTATTGTGTACAATAATACATAAATATTTCACAAAACATACATACGAAAGAAAGCCCTGAATGAATTGGTGGGGCACAGACTCCCTTGCCCCAGTGCACTGTAAACATTGCAATCCAAAGAAGTTCATGTACGGTATAATCCCCCGTTTATGGCAGTTAGTTGCTTCCAGACCTGATCATAAGGACATTTTTGCAAAGTGGGATTCCTTATTTATGAATGTAATGTTTTCATAGTCGGAGCATAAAAAACTCTTTATGACCATTTAAAATGTTAAATAGGGTTTTTAACATTAGAACCCTCTAGACATGAAATAACACCCCTACGGTCACCATTACACTCGACCAAATACAGCAGACATAATAGGGAAAATAACCAATTTAAAACATAAATAAGACTCCTGCGTATGGATGTAAAAGTGTTTTCCAGCACCAGGGGCGAGTGAAAAGTGACCAGGTTGAGTTTCAGCTCGGCTAGGGATTAGAACTTGCCATAAAAGGCAGTTGAGTGTGGTGCTAGTGACAAGTGTAGAATACTACATCTATCTTTGAATGTGTCTTCTGAATGCCTTAGATTTGTATTTTAGCTCTTATGACCATTTTTTTTTATGTAGGCAAAGCATGCATTTGCTTAAATATGCTTTTTTATTATCATCATAGAGTGAAGCTGCAAAATTACAAGGGCCAGGGATAACTATCTCCATATTTAGGAAATTGTTATTTGTAATTAACTGTTTTTTGGGGGCGGGGGGGGATATTATTTTTGAAATACATACTTTTCAACACATATAGAGACCTCACACTAATCACACAAACCCACCACATGCCATTAAAATAACTGCTAATAAATGCTTAATTGTTTACAAGAATAAACAAGCGCCTATAATTCCGACCAATAAAAATGCATCCAAACAAGTTTAGTTCCTTGCGTGGTGCATTCGGGGAAAGTCTTTTTATCTGACATCCTGTCTGGTTTGAAGGCTGAATACTTGCAGGAAATTAATATAACTAAGATTTTCCAAAAGATCAATATGTGCTTGGGGACATCTTCTATCTATCCATCATCAATTTGTAGCAACAGACTCGCGAATCCCGAACATTCTTGAACATATCGCTAGGAAGAGGTTTCCTCACAGCATGATTTCTGATTGGCGGAATACACATCATTCATTTAGTTATCTTCATGTCTACCTGCACGTGGCTCCATGCCCAGGGAGGATTTCACACAGGCCTCCGTTGAGGCAGTAATTTGGTTGCAGGTCACATGTGCTCCGACACAGAAGGCCGTCCGCCGCGCTGTAGCCCGGGTCGCACAGGCACTCGGCCTCGTTGGTCCAACCGTTCTCCACACAGCGTGAAAACTCATTACAGGTCAGGAACTTGCACGGGTCCCCTTCGTCGGCTGTGGAGGGGGGGAAAGGAAACGAGCGACGGTTAGAAAGGTGACGTTGCACGTTAGCATTAGCGAGGCACGCACAGCCCGAGGAGAGCGATGAAGAGGGGAGAAATGAAAGGGTGCTGTGATGGATGAGGACAACAGGATTGGGGACGCTGACCTTGTGGCACGAATAAGCACGACAACGAGTCAAGACATTACACTTCCCACAACTCGCTAAACTCCGTTATGAGAATGCGGCCAGTGGAGCACAATAAATTCATTGTTATTCATAACGCCACCGATGGACAGGAAGTCATTATAGACGCAAAATGTGGGCGCTCAAATATTCCTCCTCATTAACGCATTCCAATTATAAAATCTCACCTGTTTATTCTGCATGTACAGTATATCACCGTTTTGATTGACCTTATATTTTTCCTATTTCTCTGATTCTTGTTAGTTTGTACGACGGCGGATTAGGCCCGCAGTAAAAAAAAAATTAATTTAAGATTACGAGATTAAAAGTCATAATTTTACGAGATTTAAAGTTGTAATTTTACGAGAAAAAAAGTCGTAATGCCGCACGGTGGGTGAATGGGTAGCATGTTGGCCTCACAGTCAGGAGGTTCTGGGTTCAAATCTCCGTTGGGCATCTCTGTGTGGAGTTTGCATGTTCTCCCCGTCCGTGCGTGGGTTTTCTCCGGGTACTCCGGTTTCGTCCCACATTCCAAAAACATGCATGTTCGGTTAATTTGCAACTTAAAATTGTCCATTAGAGTGTCAGTGTGAATGCTTGTATGTCTGCCCTGTGATTGACTGGCAACCAGTACAGGGTGTACCCCCCTCCCGCCCAAAGTCAGCTGGGATAGGCTCCAGCATCCCCGTGACCCTAATGAGGATAAGCGGTATAGAAAATGAATGAAGGAACTAAAAAAAGTCATACTATAACCTTTGACCCAGGCCAAAGGCCACACAAGTCCCTTGTGATCAAAGCTGTCTCGAGCAATGCCTGTAAAACGGAGCGTTAAAATCATCAAGATTTCAAGAATGAAGTCGTAAACTGATGACAATAATGTTGCATATTTACAAAAAAAAAAGATCATATTACGAGAGTAAAGTCGGAACTTCAGTTTATAGGCATTGCCTGAGACGGCTATAAAACGGGGAGCAGTATGTGGAGGAGCTGGGTATTAGAGCGTAGCGGTGAGACGATGCTAGCCCAAGCTAACATGATTGTGACCAATTGCTCTGTTTTGCTGTCCCGTTTTAAACAAAAGCTTGTCTGAAGCCAGAGGAAAGTTTCCTTCCATGCCTGAGACAGCTGTGACAAGGGGGACCTTATACGAAGGGGGCGGGGTACATGAGGGTAACGGTGAGATGATGGTAATCAAGATGCTAACCCCTTTGTGCCCAACTCCTCTGTTCGCTGTCCCTATGCTATAGTTTCCCTCCAACACGTAAGACACAATGACATGTAAAAATACGACTTTTAATCTCGTAATTTTACAAGAAACAAAGTTGTATTATTACAAGATTTAAAGTCGTAATTTCACGTGTCATTGTGTATTGCATAGTTCTTCAGTGGGGAGGGGAACTTCCCTCTGGCTTCAGACAAGGTTTTATTCATAACGGGACAGCAAAACAGAGCAGTTGGTCACAACCTTCTCTTGTAAAATTATGACTTTTAATATCGTAATCTTATATGTTTTTTTTTACTGCGGCCCTAAAACAGAGCAGTTGGCCCCAAAGAGGTTAGCATCATGATTAGGAAGCTTTCCTCTGGTTTCAGACAAGGTTTTGTTTATAAAGGAAAAGCAAAACAGAGCAGTTGGAACAGGTTAGCGTGGATTAGCATCGTCTCACCGTTACCCTCTAATACTCCATCCCTCCACACAGGCCTCTTCGTCTCTGAGAGGTGTCAGACAATGTCTATAAAATGAAGTCACGACTTTTATTCCCGTAAAGTTACGTTTTTACTCTTGTAATACGGTGAACCTTTTCTCGTAACATATGCAACATCATTGTCGTCAATTTACGGCTTAATTCCTGAAATCTTGATGCATGAAATACTGTTTAACAGGCATTGCCCGAGACAGCTATAAACACAGGGGACTTGTGTGGGCTTTGGCTTGGGTTCAATCGTTATATTACGACATTTTTTCTCGTAAAATTAATTTTTTAAATCTCAAAATCTTTTTTTTTTTTTTATGTGGCCCTAATACGCCTCCGTAAGTTTGTACTGATGAGTGACTACAACTGAAATATGAACGTAAAATAGTATTATCATTTCATTTATAGCTTTCTATAACAGTTTGATGTGAGCAAAAACTAACATGGAATCCACATTTGCATTTGAACAGCCGATTTCCCTTCAATGCTTGTTTACAATGAATTGGGAAATCCCACTTTTTTTCCCCAATCGGAATCTGTACCTCCTTTGTGATCCAACTGTGCAAAATTTGCAATTTTTTAACTGGCCTCAAACGCACGAGTGAAAATGGCGTCTATTACGTTGGACACGTGCAGAGCTAGTGTGCATGTGTGTGTGTGTGTGTAAATAGTGGTAAAAACACTCCAACAGCGGGACTTTGAACAAAACCTGTCATTTCAGCATTCAACAGAGGGTCTGACATTTTCCAGGCTAAGTATTTGACCGAGATGATATCGGCAAGGACGGCTCACCTGGTACTATCTCTAAGGAGCGGCTATCAATCTCGATGTCGAGCCGTTTGGAGGCGGCGCTGCAGAAGTCTTCCAGCACGCAGTGCACCGCCTCGCTCACGTTGTACGGCACCTCCTTCTCCAGTTTCATCCTGCTGTTCACCACCACGCTGCCATTCCGGAAGTTGAGGATTTCCAGCTGCTTGAAGCCGGTCAGATTGGACTGCAGGTAGGGTAGAAGCTGCAAAGGGGGCCCGGACCATTTGATGAGTGTTAGGAGACAAAAAAAGTAAGACTATGTGATTTGCCTGCTATGAGGTTGAAAGCCTGGTTAGTAGTGGTTGATGAATCTGGCCAAGGAGCCGTGCAATCGGGTAAGTAGGAGTGAGAAGACAAAGACACGTGCATCAAACATTCGCGTCCCACTACAGGGACTGAGGTTGTCACAACCGCTAACAATTCAGTCACACTTTACACTGCGATCGCTATGAATAGTTCATGATTACATTTTTGATGCGAACATGAAATCCCGCCGCCGCCGCCGCACTCGGCGTAATTAGATGGAGTCGCGGAATTAGGGTTAGCGTTAGTGGCACAGCGGCACGGAGCGTGCTCGTGTTAATTGTAGTCACGACAAGGATGAGAGGGGCGGGCGGGGAAGGAACACATGGATGCTTAGGCGTGACCCAAGCAAGAACAGAACAACCTGTTTATGTAGAAACATTGCTTTCTTTTAAAAGTGTCCCCGCTGAGATATGCCGATGTGGAAAAAAAACAACTATTAAGACTATGGACTGATGACGCTGGCGATATTTAGCAGAGGATGAAGGGCATGGGCCCGCATCGATGAGCATCGATTGGATTTCCACTTCACGTCGCGCTGCAGACCAAATGGAGGCAAAAACCAAGCAAGCAGGGGAGATTAGGCCTTAGCTGGACGGGCTGTGGAGCGGGAGATAAGAAGGCCTAAGAGAGCTTGCCTCTGATGGGGTTGCTTCACATCTCGGCACGCGGGACACGTATCTGACAGCCATTTCCCCCCGCAGCTAATAGTCTCTCTGGAAGAAGTGTCGTTACCCCGCCTTCCAAACGAAATGGTCAGCCATTTGTCTCCTGTGCGCCGATGTCAAATCACCCGTGAACACTGGATTGGGGAGCAATCTGTGCCTCGGTGGCCTCGAAACACTTAAGGTCAAAGTTTCTACCTCACTTTTGGTCTTCATTGCAGACTGAGAAACAACCGCCATCCGTCTACGCTAGATAAACTGCTACTGGTTGTGTCTACTGGTTAACGGGAACCACTAGATTAGAGCGCCATACAGACCTGATCAAAATCTTAAGACCAGTTGAAAAATTGCTAGAATTGAACTTTTGCACATTTGGATCTTAATGAGGTTTTGAGCTGCAAAAAAACAAAAGCAAAGGGGGAGTGTGTCAGAAAACACTTTGAAGAAGTCATTTATTGAAATAGGCTGTTTATCAGCTGATCAAAAGTTTATGACCATCGTCCAAAAAAAATCCAAAAATGACAAAAAACTCTCCAAACCAGAAAAAAATGTACATGTACATCCCTAAATGTTCTCTATGTGATTTAAATCAGGGGAACATGCAAGATGGTCCAAAAGAGTGATGTTATTCTCCCTGAAGAAGTGTTTTGTAGAAGAAGTGTTTTGAAGAAGTGTTTTGTAAAGAGAACATTTGAGGATGGATGGCAAGGGACGTTTATAAAAATGGCCATCAGTTCCAGACGGCTGATGCCCTTCGTGAAGCCATTTTCACCACTTGGAGCAATGTTCCCACTAGCTTCCTGGAAACACTCGCATCAAGCATGCCCAAACCAATTTTTGAAGTGATTAACAAGAACAGTGGAGCTACCCATTACTGAGTCCTACTGAGAACATTTTTTATTCTGGCTTGGAGAGTTTTTTTTGTCATTTTTTGAGCAATGAGCTTAAACTTTTGATCAGCTGATTAACAGCCTATTTCAGTTGAATTGTTGTTTTCAATAAATTATTTTTTCCAAGTGCTTTTTGTCACACTCCTCCTTCTTGCTTTTGCATATTGTAGCTCTACCTAAAACCTCATTAAGATCAAAATGTGTAAAAGCTCAATTCTAGCAATTTTTCAACTGGTCTTAAGGTATTGATCGGGTCTGAATGTGTCAGCTTTGGACACATAGGGTCAAAGTTGCTTTGTAAAACTTACATTTTGTCTATTGCACCAGAACAACTAAATCCAGTCCAATCTATGCGGGAGGAACTGCTGCTAGTATCCACATGCTCTACATTGATTTTGAAACACATCTGTGCTCTGTTGCGTTAGATGCAACAGAGCACAGACTCTGCTTCAGCTTTTTGTCTCTATTATAGACCAAGGAACAAACACATCCCATCTATACAGGAGAAACTGCTGCTGGTGTAGCTGGTTCCCAGTGAACACTTGGTAAGAGAATAATTAATAACTCTGTGGCCACTTTGACTTTTTGTTTTTATTGAAGAATAACTACATCCCATCTATCCAGAAGAAACTGCTACTAGTTCCCTGTGAACACTGTCAGTCTGTTCCTAGGTAGCCTCAAGATGCCTAAGGTCCAAGGTTCTTCATTTTGTCTCTCTTGTGTACTCAGGAACAACCGCAGCCCTCCTATGCGGGACAAAAACTGCCGGGTCTCTAAGAACACTGGATTTGAGAACTCTCTGTACATCTGTGGCCTCTGATGCATAAGGTCAAAGTGTCTACTTCACTTTTGGTTTCTTTTGGAGACTTGGCAACAACCGCATCCCGTCGATGCAAGTAAAACATCTACTGGTTCTCTGTGAACACTTTAATAGAACCCAGTCTGTACTTGGGTGGCCTCGGACGCATAAGATAAAGGTTTCTGCCTCCCTTTTGTTACGGTTGTGGACTGAGGAACAACGGCATCCCATCTATGCAGGAGAAACTGCTACTGGTTGTATCTACTGGTTCCCAGTGAAACATCCTTTCACAAGACCAAACATCACAAGGAATATGAACCTGTTTGTAAGAATGATGTCACTGTCTACTTATTCCAACCTCCATGTCCAGTTTTTAGTGGTTGCTTCACAAACCAGTAGGTACAGGAGGAATGCAGGGAAGGGGTCAGCTTCATGTATACCAATGCATACATGTCAAACACTGGGTGTGCAGTATTACAAAATGGGGGTGGGGGGGTTGTCCGTTTAAATGGGCTGTGTTTAATGCCACATTGCAAATAGCCCATTTAAAAGACTATTCTAATGGGCTATTGATTGAAAGACAATATACGGCAAATACTTACCAACTGAAACGTCTGACCACATTTTTTTCCTGTGTGTGGTCTCCAGGAAGCTAAAAACCTCAGTTTGGGCAACCATTAAAAGATTGGAGATGGAGAGGCTTTTTTTTGGTATTAAATACATGTTTTCATGTTCTTGTACAATTTGATAATGTGATGTCAGACTGGAAAGGTTTGCTTCTCTGTGGGAAAACAAATGAAAGTGGGATGAATTCAAGAGTCAAAGTAAACCTAAACCTATCGAGTGCAATCACAAAACAGCAACTCTATTCCTTTGCGTTTGGACTTTACACGGTCAAAAAGTAGACAACACAGCCTTCAACATGTAGTACACCCACACCTGTTCTACAACGCTGAAGTTGGACAATTCAGAATTTGACCCCCAAACAACAAGCCTCTAATGTCGCACAAAACTTTCCAACGTCAACTGTGCCAAACCTCAGCTTACCTTACGCAGAGAGCATAAAGGACTTGCTTTTTCTGTAACTTTTTGTGGCGTTACTTGTGACAAATTCCAAAACGTCCAGCGGAAGGTACATGAAGTAAACAAACTGACATCCAAACCACACTTACTGTTTTTGCATGTGGTCGTCATTGATTAGACTTAGCATTTTTTCTATGTAGTTTTTATGTTTTTGTCATGCTCCACATGACAAATGATCCACATGATCCCTCATTTTTCATAAAATTTCACCCATTTTCAAATATAAATGTTAAAAGGCACAGTTCATAATGATTAGTAGAATGTGATGATTTGAACCTGAAGCACATTATTTCGATTTCCATTTTTTTCATTCCATTTGCCACAGCAAATCAGTTGCCTCCATCTAACCCGGTCTCTGCATCCTCTTCTTACAAAATCAGAGTTTGTTCGACTCGAGAGGTCCACTACAACATAGGTTAGATGTGGAAGCCTCAACCGAAAAATCTTTTGTCAAACTTTATTCACGTTAAGTTTGACTTTTGCGTCTTACAACCACATGCAGTGAGAGTGTCAAGCTGCATGCAGATGTCTGCACTTTGCACAAAGCAGATTGAAACCTTTAATAGCATGCCTGTCTGTGTAGGGCAGGAACTGACCTGAATAAGAGAAAGCTTCTCAGCATGCACAAACCCCAAACCTCCACAAGGCAGACCAAGTTGTCATGATTTAGACAAACCATTATTATCTATACAAACAGCACACCTCACGAATCCCCAAATGCAAACATAACAGGTTTGCTTCTTTTTATATGATCACAAATGATACAAATGTTAGGTAAAAGGTGCCATGTAACTTGATCTTACAATTTTACCAGAAATCCTACTTCAAACAATTATTTTAAGGTTATTTTGCTGCAAGATGAGCATGAAAGCGCTCCTCTGACATGATAATAGTGCATGTGATTATCACTTCAAAAGCTGGATTTTAAGGGTTTGGGGTACAAGACCACAACGTCCTTACAATTTATTGTTTTTAAACAATTCAGCTAAAGTTTAAAAAAAATTCTTTGTTATGTTAATATACCCCGCGACGCTAATGAGGATAAGCGGTATAGAAAAATGAATGAATGAATGTTAATATAGTGGATCCCAGCACATTTGTGATTCAGCATCCATGCAACCGCAATTTCCCAAATTTGTCTCCAAATGTGGGATGTTTGTTTTTTGCAGAAAATGCATCTCCTTCACCATAAATTGGCAATAAATGATAAATATCTGATAATACATGCACCACTATTTAAAAGGCTCACAATTGTATACATGTTTGTCTCTGTGCTTCACTGATTATATTTTTTCATCAAGCGCTGAGATTTTGCCCTCTTTGGCAGTCCTTAAACGCACTACAGTCGATGTGCGCTTGTTAGCTTCCGTCGCTAATAAACAATGGCAATTGAAGAGAGAGGGTTCCTGGAGCTGAATCGAATCCAAAAATTCCTACTGTCCCTTTTATTGCAAACGTTAATCCTAAATTGGAGAATGTCAAGACAAGTAGTTTTAGTGCCTAATTCCCGCAAAACATGTGGATCTGCTGTATTTTAAATAAGGCCCGGCAATTTTTGTGTGTCATAATGCACTGAACAAATATGGACACAAAGGTAACACACAGGTAATATATTTATTGTACGCAAAATATTCTGACTAAATTAATAACATTGAAGTCAAAACCAGTTTCAAGGGCATCATTTGCTCTTTCAAACAGTGCGAGGGAAAACAGCATAGCTAAGTTTAGCCTGCAAGGTGCCTAATGGCTCGTTAAAGCTACGCTAAAGTCACAAAAATTTGTGTGTCAGTACTTAAAAATACATTTTATTTCACAATCTGAGTGAAAGAATGATTTTAAAAAATGTTTTCTGTTAGCTAACGAGTATTCCTTATTTCCTAATCTTGTTTTACAACACAAATACAGATATTATGCTGCCCCCTATAGGTTTGGAGTATGAATGAAAACATATTGGAATAGGTTTCCAGTTCACGTGACGGTAATTTGATTAATACAAATGCAAAACGCAAAACTTAAAAGGTTAACCAATCACAATGTAGCACAATTTGTGCAAAATTTGTGTATTTTTGTGCAATAGACCCTATATAAACATAGAACAGACATAATTAATGACAAACATCTCTATGCTGAAGACAAAGTTAAGGCAAAGAATACACACAGTGAAGTGGCCTAAAAGCATAGATGTCAGTTGCTACTGCAGTAAAAGAGGAAGAGTGTGTTAGTGTGCTTTCAGTTTGTGTTGCTGTGTTCCGTTACATTTAGGAAGCAGAAAGGTTTGCGCTCTCTGAGGCGTAACACATGTCAAGTTCCAATATGGAAAAACCAAAAATACCGGTATGGAGGCTAAAGTTGTCTGTCTCCTAGGCCCAGATTTACTGGATGCTCCAGGATTTGGCGAGTTTGTGGGCCCAGGGTGCTGAGTCTGAGTAAAACAGAACCATTTGAAGAGCTTTTTTCATTCCGGTTTCTGCACACCTGACTTAGAAGGAACAATAAGTAATCACTTGACCCCAAAGTAGTTGTAGATCACTGGCTTATAACAAGGAGGGTAAAAGCGATCCCTGATTCCATACCGTAAATGCTCCAATTAACTAATCTAATGAGTTAACCGCTAAGTCTTCTATAGTCTCTAATTAGTGCTTGGTCAAGAAACATTGGAATTAACACTTGTGGCTGTAGGCAACCCCTGAAGTTGTTTTGTACTGCATGCACTTAAAAATGCTGGCTGTCCTCATGCGTGTTCCAAATGCTGTACTGTTGTTTACAATTAACTAGTTGAGAAATTTGCTCCTTACCACCATTACAACACTGGTTCTGTTGCTGCCGTGTTGTACAACATACATGTTCATAAATGAACATGGCATTAATGAGCTGCCACTTCCTCATGCATTCCAAATCCTTAATAAATTAATACATTTTCAGATTATTTTAGGTAAATAAACTGGCTACAAATAGAGCATTTATGGTGGCAAACACTGGTAGACCAGCCAGAACACCTCTCATATTGTGTTAGCGCAGTGGTTCTCAACTATTTTCTGTCATGCTCACCTCCCCAAAGGGACAGAAATGTTTTCACGCCCCCCGAATTGATATACTATTGATAAACTGATAATATCTACTCATTAATCTATATCTGTACTGACTGAAATAGAAAGTGAAAACAGGAAAATGCAACAAAATGGAGAGCTGTGACGCATACAAGCATATTCAAGCGTCAAATTGCATGTTGAGTACAATAAATGTGTACATGTTGGCAAGTCTGCAGTAACAATAAAAGTCGTTCCTGGCTCTCACGCCCTCCCCTGACAGATAACCCCCCAGGGGGCCCCGGCCCACTATTTGTGTGTGTTAGCGCAAGCGTTGGTGCTGTTACTGTTAAAAGTTGCGGTAGTGTTTGTACAGACTTTCAAATGCACACCAACATGATCAAACGTGTATGTAAGTTTTGTTAGTCTTTAGCACGTACATTCATTGGCTTGGCTGCTGTCGCTTCAGACCAGGTCTTTGTCGGTTAGCATATAAATGACTACTACAGCTCGAAAAATGACATACACTGTAGGGGGAGCCAGGTAGAAATTTTTTTTTGTTATTATTTCTTTAAAAGTGACTTCTGTGCAAGTTCTAGTTAAAAGTCACTTTATGGCTACACTATTTTTGCTGTCAGTAGCACTCGTGATTACAAATTTGGCCCCCGTGTCAAACTTTGCAATCTTTACAAAAAATGAATTTGAGCAAAAATAGAAATCCACAATATGTTTGAAAGGAATTGGCAGCTGTGAGGATAAGGCTTGCTGCAAAATGCATCCTCACCAAGTCCAGGTTACCAAGGTTAGCAATTTTGAAAAAAGAAAAAAAACAGCAATGCACTTATAAAAGAAAGTACCAGAGCGCAGCATGCAGCAGAATAATATCCATTACAAAAGCTTGTGTACCTACCAGCTCGAGAAAGGTATTCTCCAGTGATCTATATTCAGGGGAGCTCTTGTTGAACAGGTCATCAGAAAACATCATGTTGGTCACCCTCAAGCTAAAGAAAACCACTAACTCTCTGCTCTGCTGCACCGCAGCCATCACAGGAGTGCTGGCTTGTCTCAAGGCCGGGGCCGCCGTAGACCGCTCAACCGGTTCTGAAGGTATTGGAAGACTGCTGTTCTCATCCTCCAGGGGCTGGTTCACTTCCGTCCCACCCTGTCTGGGCTCAACATCATCTTGTATGTTGTTGGAAGTCTTGTGAGGAAGGTCCGCTAAAACTGGGGTAGTGCTACTGTGTCCTCCACTGGAATCATTTCCATTTCCTTCACTGGGGATTGGGCTTGAGGCTTCACTGGGGGCCTCGGTTGGTGCCTCACTTTGGGATTCGATTGGAGCTTCACTTGGGACACTTAGAAGTTCATTAGGGAGTCTGTTGGAGGCCTTGTTGAGAGTTTCAGTGGCAACATTGCTGGAATCTTTGACAGGGGGCTCACTGACGACTTTCACTGAGGTTTCACTGGAGACCTTTATGGGGGCCTCAATGGGGTTTTCACTGGAGAATTCATTGGGGGTCTCACTGGGCACTTCAATTGGGACTTTGTGCGTTTCGGTGAGTCCTTCACTAACGACATCGCTAATAATTCCACTAGAGATTTTATTCAGGGCCTCGCTGGGGAGTTTACTGGAGATTTCCCTGGGGGCCTCAGTGGAGATTTCACTGGGGGCTGTGCCAAGGACCTCAATGGAAATTTCACTAGGGGCCTCACTGGAGATTTCACTAAAGACCTCACTGTGGACCTCGCTTGGGGACTCACTGGAACTTTCACTTGGGGCTTCTCCGGGGATTTTTCCCGGGGCCCCTCTGTTGGTTTCACTGGAGACTCCATTGGAAACTTCATTGGGGACCTCACTGGGGGTTTCTGCAAGTGACGGCATAGACACCGTGTCAGGCTCTGGATCAATGTCTACAAGCATATCTTCGTAAGACGACAACGTGGAGACTGAAAATTCTCCTTCTGTGCTATAAATCTCCATAACTGCGGGGGTTGTGTACTCCGGAAGGTTAGTTTCATCAATGACCACAATTTTAGGTTGGTCGTTCGCTGGTGATGGGGTCAAGTCATTTCCGTCTGCTCCTACATGCTCTTGCAAAAGAAAAAAATATTTCAGTTAACATTTTGCCTCTTCAGGATAACAGATTCATTCATTCGTTGAGTCACACCTCCGCTGTGAACCTCAATCTCCTCAACGTCTTCTTCTTCCTGCTTTATGATGGTTTCCAGTGTTGCAATTGGAGTGATGAGATCGCTTGTCTCCCCTGAAGCGTCACCAGTGGATGCCTCCTCCACTGCTGCTGCCACTGGCACTTTATCAACAACCGCTGGTGCAGAGGTGGACTTTGACAGAGATGTTGGAATGGGAGGTGCAGATGTTTCTGCTTGAGGTTGAATAGTCGTGCTTTTCAATGTGTTTTCTGTTGCCACCACTGTGGGGAAGTACTTAGGGGTGCTGTCCTCTTCCATGACCTTAATGGCCTCCCCACTCCCAGTTGTGTACATGCTTTGCTCTGCATCTGGGTAAGCTGTAGTTACTGAAGAAACAAACCTCGATTAAAGAGAGCAACCTGAATACTGTGTGAGAAAATTGTGCTCACCAGCCTCAAAGATAAGTTTGTGGATGTCCAGTGGAAGAGACGGCTCCTTTTGTAACGCTTTGACAATCATGTCTCTTAATTTAGTAGCGTCCTCATTGGTCCCCATGCCTGGAGACTCTGGTTCATCACTGAGTTCAGTGTCTCCATCGAAGAGCACAGCATAATGCAGAGTCGCACCTTCAGAGCTGTCCCACACAACAAGTCACAAATCCAAAGATGACTCCTATGCTGACCTTTTAATATAACTACATTAAAAACTCACCCAAATCCCAACATGCGAATTTCTTTGAATCCCGGAACTTTTTTAAGAGCATGAAGCATCTACGGAAAAAAGAGAAGAAAATAGCCCTCAGGGTATTGATTCAATTTAGGGATGTAAACAAACCGATGCAACCAGACATCCGGTTTGGCAAGCGAGAGATACGGCTGCAAATCCTTACATAAATCAACTGTAGAGATAACCAATCCTGAGCTGCTGGCAAAACGATTATTGCGCATGTGCGGCACCTGACAATGAATGATGACGAGAATGGATGTAAATAGTAGCAGCGAACTAGTGCTAGCCAGTCATTGCGGAAGATTTTCAACATATCATCAAAGCCTTTGCTACCTACCTAAATTTCAACGATTTTTTTTTACCTACCTGAAGTATTCAAAACACTACACTCGTGTTTGTGATGGAAATCACAACCTGACTGCTCAGGTTTTCTTAGAAGACGTTTTGCCTTTAATCCGACCAGGCTTCATTTGTTTATACTCAAATACTAGGTAGGACAGCTCTAGTCAGACTATAGCTGTTCTATCCCGTTCTCTTCTAAGACAACATGGGCAGTCCAGTTGAGATTGACAATACAATGACATGGCTGAATGAGAATATTCATAGGCATGGGAATAGCTCAAAGTTATCAAAAACAAGTTGGTTGAGATCCAGTATCCTGGACAGAGTTTATTTGATTTCCACTCATAAGACTCTGTACTCCGTTCCCTTCTGTCCATTATCTCCATGCTACCCCTGGTCAAAACCTCAAAACCTGTTCCCCAATATCTATATTAACCCCAAATGCCACCTTCAATCATCTGATACAACCCTTCTGACAGTCGTCAAATTCCCTCGACTCGTTTGGAACTTCAGAAATGTCTTGAATTCTATGTCTCATAAATGTTTCTGTATGGACAAAAACATGAGCATTTCTTCTGTGTTAGTGCTTCTAATTGATTGACTGCATTTCCATAGCAACAGAGGCTTTGCTTGGAATTTAGCAATGACTTCCAGTCCACTGAATGCAAAGGCTAACCTGCTAGAGCTGATTTAATTTTTTTTGAAAGGTGAACTACTGTGACTGTCAGATAATACCAGAGTACCATTATGCACCTAAACTACCTAATTGCAGACACCTTAGCCTTAAGCTTGCAGGCTACAACCCCTTGTATACCATAATTCCCGACTGAGTTTGGGCCAAGGCTAAGTGGACTCAACCAACCATCCCAAAGTGGCTGAAAGTGGAAAGAACCAGTTGGCTTCAGCCCAGCCCTTGAAGTTGACCAACAACAACCAAGCCAACATTATAATTAAGATCAAGAAATATTTCTTGAAGTAAAACCTTTCTATAGACACACCATACTCCGATATCAGTCTGTGGTTTGGATGGACCTGAATCTTCATTTTAAAAGACGTTTAGTCAGGAATTTCAGGACTCGGCAGCCACACATCCAAAAAGTCAGAGGGATCCAAAATGTAAGGCAGGTGACGAGGTGACTAGAACAAAGCTGCAGAACGCTAGGACATGACAGGGAAGACAATGAACCAGACAGAGACAAGAGGGTATAAATAAGGCAGGTGACACGATCAGGCAGTGGGAGGGCCTAGAAGAGGGCTGGGCAAGCAGGTGACATGTGTCACACATTCAGGACAAATCTATGCTTTTATGGTTCCCTCCTGGGATAGTACCTTGTCCGTTATTTCCCTGGTAATGTCATTGACCTCTGCAGCCTGGGGGTCATGCAGCAGATCAATGTAAGACTGGTCCACAATGGTGGCGTTGAATTCCACAATGTACTCCCCATAGTTCTCTTTTATCATGTTGGGCTCTTCTTTTATCTGTAAACAACAAAACACAATGCAAATTTCACATTGGACTGCAAAGAACTGAGAGCATATGTTTTGATTTAAACATGAGAGCGGTGCGTTTTTCTACCACATCATCTTCTGCTGGGAAGAGAATCACCGCAGGGGTCCAGGTGCCTAAGGTAAAGCAAAATATGCCTATTGAGCAACAGGAAAAAGTAGCGATAACTTGTTTGCAATCTTCTTTTGGACTTACATTCGACTCCTGGTTCTGTTGTTTCGGACACAACCCTGTGAAAATGAAGATATTTTTGTTGGTTTGCATGTTTTATTTAGTTTTGAGCTTGTGGTCCGTTTCCGTGCATGATACCATATATGGTAATTTAGATTTATGTCAAAATGAATACCACGTGCTTAACTGTAGCTAGGAAAGATTTTAAAAAAGAACTATTTAAATGTTTTTACTTTTTAAATGAATGTTTTGAATTAAGTATAATTCATACATACAGCATATATATATATACACACATGCACATACATATATACCGTATATACACAGTACATTTCCAAGTAATAAAAGTTTAAGACTAAAGACAGATAACGCAACCAACAACCGGTCAGGGGAGGCATGTGATGCAGAGCCTGTCATGATGAAAAATACAAAAACAAAAAACATGCATACAGATTTTTTGCTCTGCTGAATAAATAAATTAATTTTAGTGCAAAGATGGAGGATTATATACCCAAACTCACCAGGAGGTGATCAGACATTTACAACAAAGCAAGGAAAGACTGCATGTACCTCATATGCAAATATAAAGGTAGGAACTAAGGATGCTTTTAGTATTAGTATCAGACGATTTTTGTAAAAATGTCTTTCAAAAACCGACTCAGGTGCAAACCCGACGCGTGGCTGTCACGTCGGGTTGCCAACACCCATACTGAATCAACACTAGTCTGTTACAACTTCGCTGTCTTCAGAGGCTATCCACGTGCTAGCGTGACTACTCCAGCTAGCTAGCTACCTAGCGTGACTACTCCAGCTAGCTAGCATGCTAGCTTGACTACTCCAGCTAGCTAGCATGCTAGCTTGACTACTCCAGCTAGCTAGCTAGCTAGCTTGACTACTCCAGCTAGCTAGCATCATACGCCCAGCTTCTGGTTTTTGGACTCCAAGTAAAAAATTTTCCACAGGGAAATTTGACTTTTAAAAACACAACCAACGCTGTTAGTTCGGACTTCGATTTTGTCCCACGGGGAACCGAATACCAAATTCATGGGGTACGAACCTAACTTTTTATTTCCCATCCATCCATTTTCTTCTGCTTATTCGAGGTCGGGTTGCGGGGACAGCAACCTAGGCCACTTCCTCCAGCTCTTCCCGGTGGATGCCGAGGCGTTCCCAGGCCAGCTGAGAGACATAGTCTCTCCAGTGTGTCCTGGGTCTTCCCCGAGGCCTCCTACCGGTTGGAGGTGCCCTGAACACCTCCCCAGGAAGGCGTTCGGGAGGCATCCTAACCAGAGGCCCGAGCCACCTCATCTGACTTCTCTCAATGCGGAAGAGCAGCGGTTCTGCTCCGAGTCTCTCCCGGATGACAATGCTTCTCACCCTATCTCTAAGGGAGAGCCCAGCCACCCTGCGGAGAAAACTCATTTCGGCCGCTTGTACCCGCCATCTTGTCCTTCCGGTCACTACCCAAAGCTCATGACCATAGGTGAGGGTAGGAACGTAGTTTATTTCCTATGTATTCATATTACATGCATCAAATTAAATTCATGTTTTGTGACTTTATTTTTTAACTACTTTATTTGTGTCAAATAGTAGAAAAATTGTTTCAAAATGTACTGTTACTCCATACGATCGGTGTCTGCTCCGGTCAATCTCCTTCTTGGATGGATTGGTATGAGAAATGGGGGCATCGCTAGTAAGAGCACCAATGTTTGGAAGTTTATAAAATTAACTGGCTCTAAAAAGTGTCTGAAAACATTGATTGAACCAAAGTGAATGACTCTCCTTTTTTGTGGTTATCCTCTTAATGAGCAAAGTGTATTCACATTTTTTTTAAACTAAAGCAGAGTCAGTGCCTCCCCAACAATGAACCTCACCGCGCGTTGCAGCCAAAAACATACACTTACTAGATACTGTATACTGTGTTACTAAATATTCTTAGATCTGCATGCACACATAAAAAGGCTAAAGTAACATCCTTGGCTAACAATGACAGCTAACACAAAAAGGCAATTTAAGATGCACATACCCTTCTAACTAAACACTGAAAAGGATATTTGTTACAACATGGCCTACATGTTTTATTTAGTTTGAAGCTCTTAGCTCTTTTTCAGCAAATAAACCATATTTAGTAACGTAGAGTGGATATAAGTCAAAATGAACACCATATGGCTGATCCTTAGACAATTTAAAAGAAAAGATTTTTTAATGAATGTATTACTTGTCAAGTTTTGAATCAAATGTAATTAAACAAATTTACCTTGGTGGGAAAGTTTTTGCCCCATTCCTGATTTCTTATTTTTTCCATGTCTGTCACACTTACAGTAAACGTTTCAGCTAATTGAAAAAATTATTTGCCGTGAGTCGAGATTGAAATGTACTAGACTGGAAAAGGTTATAAAGCCATTTCTAAAGCTTTGGGACTCCAGTGAACCACAGTGAGAGCCATTATCCACAAATGGCAAAACATGGAACAGTGGTGAACCTTCCCAAGAGTGGCCAGCCAACCAAATTACCCCAAGAACACAGTGATGACTCATCCAAGAGGTCACAAAAGACCACCCAACAACATCCAAAAATAAGCAGGTCTCACTCGCCTCAGTTAAAGTCACTGTTCATGACTCCACCATAAGACTAAGACATAAGACACTTGGTAAAAACGGCCTGCATGGCAGAGTTCCAAGACCAAAACCACTGCTGAACAAAAACATTAAGGTTAGTCTAAATTTTGCCAGAAAACATCTTAAAGATCCACAAGACCTTTGGGAAAATACCGTGTGGTCTGACAAAAGATGAACTTTTTGGAAGGTGTGTGTCCCGTTACATGTAAAAGCAAAAAAAGAACAGCATACCAACAATAAAATATGGTGGTGGTAGTGTGATGGTCTGAGGCGGTTTTGCGGCTTCGGGACTTGGAAGACTTGCTGTAATGAATGGAACCATGAATTCTGCTGTCTACCAAAAAATTCTGAAGGAGAATGCCCGGGCATTTGTTCGTGACCTCAAGCTGAAACCAACTTAGTTCTGCAGCAGGACAATGATGCAAACCACATCAGCAAGTCCACCTCTGAATGGCTGGGGAAAAACAAAATGAAGACTTTGGAGTGGCCTAGTCAAAGTCCTGAGTTGAATCCTATTTAATGCTTTGGCATGACCTTAAAAGGGCAGTTCATGCTGTAAAACCATCAAATTGGGCTGAGTTACAACAATTCTGCAAAGATGAGTGGGCCAAAACTTCCTCACAGCGAGTTATGGCCAATGCTTGATTGCAGTTGTTGCTGCTAAGGGTGGCCTAACCAGTTATTAGGTTTAGGGGGCAATCACTTTTTCAAACAGGGCCTTGAAGATTTGGAGGGTTTTTTTCCCTTACAAATAAAACGTTTCATTAAAAAACTGCATGTTATGTTGTCAGTGCCTAATATTTACATTTGTTTGACGGTCTGAAACGTTTAAACGTGACAATTATGCAAAAAAATAAGAAATGGGGTAGGTGGCACCTCCTTATGTAAAGGACATTTTTGTGTGTTTTGTTTTGTGTTTGACATTTTTACAAGGTTTAAAACAAAAAACACAAACATGTTCTTATTAGGTCATGGACACTACAGAATATTTTACAACATTTTCTGAAACCAAGATATAGAGACAGGTGCACATACCCTTCTAGTTCAGTCTGCTCGGCCACTCTCTGAAAAGCCAGAAAGATAAGATGAAATCATATAAAAAGGCAGAGTGTGTTCTTGAGAGCATTTAGTAGGAACACATAAACAATTTCCCACTAGCACATAATGTACAGTAAGTGATGTGTTCAATATTGTTTACGGCGCACTTACTTGGGCTACTATATCCAGATGCTCCTGAGAGCTACTAAAGTTCTGAGCCAGGTCGTCCATGCAGAGGTTTTCATGTTGGCAGGTGTAAACCCACGATCGGTACTCCTCTGTGTTCGGTACTCTGTCCAGGAAGATGCGAAAGGCCTCCCAAATTGCTTCCTGGCACACTGAAGAGAAGACATGACTTTGTGATACTTGCTTTAGAGCAAAATGATAGTAAGTCATCAGCGCTTTAATTCAATTAACTGCATTTACAGCTGTGGCTGTGGGCAACCTCCTGGTGTTTTTTTTTTTTATTAACTTCACAAAATTGCATTTGAAGTATCATGACCATCCAGCTAGCTACCGCTGCATGGGCTTAAACAAATAACTATGTGTACATTCATTAACTATAGATGTGTCGATGGTAATATTTTTTAACCACAACTAATGATGCAAGAAAGTAAATAAATAAATGACAACAAAATAGTTCATGCAGTCCAATTCTGTATAATCTCAGTGTTTCCATGTTTTTTAATCCGTTGCATTTGCATGATACCGTCATGAATATGAACATCCTTAATACAATGGATTCTTCCTGTGCCTGCAAATTAAGAAACATCATCTTTGTTCCACTTTGACAAATTCATTTCCCAAACACCAAAGTCATCTTTCCTTTTTAAATGACTCCGTGGAGCAATGCGTGTTATCACCTAATGTATTGTAACAGCCAAGGTGGCGTTTTTTTTAATACACCGCTAACACAATCAATCTCTTGGACAAAGGCTATTTGCATACTAATACATAAAATCAAACACGTTCTGTCTGTGCATGCCCAAAGTGACTTCAAACACATCACATTAATGCCTCTGCTATCATTCGCCTGGACAATGTCAGTACATTTGAATTTTTACGTTGGTTCTACTTTTATTTGTGTGGGGACTGCAATGAATAACTGAACGGCCTTGCCTTGGAATCAGGAAATGCAGGCAAGCAGGAAGCTTTTTTTTTTTTAAACAAAACATTCAGTACAAGATATATATGATGGAAGAACACCACTTAAAAAAAGAAGCAAGGCTGACTACTGGCAAGCTTTTCATTTTGCAAAGAAATCGACAAACAAGCAGCCGGCTTAACGAGCCTGCAGGTGTGCACAGGGGGGGCTGTGAGGGGAAAGCTGAGAGCTGATTGGCTGCACACAGGAGGGCGCGCTAATGAGACAAAGTTATCAGTAACCAAAAGGTGAAAACACACATTTGACTCATATTTACCGTATTCACATCGAGCAAAAATAAATACAAAACAAATACATTTGAGATTTGCATTCTTGATGAAAAAATATTACAATAATAATCTAATAATACTCTTAGTGTGTTAATTGTTTTAGGTCTCAGAGAGAGATTTTGCAAAAAAATATATAGATAATTTTTGGGTATTTATATAATTTTAGGACAGTGACTGCACTGGATAGTGTACAGAAATACACAAATATTAATGCCAGAGGTAAATAACAATACATACATTCATAAAATTATATATATTTGAAAAGCAATATTATCATAATATGAGCAATGTTAGTTTGCTATTTATTCACCTACTTATTTGTTGAAAGTGAGTGTCTGTGATTGTTATAAAATAAAATACAAATTGCACACAAATATTAATGTCACAGGAATATAACAACAAATAAACAAAATTAAAACTATATATTTCAAAAGCAATATTATAACAGTATTTTGTTATGGTTTCATTTTGTATTTATTTACTTGTTTTACGAAAGCAGTAACTATTAATAAGATTGAAGATTGTGAAGATTTACGTTGAAAGCGTACGCAAATATTAACGCCACACAGGAAAATAATCCATACAATTATATACACAGTATTTGAGACACAATATTCTTAAAAACATATTTTGCTATTTGTCTACTGATTTGATGAAAGTGAGTGTTTAGATGTGTTAAAGTAATTAACTAAAGCATGCATAATAAAAATACTCTTATATTAAGCCCAACAGCAATAAATAAATACATAAAATTAATAGAATGGCATATATTTGAAAAGCAACATTTAGGATTAGGATTTTGCTTGATGCAAAAATATAAAGAATATATAATAATATAATGTTTTATAAAGGGCCGCACGGTGAGTGGGTAGCACATTGGCCTCACAGTCAGGAGGTTCAGGGTTCAAATCTCCATTTGGCATCTCTGTGTGCAGTTTGCATGCTCTCCCCGTGCGTGTGTGGGTTTTCTCTGGGCGCTCCGGTTTCCTCCCGCATTCCAAAAACATGCATGTTAGGTTAATTGCCAACTCTAAATTGTCCATTAGAGTGTGAGTGTGAATGTTTGTTTGTCTATATGTGCCCTGCGATTGACTGGCGACCAGTCCAGGGTGTACCCCGCCTCTCGCCCAAAGTCAGCAGGGATAGGCTCCAGCGTACCCGCAACCCTAATGAGGATAAGCGGCATAGAAAATGAATGAATGTTTTATATATGTGTATGTGTGTGTATATATATATATAAACAGTACGGGCCAAATGTTTGGACACACCTTCTCAATTCAGTGCATTTTCTTTATTTTCATGACTATTTATATTGCAGATTCTCACTGAAGGCATCAAAATTATGAATGAACGTATGTACTTCACAAAAAAAGTGTGCAATAACTCTAAATATGTTTTTTATTTTAGGTTCCTCAAAGTAGTCACCCTTTGCCTTTTTTGATAGCGCTGCAAAGCCTTGGTGTTCTCTCAATGAGCTTCATGAGGTAATCACCTGAAATGGTTTTCACTACACAGGTGTGCCTTGTCAGGGTTACTTTTTTTGCCTTATTAATGGGATTTGGACCGTCAGTTGTGTTGTGCAGAGGTCAGGTGGTACACAGCCCACAGCCCTATTGGACAGCTGTTAGAATTCATATTATGGTATGAACCAATCAGATATGTAACGAGAAACGAGTGACCATCATTACTAAGAAATGAAGGTCAGTCAGTCCGGAAAATTGCAAAAACTTTGACTGTGTCCTCAAGTGAAGGTGAAGAAGGTGTAGCCAAACTTTTACCATCTAATGTATAAATTAAATGGTATAATTGGTCATATAATTGTTATTGTAGTTAAACATGTTTATTAATATTGATTGATTTAGACATTTATTTCAGGACAAAGTGTGAAAATGTAGGAAGTTTAAAAGTGATGGTTCTATATTAGAGCATACACAAATTCGGCAAAAAATGCTTGCAATACAATTTCTATGAAAATTAATAAAGATGCATTTTTTTTTATTTGCAGAAGATGAGCTACTGGACAGAAAATGCCCACAAAATCCTGCTGAATGTAGAAAGCATTTTAATTTCTAGCCTTTTCTCTGAAGGTTTACTTGATGTTCCTATTAAAAGTATTTACCTCGGAGCTTGTAGTACGCCCGGTGGCTGCCAATGACGGCTTTCATGGTCTCCTGTGGACACACTTTGACCCCGGTGGTTAGAATGCTCGACCTCTTCCTCCGATGTCCATCCCCGCTGGCTCTGTGGTTATTAGTGTTGTATTTTGTTATTCTAGAACCTTCTAGAAAGTGTCGGTACTTCACATCTCTGAGTCCAGCGATGCCGTGGTCCTGAGGGTCTACAGGGGAAGTAGGAAGTACACAGAGCATGTGTAAAGTTCCTTTGAAATATTTTTATTTATACTGCTCAAAATAATTAGAGGAACACTTTGAGAACACATCAGATCTAAAAGGGGGAAAAATGATCTTGAATATCTTTCCTGATAATAAGTAGGTGATGTATTACTAACAAAAGCATAACACATGATTTGATAGAAAAATGATCACCCTATAGAAGGGGGGAAATCAAAGACACCCCAAAAATGAAAGTGAAAAAATGGTCCATTTTGCCAAAATGTCATTGTAGCAACTCAAAAGGATTCTTGGTAGTTAGTGTGGCCCCCACGTGCTTGTAAGCATGCCTGACAACGTCGGGGCATGCTCCTAATGAGACCACGGATGGTGTTCTGGGGGATCTCCTTCCAGATCTGGACCAGGGCATCACCGAGCTCCTGGACAGTCTGAGGAGCAACCTGGCGGCGTCGGATGGACCTAAACATAAGGTTTCTGGGCAGCCTTTGGGCAAGCTCACAACAAATGGCTGAGCTTGTCCAGGAATGTTTTTACAAGAAAAGATTATAAAGTTCAACAAATACGACGCGTAATAATGCCATGTGGCCATGGCTGAGGTACGACATGCAGCCCACGTGCACAAGAGTAGGAGCAGAAGCTAATTCCACCTTGTTACACAATTCAGTGCGCCATGCAACAGCATTGCACCAGAGATGTGTGACGAGAAGAAAGCTCACATTGTGATGCCAGATGGCAACCCCGGGAGGACTTCTTAAGACAATAAGCCAGGATTTATGACCACCCCCCCCAAAAAAACAGACTAGAAGTCACCAGACCTGAATAACAAATGGGTTTCCTTATAAACAAGCAAAACCTTCAGAGAAAAATACACTTTTGTTTTTGTGTGTGAGGTAAAACAAAATGAAAGATCAATTTTGCAACGTGATCCTCTTTAGCCTCTGGGTAGCTACGTCAACTCGTGCACACTTATGTGCAGACAGTGGACAAGCAAGGGTCAGTCGGGTGGGTTTGAACACCAATGGGCCAAAGTTTGGGGTCAGCACTAAGCATGTTTTGTGCTTTAGGTTTATTCAACCCAGTAAAGAGAGAGAGTTAATGGGGCTTCCATTCAGTTTACAAAAGTTACAGTAGGTTTCAGCAACTTTGTAGCGGTAAAATTCAAAATTCCACCAAATATTTCATGAGAAATGATTCTCACAGTCATATATTACACTATGAACAGCGATCGTCTTCTTTTTACACTTGCTTCGAGTGGACAATTAAAGTCACATTTAGTGTAGCTTATATCTTTGGTATTTTTGGTGTTTTTACTAGCTGGCAAAATTAGCGCCATAACAAGTTACCAGAAATTCCCTTTGACGCCAGAATTTTTTTGGACACGGGATTAATGTGCAGTTTGAGAATACCCGTGCATGTTGAGTCACAAGCAAGAATAAATAATGAGCTCCAAAGACCAAAGTTATTTGTATTTACTGTCACTGAGGATTGACTCGTCAAGGAGTCTCAAATGCTTGCTTGCTGGACTCAGATGGAGAAACTTTACTCAGGCATACGGGTGTCCTAACTAACAAGTGCTTCTCTCATCTTTTTTGTATTTGAGCCGAGACTTAAATTATGGGTTACGGGCTTCTAATTATCAGCAGGCATAGCTGATTGCAGCTTTTTGGAGGGCTTGTGTCAATGTGACAAAGGCGGACATGAGCAAGCACACACACAGTGCTCAATGAGATGGCAGTAAAGGCTGGCGAGGGAATTTATTAGCCTTATTATTATTTTTTAACGTTTGTGCTTGAATAATAAAACTTCCATGTTGTTTCAGATTTCCACGCTCTTCCGGTCTCTGACCAAGAAAAGTGCGACTTGGGAAAGTGTGTGTTTGTCTCTGAAAAAGTGCTTGGAAGTGAAGTATAAGCTATAGCCTGAGTGCACAACAGTATATGAACGCAGCCCTAGTTCTATAAACTACTGACTGTTCTGCACTTTATTTTCTGTAAGTTGCCAATATTTATTTGAGTTAGTTGGTAGGTGTTTTTTCCAACCTTTATTTATAATGTTAGTAACAATTGTATTTTGTTAAATGATTTGCTCGAAGCCAATGATATTTGAGTGATGGACAGTTTACCTCGCCAGTGTCTACTTGTTGTACATTGTGTTTGTTTTTGATAACCTGAGGTCTGTTTTGTGTTGAGCTGTTTAAGAAAACGGAATATGTTTATTTACATATATTATCCAGTCTCATGTTGGTTGGTGTAGTAAAAGTGTTCAAATGATCTTTTTGATCGGTGGGCCAATACCATCAGCCCGGTATTGGCATAAAAATGTAATATTGGTATCAGGTTTTTTTCCCTATAATGAAAACCAACAGCATTTAAACAATGTATTTACAGTATGATCTATATAAGCCTATGGGCTCCCGTATTTTACGGCGCACAAATTATGACCTCATCAAACCTCATCTAAAGCGTGTAAACAACCTTCGGTGACTAGTAACAAGCTTGCTTGCTTTCTACACCTGACTAACGTTATGTCTGTGGCGTGTCTTTTGGATATTAAACGTGCAATTTGCAATGACTGCAATGTTTTGTTTATGCAAGCCAGAACCAGTACTTCTTTCCTCAATACTTCCAATACCCAGGGCGAAAGTCATCAATCCGAATATCACAGCTTAGCTTCTCAACAAACATGTGTTAATTCCCATGCAGGGAGATATGTCATGTTACACATGTTAGTATTGGTTGATATCGGAATTTGAAATTGAGAGTTGGACAATATCAGCATAATGGATATCGGCAAAAAACCCAATATTGAACATCCCTACTACGGATATTTCAATTTCAATTACAATTTATTTGTATATCGCCAAATCACAACGGCTGTCATCTCATGGCACTTTACACATGAAGGTCACGGAGAGCCAACTGAAAACCCACATGAGCAAGCATTTAGCAATGGCGGCAAGGAAAAACGAATAGAAGGATACGTGGTCGATCAAGCCAGAAGTCTTAGTCATAGACCAATACACATACTGAAATATGAGTAATACACAAATAACAGGGCCTGAGTCTACTAGGGATGTCCAACATTGGTTTATTTGCTGATAATTGATATGCCAATAACTGTCCAATTCCGATATCAACTGATACTGAAACCGATAAGTGTAACATTACATATCTCCTGTGGTGGAATTAACACATATCTGTTCAGCAATCACCTTCTCTACGTGGCTGTAAACAACATTGGGTTGGGTATTCAAACATCGGAGAAATACTTGCGATTTGGCATGGCATGGCATGGTGAAGAAGTCCCCAGGTTTGATGGAGCTGGCGTGTTTCACGATAGAAAAAGACAAGTTATCCACAGTGCAATGCTCTCCATGATTTTCCGTTGGATGGCTTTTGCGCCAGAAATCGGAAGTATTAAAGGCAGAAGTCCCGGTTCTACCCCACATAACCAACGCTTTGTAGTCATTGCAAATCGCAAGTTTCTTGTCTAAAGAAGACATGACAGACAAAATGTTAGTCAGGCACAGCATGGGCAAGCTTGTTACTAGACACAGTTGTTTACGCACTTCAGACAGAGTTTGATGAAAATACGGAAAATACGGGCGCCGGGGATACAGCATTTTTTTATTATCAGTTTTCATTCATGCCAATATCAGGTGATTATATCGGTGGGCTGATAATATCAGACATCCCTACTTATTTAAGATAAAAACTTAGGAAACTATAGGATCATACTCCTCAGCCTCCCTGGGAAAGTCTACTCCAGGGTGCTGGAGAGAAGGGCACAACTGTTAGTCAAACCTCGGTTACAGGAGCTGCAATGTGGTTTTCGTCCCGGTTGCGGAACATTTGACCAGCTCTACACCCTTGCAAGGGTACTGGAGGGTATGTGGGAGTTTGCCCACCCGGTCTACATGTGCTTTGTAGACTTGGAAAAGGCATTCGACCGTGTCCCTCGTGGTGTCCTGTGGGGGGTGCTCCGGGAGTACGGGATTGGTGGCCCGCAACTACGTGCCATTCGGTCCTTGTACAATCGAAGCAGGAGCCTGGTTCGCATTGCCAGCAGTAAGTCGAGCTTGTTTCCGGTGAACGTTGGCCTCCGCCAAGGCTGCCCTTTGTCTGTTCATAATCTTCATGGACAGAATTTCTAGGCGCAGTCAAGGTGTTGAGGGAGTCCAGCTTGGTGACCTTAGGATCTCGTCTCTGCTGTTTGCAGACGATGTGGTCCTTATGGCCTCATCACGCTGTGACCTTCAGCGTTTACTGGAGCGGTTTGCAGCTGAGTGTGAAACTTCTGGGATGAGACTCAGCACCTCCAAAGCTGGAGGGACTATGTCTCACAGCTGGCCTGGGAACGCCTTGGTGTCCTCCCGGTGGAGCTGGAAGAGGACGCTGGGGACCGGGAAGTCTGGACTTCCCTACTGAAGCTGCTGCCCCTGCGACCCGGACCCGGATAAGCGGAGGAAAATGGATGGATATATTTATATATATACTTTATAGTATGTATACTGTATAAAGTTTTTTTTTAAGTAAGATAATAACAATAATAAATCTTAACACTTTGATTGTTTTTACATTTTACAGTTAGCAGCGGTTACCTTCATTTTGTTTTTAGCATGTGGCTCATTTGCAAGTCCTTCACCTTGCTCATTAAAGTTTGGACGGTTTTATCACCAACACTGGTTAACTTTTTGCCGCAACTGGACCTTCACATCTCTGTCGTTATAATACAAATTGAGCTGATTACTGTTAGCAGTGGTTAACAGCAAACAGCAAATCTAATGACGACTTTTGCTGCGTGCAGGATGATGATGCTGATGACTGCCACAAGGTGAATGTATGCGCAAGCCTCTTTTTCACTGTGCTATTTACTTATTTGTATGAAAACAAAGGGAATTTCATCGAAAAATAGTTGCATTTCTAGTGATATGGGGCAGTATGAGAGGGTTTTTGTATCACATCGTCCTTGGAGAGCATTGACACTCCAACGTGAGTCCTTCGGATTCCTACGTGAATGTTCACTGTGTGTCGTAGGTGCACTGAGCGAGTCAATGCTACGTCACTGATGTAACATTGCCTGAAAAGAAGCCTCTTATGATGACTATAATGCATCTCTTCATTCAGTATTTTTTTCCTGCAGCACCTCAGGACGGCTGATGGGTTTTGGCGTCGCATTGTGTTGTATTGTGTGGTGTCCTTGACATTATGTGCTTCCTGTCTGCAAGGGAAGGGGAAATAAGATTGCTGTGCACTGCCTCTGATTGTACGCGGGCATAGGCATGCATTTATTTGCCACAAAACCAGCCCGTGTTAATCATTTTGTTCAAATTTGGCCTCTCTTCAAGAATGTGCAAAGAATGAGTGGATTGTAAAGCTGCTTTGGGGCTTTAAGGTACCCTTACAGGTGGTCCCTACTTTTTGTGCAATAAGACAACACTCCAATGAGTTTGTTTCTGGCGTGCACATGCACAGCCACGGGGATGCGAGCGAGAAGGGGGGGCGGCACCCCGACCTTAATGGCCGACGCAGGCGCACGAGGCCTCACGGTAGAGTTACGAGCCAGAAAAGATTAGCGTCCTGTGACGCCGGGGAACAGAATGGCTTTTGTTTCCTTCGGCATAATGAGCTCAAGCGGAGCACATCAGACCGATCAAGACACCAGACATGATCACATTATACCATCGCATGAACACCACACTGACATAGCACTCATCCGCCCGTTTTGGTCATGCCTGCTTCTCTTTTTGTGTGATCACTCGTCTTATCATTCTGCACTGTTGGTTGGCCTTCTGAGATGGTTGTAATTCTAAGCACTGAATGTCCACTTCATTAGGTACACCTGGTACAGCCTGATGAGTTAGTAATGCAAGAGTTATGTATGAAAAATGCCTTCACGAAATCAATGACGCTTTTGCAGCCACTGGTGTCAGTAAATCATTTTTTAACTAAACATTTTTCAGACTAGCACGCTTTTAATGGTCTTTTTGTTATTCGTTTAATTAATTTGATATTTGTTTTGTTGTGTGTAGTATCCTTGGTTGCTTTTAAAGCCACTTAAAATACCACATGTACCTTAAATTGATTGAAAAAAAAACATTATTTATACATAATCAATAAATAAATCATTATTTATTTTGTAATTAGTATTCATTATAGTACTAAAACATAATATTTCAATATCAATGGTCAATGCAGAATAAAAGCAGTAGCAGTAGCAGTAGAAAAATTATTTTTCATTTTGAATTCTTTACTTTTTCTAAAATGTTAATAATTATGATTACATTTATTATAATTATAATAATAAACTTTAAATCATTATAATTATCATTATATTATATGATAACAATGATATGCCTTTATAATATATATATTTGTCTTGCAATACTTTAAATTATGTTTTTGTTATTAATATCATTGTTTTTCCTGACTGAAGAGCTATATTGTCTCAAGTAAAGTCTTTTTCTATGTTGGAAATCCTCATTATCATTTGTTATTTTCGAGGACTACTACATCACTCACACAGAGTGAGTACATCACAGAGTGTGAAAAGTAACTAAACTGAGCATTTATTAGTGTCAGCTCCAGTAGGGGATGTCGTTGAATTGTGCAGGTGTACCTAATGTTGTGGAAACCAATAGAGAAACCGATAGAGAAAGTTTGTTGCCACGTAGGAGAAAAAAGCAAACACGGTCTTACCTTTGACTTGACTTGCTCGGAGACCGAGCAGATGCAACATGAAGAAGAATAGCCCTAATTTTAAAATCATGGTGGCTTTATTTACAGGGTTCTCCTGCTTTAGGTGGTCATTTGCAAAATAAAGTCAAAAATATATGTATCCAGGATGCCTTTATGTTGAGTCCACTAGCAGAGTAAGGACAAGTCTCCTCATCGGTGCTGATAAGTTCCAGGGTGCTGTTGGATCTCAGTGGATGGCACTGTCGGCTGGATTGATGCACGAGCAAGGGGAGCAGGGGGCGGGAAAAGTGAAGAGACGGGGTGGGAAAACGTTAAGCTCAGCCCGCGTCCCGTGTGCTGTCAGAGTGGCAACGGTGATGAGGTTAAGACAGCAGATTCTGTTTAGAGTCTAATCTCTTTACCTTCTTCTCGCTTCTCGTAATCCCTCTAGGAGGCCCACGTGGCCTCCCGCCCTCATCCTGTTAGCCACCTTCTGGACACAAGTCTGCCAGCCAAGTTTGGGGACGTGCCAAACAACCAGGAGTGGGTGAATGGTGCTCCCCAGCCCTGGTCTTTCTGTTAGGTCTTGCTCAGACAAACCGTGAGGCAAAGTGAGAGCGAAGGCCCTCTAGTTATGCATGCAGCCTGCAGTCAAACAATGAGTTGTACTGTGGATTTGTGTTCTATGTTTTCGCTACACTGTTTGTATTATAAAGCTTTTCTCTTCACCTTGGTTTTCGTCTCTCTACTTTGGGGTCCAACCATTGGCAGTACGCCAGATGTAACAAAAATATTTTCAAAAGTAAACGTATATTCAGCTAAGAATTAACCTATTCAAGCTATTTTGACTGAAATTCAGTCACCATCCTTCTCAGTTTTGGTATCTATTAAACCAAGAGATCCCACTTCTAACACCAGGTGATGTGTGATGTGTTTGCTCACCCAATGAAAATGTCACTGTTGTTATAAACATGCTAAAAACTTCAATTGGCTTGAACTTTGGAACAAACATAATGGCAAAATTCAGTCGCCATCCAGTCGTAGTCTCCTGATCTATTCAGGCAAAATCTTCCATTATTGACACCAAAGGAGAAGATTCTTTCCCATATAAAACAGGGCTCCAAAACTCGTGCCATGGAGGGCCGAGACCCTGCAGGTTTTCTTTCCAGCCGGTCACTACAGCAGGTGATGTTAATGATCAACACCTCCTTCAATTTTAGGCTCAACAATTAAAGCACCTGCTAAGAGAGAAAACCTGCAGTCTCTGCCCTCCATGGCATGAGTTTGATACCCTTGATACCATTGAACACTTGACTCGACCTGTTTAACATATTTTCAGGCTGTAAGGCTTCCACTAGGGCAGTGGTTCCCAAACTTGCGTCCCCCTTTTGGAGATAAAATGATTTTCCGTGCACCCCCCGACCTGAAAAATGTAATAATGAAAATATTGGTGGTGGCCCCTCCCCCGTCATAACGCTGGGCCCCCCTAGGGGGCACACCCCCCAGTTTGAAAACCACTGCACTAGGAGGACCGATGACAAGCAACAGCATTTTGCATTTTGTCTCCTCACTCTACGGGTGATGTTGGCAGAGTGACACAAACGTCTTGTATTCATGCGGCCTCGGTTGTCGTAGGGCGTACCAGGGCGGGAAGTCTCCGTGTCACCAGTCTCCACCCCCATCTCCTCCTGTGAAGAGGATTAGCCGCTCATGTTAGTTGCTAACAAATTGCTGCTGTAAATAAGCCTCTTCAAGCGCAACCTAATCCCCGCTGGCACTTTTCTGGCACACTAATATGAATTTGGCACCGAGCGACCGCTTAGGCGTGACACGTTATGGAGCAATACGTAATAGCTATTGTGTGTGTGTGCATGCGTGGGTGTGCGTTGGTGTGGCTCGGCTAAATTAACTAGTAAAATAAAATTATTTCTCTCATAACATTTTGGCAGTAATAAAAGCAATCGTACCCAAATTTGATCCAAATGTATGCATTTATTTATAGTATTTATAATGTGGTTTGATTTTCCTTTGTTCATTGACATTTCCTTTTGTTGTGCTCTTATTTTGGTATAGCCACTTCCTGTTTTGCACAGTGACACACAGTTGCACAGTTTTCTTGACCTTGTTCTGAGGCAGCTACTGGTCACTGTTCCTCGTGCGCAATCTGCGGGCTTCTAAGCACAGCATTGTCAACAGGACAATGCTGGACCATTATGTTTGCGTGGGATTATTCAAAGTGATTTCTGCCATGGTTAAACAAAATACATATTGTATACTTTGCATCATTTAGACGGTTCCAGCAATATAATGTAAGGGTTTTTTGTAAACTATTCCTATAAGTATGAGGAATAATAATATGGATGAGCTACGTTGCTATGCAATTATTAACCTCTATTTCTGCTTGTAGCATTAGAGTAGGGGTGTCAAACTCGTGCCATGGAGGACCGAGACGCAGCAGGTTTTCTTTCCACCCGGTTACTAAAGCAGGGGATTTTAATGATCAACACCACCTTCAATTAGGCCACACGGTGGCTAAGTAGGTAGCACATTGGCCTCACAGTCAGGCGGTTCAGGGTTCGAATCTCCGTTGGGCATCTCTGTGTGGAGTTTGCATGTTCTCCCCATGCGTCCGTGGGTTTTCTCCGGGTACTGCGGTTTCCTCCCACATTCCAAAAACATGCATGTTAGGTTAATTCGCAACTCTAAATTGTCCGTCGGTGTGAATGTTTGTTTGTCTGCCCTGCGATTGATTGGCGGCCAGTCTAGGGTGTACCTGGCCTCTCGCCCAAAGCCAGCTGGGATAGGCTCCAGCATATCCGCAACCCTAATGAGGATAAGCGCTATAGAAAATGAATGAATGAATGAAGGTCATCAATAAAAATCCCCTGCTGGAAAAAACGGTTGAGGGGAAAACCTGCAGTGTCTCGGCCCTTCATGGCACGAGTTTGACACATGCATTAGAGGCGGTCCTTGCTCCACAGGCAGACCCATAATAATTTAGAATACGTTCCCTTAAATCATCAACTACATCATTAGTTTCTTGTGACATTTTTTGTTTAAGCGTGTTGATTGCATCAAAGTAGATAAAATACATAAGGAAGAAAAATCAGGACAGACACCATTTATGAAGGATGGCCAAACCAAAGGATCCCACTTCTGACGCCAAGTTGATAAATGGAATGAAATAGTCACTATTGACAGTTTTTATTGACAGACAAACAAATACATGCAGTATAATGGTACTTATATTTCTCCACATTGTAATTGAATCACCAAAGAAATAGTTAATGTAGAATACCACTTTTTTTCTTTTCCTTTCGGCTTATCCCTTCAGGGGTTGCCACAGCGAATCAATTGCCTCCATCTAACTCTGTCTTCTGTATCTTCTTCTCTTGCACCAACTACCTTCATGTCCTTATTCACTACATCCATAAACCTCCTCTTTGGTCTTCCTCTAGGCCTTCTGCCTGGCAATTTAAAACTCAGCATCCTTCTATCGTTATATTCATTATCTCTCCTCTGGACATGTCCGAACCATCTCAGTCTGGCATCTCTGACTTTATCTCCAAAACCTCTAACATGTGCTGTCCCTCTGATGCGCTCATTCCTGATCCTGTCCATCCTGGTCACACCCAAAGGGACCCTCAGCATCTTCATCTCTGCTACCTCCAGCTCTGCCTCCTTGTCTTTTCCTGAGCGGCACTGTCTCTAAACCAAACAACATCGCTGGTCTCACCACAGTTTTGTACACCTTTCCTTTCATTTTAGCTGAAACTCTTCTATCACACATCACACCCGACACTTTTCTCCACCCATTCCAGCCTGCCTGCACACGCTTTTTCACCTCTTTTCCACACTCTCCATTGCTCTGAACTGTTGACCCTAAGTACTTAAAATCCTCCACTTTCTTTATCTCTTCTCCCTGTAACCTCACTCTTCCACTTGGGTCCCTCTCATTTACACACATGTACTCCGTCTTGCTGCGGCTGACCTTCATTCCTCTCCTTTCCAGGGCAAACCTCCACCCCTCAAGCTTCTCCTCCACCTGTTCCCTGCTCTCACTACATATCACAATGTCATCTGCAAACATCATAGTCCATGGAGATTCCTGTCTAACCTCGTCCGTCAGCCTGTCCATCACCATAGCAAACAAGAAGGGGCTCAGAGCTGATCCCTGATGGAGTCCCACCTTCACTCGGAACTCCTCTGTCACACCTGCAGCACACCTCACTACTGTCTTACAGTCCTCGTACATGTCCTGCACCGCTCTAACATACTTCTCTGCCACTCCAGACTTCCTCATACAATACCACAGTTCCTCTCTGGGCACCCTGTCATAAGCTTTCTCCAGATCTACAAAAACACAATGCAGCTCCCTCTGACCTTCCCTGTACTTCTCAATCAACATCCTCAAAGCAAATACTGCATCTGTTGTACTCTTTTTTGGCATAAAACCGTACTGCTGCTCACAAATGCTCACGTTTGCCCTTAGTCTAGCTTCAACTACTCTTTCCCATAACTTCATTGTATGGCTCATCAGCTTTATTCCTCTGTAGTTGCCACAACTCTGCACATCTCCCTTGTTCTTAAAAATGGGCACCAGCACACTTCTCCTCCATTCCTCAGGCATCTTCTCATTATCTAAGATCTTGTTAAACAACCCGGTCAGGAACTCTACTGCCACCTCTCCTAGACACTTCCATACCTCCACAGGTATATCATCAGGACCGAGTGCCTTTCCATTCTTCATCCTCTTCAATGCCCTCCTCACTTCTTCCTTACTAATCTTTGCTACTTCCTGGTCCACAACAGTCACCTCTTCTACTCGTCGTTCTCTCTTATTTTCCTCATTCATCAACTCTTCAAAGTACTCTTTCCATCTTCCCATGACACTACTGGCACCAGTCAATACCCTTCCATCCTTATCCTTCATCACCCTAACCTGCTGCACGTTCTTCCCATCTCTGTCCCTCTGCCTTGCCAACCTGTATAGATCTTTCTCTCCCTCCTTGCTGTCCAACCTAGCATACAAGTCATCATAAGCCCCTTGTTTGGGCTTTGCCACCTTTGGTTTCACCTTACGCTGCATCTCTCTGTACTCCTGTCTCTTCAGTCCTCTCAGTGTCGCACTTCTTCTTAGCTAACCTCTTACTCTGCATACACTCCTGCACCTCCTCATTCCACCACCAAGTGTCCTTATCTACTTTCCTTCCAGATGACACACCAAGTAATTTCCTACCTGTCTCCCTGATCACAGTAGCTGTAGTTGTCCAGTCATCTGGAAGGACTTCCTGTCCACCCATAGCCTTTTTCAACTCCTTCCTAAAAGTCACACAACACTCTTCCTTTTTCAGCTTCCACCATTTCGTCCTCTGTTCTGCCTTTACCTTCTTCATCCTTCTCACCACTAGAGTAATCCTACACACCACCATACTATGCTGTCTGGCTACAGCCTCACCTACCACTGCTTTGCAGTCACTGACCTCCTTCAGGTTACACCTTCTACACAAGATGTAGTCTACCTGTGTGCTCCTACCACCACTCTTATAGGTCACCCTATGTTCCTGTCTCTTCTGGAAGATGTATTCACTTCAGCCATTTCCATCCTTTTTGCAAAGTCGACCACCATCTGTCCTTCTGCGTTCCTCTCCTGGATACCAAACTTGCCCATCAACTCCTCATCATCTTTGTTTCCTGCACCAACATGTCCATTGAAGTCCGCACCAACGACAACTCTTTCACTTCTGGGGATGTTCTGCATCACTTCATCCTGGTCTGACCAGAGTTTCTCTTTCTCCACCATCTCACATCCTACCTGTGTAGCATACCCACTAACAAAATTGAACATCAAACCATCGATTTCTAGCTTCAGGCTCATCACTCTATCTGACACTCTTTTTACCTCCAGGACGTTGCTAGCAAACTCCTCCTCAAAATCACCCCTACTCCATTTCTCTTCCTATCTACACCATGATAGAACAGCTTGAACCCTGCTCCTAAGCTTCTAGCCTTGCTACCGTTCCACCTGGTCTCCTGGACACACAATATGTCTACCTTCCTTCTCTGCATCGTGTCAACTAATTCTCTACCTTTTCCTGTCATAGTTCCAACATTCAAAGTCCCAACTCTTAGTTCTAGACTCTTAGCATTCCTCTTCTCTCTCCTCTTACGGACACACCTTCCTCCTCTCCTTCTTCGGCCAACATTAATCCAGTTTCCACCGACACCTTGTCGGTGAACAGCACCGGTGGCGGGCGTTGTTAACCCGGGCCACGTCCGATCCGGTATGGAAGTCATTTGTTTTATTCGCATGATCTGGTTTAGCAAAGTTTTACGTCGGATGCCCTTCCTGACACAAAACTCTCTGTATTTTTCCGGGCGTGGGACCAGCACAATAAGACACTGGCTTGTGCCCTGTGCGGCTACATTCAAAAGAAAGAAAGAAGAATACAACAAATGGCTGTAGAGATATATTTCACTGTGGCTAACAGTGCCACATAGAGGCAGTGAAAAAAACTCCTTGTGACAGATGGCAAGTGCTGTTGCATAATTGAAAGTGACCTCTGTAATTGCGCTATGATTCAAATCATCATCCCGTGTGAGAAGGTCAGGCTTGTCGCAATAAAACCATGCTGGAGCGTCACTTGGAATACTTTCAGTTTTTGTTAATATGATTTTTTTAAATAAATAGGCATAATAATGGCATTGCAATTAGGCTGCCCTTATGCAAAGTTGATTCGATTACAAAAAAACCTTGCCCAAGTGTCGGCATAAATCGATATTGTTAATCCTCTTCTTTGACTTAATCTTCACCTCGAGCTGATCTGTGACTCTGACCCTAATCCTGATGGATGAGGGTCACTCTCATGTACTTAGATGCCCAGTTTGCACGAGCGTGGTGACGCATGCTGAGCGATTTTTATGGAGCTTTTTTTTTATACATGCATAAAGACTCAAAATGTGAATTCATTTTATATTATTACAACATTTTATACTTTTTTCTTTATTGTGGCTTAGTTTTTTTTCAGATTTACAAAAATATCAATTGACATTTGACCTCTTACATTGACTATAACATTTAACAAAATGTTGCTCAATGTATTCTGTTTATTTTTAATTACTGATGAATTACTTCTAGAATTACTAATTCGTTTCATAAACCTTAAATTGACACTGCAATTAACTCACACGTGACAAACGGCAATTTCCATCCATCCATTTCCCCTGCTTATCCTCATAAGACAATAGTAATATCCCCACAATGACTACATTTATCTGGCACACAAACCCATTTGCTGTATTTACAGTAAGTGTGCTTATATTATAAAAAATGAGTCTTTGAAGAAAATAATGTCTCGTCATTCATTTACAACTTTTTTCTGATAGTTTCCAAACTTTCGTCTTTTAAAGTCACAATTTTTTTTTTCCTCTGGTAGCATCACTATTTTTTTCTTGTAAATTTTTCTTGTAAATTTATGTCTCTGAAAAATATGTATTTTTCTCGGAGAATTATGACTTCTTTCACCAAGTATCACTCTTTAGTCTTGTAACATCACAATATTTTTTCTCCTAACATTCCAACTTCAGTTTTGTAGCTTTATGACTTTTAATAATAATAATAATAATAATAATGGATTCGATATTATATAGTGCTTTTCAAGGTACCCTAAGTGCTTCACAGGGAATTATTCTACAATATGCATCCACAGCGGCCGTGGGCTAAAATTGACAGAGACATGGCTGCCAATTTGGGCCTAGAGCTTCTCCGACCACCATCAAACATTCGTTCACATTCATACACCAGTGCGGGCAGCACCGGAGGCAAGGTGGGTGAAGTACCTTGCCCAAGGACACAACCATAGTGACTGTTAGCGTTATGATTGTACAAGTCTCGTAAAATGATTTATTTTCGCCTAACATTACAACTTTGTTCTAGTGCTGCGTTAGTTCTCAATTGTTTTATGACATGCCCAACTTAGACAGAAATTTCTTCACATCCTCCTGATTTGAAATGATAATGAAAACCTTTAATATTTAACTTAACTCTTGTAATAGTGCGACTTTGTTCTTCCAGCATTATGATTTTCTGTAATCTCTGAGTTTTTGTTACTATAAGATTATGTGTTTTTTTTAAATATACATTTTATGTAGGAAAAATATCAGACGCTATTATAACGCTATTTTATTACATTGTTTTCATAACATTCTGACTTTTTTAGTAAAGTTGCAACTTCATTCTTCACAAAAAAAAAATGTCTTGCCCAACATTACGTTTTTGTCATATATATATATATATATATATATATATATGTATATATTTTTTTATCCCTAAAAAATTCTCAACATCTCTCGTCAACTATTTAGCGTGTTAGCTTAGATATTGCAGCTGAAACTAATCGATGCATGACAACAGTCNTATATATATATATATTTTTTTTTTTTTTATTATGGCCATAGCATTTTTGCAGGACATTTAATCATAATAATAATAAACAACAATACCACTATATCTCACAGATACACAACTTTGTATACTGTACATACAGTATGAGCATGACTAACTCTGGTGAGTTACTCTAGTGACCGCCTTCACTGTGCTTGTTCTTATGGTCCTACATGCAGGAGTTCTGCCTCTGTAGTGTAGAGAGCATGCGTCATGACCTTGTACGGCTGTTAAACACACCAGTGCTTGTAGGCTCGCTTGGTCTAATATTATCCTCTCTCATCCTAACGCTCCTCTTTGGGCAAATCCACCTTGTGGGCTTATTAACAGCGTGATCCACTCTAGCCGGCCTGCAGCAGTGAAAGTGTCGTCAGTCATGTGGCATTAAAGTGCATGTGCCAACAACGTCAACACATCGGCTACTTTACTTTGTAATCTGCCGTAATCTAAGGGTGGTAGCTGTTTGATTAATGACGCCCAATTGGCTGATAAGCATCAAAAATGGCAGCATGTATCAATGGATAACCATCTGGATGTGCCAGACAATGAAATAGCTTATCGGAGTGCCTGTGTGGGGCAGTATACCTCCTCCTGGAGGACCACCAAGCAAACAAAGGGACTGCAATGATGGAAGACCTTTCTTAAGGTCACCAGAGGCATGTCTCTTCCAGCATTTTTGCAATCCCTTTACGTTCAGATAAAAAAAAAAAAAAAGCTCATTTCCATCTGTATTTTTGTCTTACTGAAGAACTCCAACAGAGCGGCACAGCATGATTGACGGCTCCTGATGAGATTGTTTATTGGACAGATGTGCGGTGGATGGGTGTGAGATATACTACTCATAAAATAAGATTAGCTTTCATTAGTTCTTAACTTTTGGTAGAAGAAAAAGTAGGAAATGGCTCACTATTTATGTGTCCTGTCGGTCCTGTCTCTGTCCTGTTGGATAAAGTTTGTCTCCTTTAGTAAATATAGGAGACCGAAGTTCAACTTCATTTGTTATTATTTGTTAGCAAATTGGAAAAACTGTTTGTCCTTTATCCCCACTTAGAAAAACCAATTAAAAAGCAAAAAAATTTCACCACTTCCACACTAAATGGAAGGAGAATTTGTTTTTACCCTAAGAACTTATAAATACGAATGTTTTTACTGTTATTAGAGTCCTGTAGATATTAAATAACTCTCATATAGTGATGTTTACACTTGTATTGCCCAGTATAGTTGACGTAACAATAGAAAATAAGACGTCTTAAACATTAAAAAAAAAATTCCATTGACTTACACATTAGCATTGATAGCATACTTGGTGACTATTGTCTCATCAATGTAGTGTTCCTGCCATGCAGTGGCCAGTATAGTAGAATACTACCGCAATAACACAGAGAACACATGCAGTGAACATTCACACAGGAGCTGCTGTCAGCCACAACTTACCCCAGTTACTGGCATGCTATACACTGGTAACCATGCTAACACTCAGCAAATCTATGGTAAGTAGTGGGGTCGCAGGTTGCGTGTTTAACAATTTGAAGACACATTTAAATAATGCAAACATTAATTTTCTTTTGCCGCATCACGACTTTTAAGAATAGCAACACTGAAGTGCCATTTGCTGGATGTGGTGGGGCACTGCCCCAGTTGTCTCTAATGCAGCATAGAGCATTGGCTAATTTGATGCAGTGGCTTGGCTGGCAATCATTATTAAGACTAGCAAATGTCCAGCAATGTCAACACCCTGTAGCATAACACAAAGCAAAACAAAACCTAACAACAACCTGCTAATTATCATCCAATTGAAACAAAAAATACCATCAACCTTATAGTGTGTATGCAAATCAACATGCATACCAAGATAAGTTGATAAGAGGTGATCCAATGTTCCCATTTGAGGAGACAGATGAGATTAAATATTGAATCTGTCATGCCACAGAAGCATTGATGACTTCAATTTAGACGCCGGGGAAATTTGTCCTGAAGACTCTGATTAAGTCTAGAGTGCACTACAGAGATTGAACGCTTTATGAGGAGGAAATAAGTTGCCTAAAGGCGTCACATGAGAGCCTAAATGGGCTCCCATGAGGAATCACACGTTATACTACGGAGCACAGGTGGATGAATCTCTCACGCCATGACCCTGGAGGGATTCCAGCAGCTGCCCGGACAGTGAGGGGGAGTTAAAAAAGAAAGTGAGCAGGTAGAGGGAAGATGGGGGAGTAATGAATCCTGCAATGCTGGTGTGTAATATCCCTCCCCTTGAGCAGGGTCCATTTCATCAAGCAGCACAGGGGAGTAAAAAACACCAAAAGCTTACCATCAAAGCTGATGATTAGAAGAAGTTGAAGGACAATAGAGGCGGACGAGAGCAGGAAGGAAAAGTGGTGAAGGAGGCACATAAAAGGGGAAAGGGAAAGGGAAAGATGGGGGAAAAAGCCACGGGATGAGGAGGGAAGGCTTGGAAGCGGAACAAAGGAGAGGAAAAGCAGAGAAAGACGTCGAAGTGAGTGGCAGCCCATCTAAGATGCTTACACAATACATACAGTTCTTATATTGTAGCATGTTAGAGATGCACTGTATGGACAAAAGCTTAAACATTTGTTTGTATTTGGTTGAGGGAAAAAAATATACTCTCCAAATATGGAAAGTTTTGAGGCAGTCGCTTGGCAACTCAAGGTTTCAGCTTCCTCCACAGATTTTCTACAGGATTAAAGCCTGGAGACTGGTTTTCTAGAACGTCCCGGTTAAAATAAAGATACAAGATAGCAATTCTGGACCGCTGATCTCTTTGGAAGGATGTAAGCTTTAAATCAGCAGGGGAGGATGAAATTATTTTTTTGAAATTCTCAAAAATATGTCAGTGGCACAGTTGTTTTAAAAAAAAGATAATAATATCTTTTTTCAATTTTAACTTACAAATATTATACTCATAAATATTATTATAAACTAACGTTTTCAATATTATAATAATTGATCAGCAATGAATGCTTTGTTATAATCACAGACATTTAGTTCAGTCATTGTATTTAATTTTAGTAGTCCTGTAGCTTACTTCCATTTCTTATTCTAGACACTTTTTTTCTCTTGTCAATGTATACAAAAACTCAAATTTTGAATTTATTTTTATTTCACCTAATAATTCCCTTTGCAGTAAACAGAAAATCACAAATATTTGATGTTATTTTATTGCCATTGCCTTTTAGTTATACATAAATAACATTGATTTACAAACATTTCAAGACTAAAAATGTAATTCCAATAAAAAGTTTGCTTCTATGGCACATATTTTGGGCAAAGATCACCAGGCCTTGCATGCACCCGTCCTTCCTCGCAGAGGAGTGATAGCTTCATCTTACTGTGTTGTTTTATTGTAACCATGACAACTCCTTTCCAGACGCTGCAGCAATATGAATAGAGCAGCAGAATCACATCCTGAGTGTCTTTCTTCTCCATCAGCCATCCATCAAGAGATGATGGGAACAATTTTTAATCCATGGGAAGCAGAGTCGTCGATAAAGGTAACAACAAGGTACACACAGTGGATGACGGAGGTTTATTACATTTATTATTACATTTTGTGCGGACGATGTAAAAACGCCTCTGGATACCGTCCTAAATACCAAATCTGTATCAAAGCCATCTGACATAAGCGGGACGTCTGCGGGCAGGCGCGGAAAATCGTCTTGACAACAAGATGGGAGGCTTTGTGCGCGACGAGTAGAAGGCCGAATTAGGCTTGCGTCAGGCAAATTTCATGCTAATAGCCACTGTGACATTTGGCGCTGTTATTGCATGTGAAATTTAGAAATTACAAACATGGTCGCGCAGTTTCCGTCTCAATGCACCTTCTCACGCCTAATATCAAAAGGTTAATAGACAATATGTAAATGACGCCTCAAGGTGGTGGGAAAAACCCTCATTGATATTCCTGCAGACTCTTCTCGGAGCTTGAGTTCGTCCGTGTGATGTTTTGGTTTAAATCTTTTTCAAAAACGCTGTGCAGAAAAAATACATACAAGAATGTATGTCTTCATGTTGTGACAACAATACTTACTCTGTTACCGCCAACTTTGCACCAACCTTCTACTACTTACCCCACTTGCACTTCCGTCCAAATATGTTCTGCATAATGTGACAAAGGGCAAGCCAAACCTTTGACGCGCCGTCTTCGGTGTCGCATGGCGCAACAACCTTGACCCCTCAGAACATTCAACGTTTAATGGCAGCAAAGAACAAGACAGCTCATTATGTTTTTTTCTAATGTCTCCTTTATCCTCCCCCAAAGTCTAAATCAACTATGCATTTTCTTTCAATAACAGGAGGCTTATTTTTACTCAGTCACTAAGATAATGATATTGAAATGATATGAAATATCTCCACCGACAGCTATTCAGTCAGAACTCTTTCATTCAAGCGCCATCTGTTAAGATCTAATGGGGCACGCCGTCAGTTGCCCTGAATGCAAAATCAGCATTGCATTTTTGTTCCAAGAAAATACAAATTATTTTTGAAAAAATATATAACTAAGGGACTAAGGGAATGGCAATAAAAACAAAAACAAGCAAGAACCTCAACTTACAAAAACCTTGTTATATTTTAAAAATCATAGTACGAATTGGGCTTTGAAGATATTTTCCTCCCATTTAACGAAACAATTTTCATAATATGAAAATGAAAATGGAAAGTGCTGCCCAGATTTTTGAATGTACAAGATAACTCTCCCCAGGGGCAGTAATGCACCAAAATAATGGATGCCAACCGCCGTAAAACTGAAGAAGAAGAAGCTGCTTCCCTCCCATTGGTTATCTCGGTTATCTCCCATCGTCCTCTCCCTCCTGAAGATGGCCAATCATGGCGTCCCTTTGGGTAGCGTACCGGAACGCTCCTGTCTATTGTTAAAAATGAAAATATGAAAAATCTCATTGTTAAGTTTAGTATGCAATGCACTGTATTCATTTATATTAACGTATTTTCACTTTATACGACCGTTTTCGACGGGGCTGAAGAATTTATGCCATTTATATGTAAATCTTGTCTCATAATACAAAAATTCCAAGACACAAAAGCCCCTACGGTGCAAATTAATTTCATATCTTGAGGTTCCACTGCACACTTGTTTTTACAATCACTTTGACAACCACCTCGTTTTTGCTCTTAGCCTTAGGGTGCCCAAACTTTTTCCAGCGACAGCCACAAACTGAAAAATGAAAGGATACAAAAGGGCCACTGTGATATTTTGTAAAGCAACACATAAATGCTAGGAGGTTATATATGCAGTATTCAAAGAAAAATATGCATATAAGCTTTGTGATATAGATGTAAAAGCATATTAATATGAACTTTTTTTGCTCATTTTTTGCCGCTGTTTTTTTCTTCTTGAATAATTTTTGTACATTTTGTACATTTTTTGTAATATTATGACTTTATTCCCATAATATTTGCACTTAATTTCTCTACTATCTTAACCTTTTCCCTAACCAAATTTTAATCAAACTTTGCAGAGTCTCCTGTTCGTCGAGTCTTTGCCTGCATCCCGTTAAAGAAGTAACGTCTCTCGTTATTATTTTAAATGTATGTATTTCTAGTTGTCTTGTTAAATTATATTTTTAGACTGTGCCGCTCTGGGTGCAAACCTCGTAACGGTTAGCACTTGTAACACAGCCCAACCATTTGTTCCAAACCTTGCAGTGTGTATCTCATCGTTGAAGAATCTTTTGGTTCAAATGACTCACCTATCATGAAATACCGTAGGAGCTCTACTTGGATCACCCACACGCAAGCTACCGGTAGCTTCACTGCTAAGTTGTTTTTTTCCAATACCTTACATGACTGCAAACAACACTTGCTGCCTGTTTCAATAAGGTTCTTTAACAGAGACAGTGCAGCCATTGAATATCATGTGAAGTTTATGCCGGAAATACAATAGGAACAGGTTTATTTGAATAATGGCATGGAAAAGTAACCATAATGCCACTAAGCAAGCCATGAAAGTACAGTAAGTGAAAGAAAAACATTTGGATCTGTGTAAAATGTGAACAGTTGTAAACAAAAACTGTACTGTAACACTCAAGTTGGCCAGATGTTTTTTGTTGACATCACAGTGGATATTTTAATGCCACAAAATCAATCATTGAATCAGGAGTTGTCATTACATTTGGGCAAAAACCTCCAGAAATGCTTGATCCATAAAAATGTATATTAGGAACCACACCATTTTTTTTTTTACCAACGGTACAGTTTCTTAGCATTTTGAGTAGTTCATTGATACATACAGTAGATCCATAAAAATATATCATATGTAATGTGTGGATTCCGTTTCAAAGTACTAATATCATTTTGCAGGGAAGTTACATGAACAAATGACGTAAATGTAATGGCACCTCACTGTTTAGCAACAATGTCTTTGTCTATAGTCTTCGCTACTCCTCTGCCTTCAGCCATGCTCATTTTCTTTCTTTTGTTTTTGTGGTGCCTTTTTCTGCCACCCCTGGACCTACGCTTGAGGTGCCAATGCATCAATACAATGCACAGAGGCCCACAGTCGCAGGAAAAACGTGTCATCAACTCTTCTTTTTACTGGTTTAAATCATTTTCTTATCTTCGGAAGAATTTATATTGCTATATAAAAATGATCAGCCAACGCTAGTTTGCCTTTGAATGTGTCTTTTAAATGCGTCATATTTGTATTTTACTTCATTGAGTCACTTTTATGCCAAAAAAATCTGTAACATATGCCTAAATATGCATATATTTTTTATTAATATGCTGCAATCAACCACAACAGAGCATAATTTCTTAATATATTTCTGAAAAATGATGATAAGGTGAAGCTGCACGGTGGTTGAGTGGTTAGCATGTTGGCCACACAGCCAGGAGGAGTATTTGTGGAGGTTGCATGTTCTCCCCGTGGATGGCTTTTCTCCGGGTACTCTGTACTTACATTCCAAAAACATGCATGTTAGCTTCATTGGACTAAATTGTCCATAGCTGTGAATGGTGCGACTGACTGGTGACCAGTCCTGGGTGTACCCCGCCTCTTGCCCGGAGTCAGGTCTAGCATACCCACGCAACCCTGATGAGGACAAGCAGCATAGAAAATGGATGGATGATGAAGTGAAGCCACGAAATTCCAACCGCAGAGTGGCGAGGGACGACTGTATCGCCAAACGGAGTCTGCTTCTTCTATTCTCAAGACGTCCACTCTGAGTGATGGCTCCTTTGCCGCGACGCCACACGCATACAAGTATCTAATTTTGTGGCACGGCACCTTTCAGAGCTGAGTGGCTGTTAACCATGATAGATTTGGCCGGCGAGCAGCTTCTTTGTAGTGCAGCCGGCGCCTCCACAAGTGTAAACACATATGAGGCGAGCCGCCTGTCAAGTGGGTCACTTGCGGCGTGAGATGATTTTTTGGGTGCTTTGTTGCTGCCATTCTCTTACGCCGAGTCGCATAAAGCGTGTCCAGTTTTGTGACTCTAGGAGGCGGAGAATATTAAGCGGAGGTATTTGCTATACAGAGAGGGGGACATGTGAGGTGCCCGGGGATGCGGGGGGGCTTCAAAGACCACCTATGCGGTGAAACCCGCATAGAACACACACAATTATCAATGCAACGAGGTGCGTATGCTGCTAGGGGCACACTGTGATTGGAAAAGGAGATTTGTGCTTCTGCCAACAGATATTGATCCCATTGGTTCTTTATTTATGATTTGATCATTTCCCCAGCAAGAGTGAAACCAGCAAAGAGTCAAATGTTCCGATTGAATCCTAATACAATTACATGGCGATCAGTCTAAATGTGCAAACAAGACACCTTGTAGATGCTGACTCCTGATTCACCCGCCCATCAAGGTCAACTTGTTCCTCACCTTGGTTAAGGTTATTTATTTATATCAGATGGGCCAGTTTGTTTCCAGTTCCTGGTGATGAATGCCACCAAAGCGTCCCGAGCGGGTGGAACAATAAAGCTTTTAACCAAAACTCTATCGTGCAGGGGAATATTTTATGGCTCCATTATCCGCGTGTTGTGCCTCAGCAGCGACGCCCTTCACTCCATGCAAAGCAGCAAGGCAGCGCATTGTGGATAATGGTGGAAGAAGGACTTTGCTGCTGCTGCTGGTATTGCTGTAATTAATGTATTTGCTCTTCGGATGCAATCATCCTGTGTCAAGCCCAGTCTGTTTGCGAGGCCCGCGGATGACACTGCACTACACGCCAAAAGAGGAATTCTGCTGTTTGTCAGACAGAAACAATTTAATTGCATGAATATAAATAGGGTTCATCATGCCGGAGGATTTCTTTTCAAGCACTCACGCCAACACAATATTAACATTGATAACATTTTCACATCAAATGATCCTAAAATGAACCCGCAGTTTGTTGAGCTTGTCATTAATTACAGCACAACCTCTCAGAACAAATCATTTGACCAAAACTTATGGAAAACCTCACTCTGGTCCCAGGAAAAACAGCCCAGAAATGGCTCCCGATGACGGACATGCCATAATTTGTTTTTGTGAAAATTTGGAAAGAAATTATATCCACTAAAATGGCCAACACTCTGCTGTAAAAATATTCCATTTAACCACAAAAGAGATAAAAGCAAGGATTACGTTTATGGTAAGAAGAACATTTGAACAAAATTTATGGAAAGATTTTACCTCATTAAAAAATCCTGACACCCAAAATGGGCCCAAACATGTCAATATCTTGTTTTTGCCAAAGTTCAGCAAGAAACATTACAAAAATCAACATTTTCCACAAATATGGCTGACACAGTCACTGCAGTGAAAATGTTACATTTAACCACTTAAACCAAGAGGGGTTAGGTTTGTGACTGATTTTTCATGAAGACATTGTCATTATTACAGCAAATGCTTTCTGAAAACAAAATGAATAATGTAGGCAATAACTCCAACTTTGGGTCCTGCTCAGGGGTGTGGCTTCAGGGGGGGTCAGAGTTTTTCTGACAAAGATGTGTCGTTAATGTCCTTTTGTAAGAATTGTGTAAGAAACTAAACAAAAAGCAGCATGTCCCCCAAACATGGCCGACATGCTGCTATGAATACATTTAATTAACCACCAGAAAACTGTGGAAGTGTTTAAGTTTATGAAAGATTTTTCATGACAGTTCATTTTGCAAAACCTGGCAAAAAACTAACATTTGAACAAATTTCATGGAAAAAAATGAGCAAAAACCTCATGTGTTTCCTCATGTAAAAATCCAGTGTCCTGGTAACTCAGCTTTTCCGAGAAAGACATGTAAATATCTTGATTTTGTGAAAGAAACTATACGAAAAGCAACATGTTCCCCAAAGATGGCCGACAGACTACGATGAAAACATTACATTTAACTACATAAAAACAAAGATGGGTTAGATGTATGACAGATTTTTTTATTCAAAAATTGTCATTAACTACAGCAAAACTTTTCCCAACTTGTTTTTTGAGAATTTTTTAGAAACTTTATAAAAAGCAACATGTTCCTCAAAGATAGCTGACATGCTGCTGTGAACACACTAAAAGGCATGCCCGAAACACCTCACCAGGGAGGCGCCAAGGAGGCATCCTGACGAGATGCCCGAGCCACCTCAGCTGGTTCCTCTCGATGTGAAGGAGCAGCGGCTCTACTCTGAGCTCCTCACCCTATCTTTTAGGGTGAGTCCAGCCACCCTACGAAGGAAACTCATTTCCGCCGCTTGTATCCGCGATCTCATTCTTTCGGTCATGACCCATAACTCATGACCATAGGTGAGGGTGGGAACGTAGATCGATCGGTAAACAGAGAGCTTTGCCTTCCGGCTCAGCTCTCTCTTCACCACGACGGTCCGGTACAGCGACCGCATTACTGCAGATGCTGCACCGATCCGTCTGTCGATCTCACGCTCCAACCTTCCCTCACTCGTGAACAAGAACCCGAGATACTTGAACTCCTCCACCTGAGGCAAGACCTCACTCCCAACCCGGAGGGTACAGTCCACCCGTTTCCGACTGAGAACCATGGCCTCGGATTTGGAGGTGCTGAGTCTCATCCCAGAAGCTTCACACTCAGCTGCAAACCGCTCCAGTAAACGCTGAAGGTCACAGCCTGATGAGGCCATAAGGACCACATCGTCTGCAAATAGCAGAGACGAGATCCTAAGGTCACCAAGCTGGACTCCCTCAACACCTTGACTGCGCCTAGAAATTCTGTCCATGAAGATTATGAACAGAATCGGTGACAAAGGGCAGCCTTGGCGGAGGCCAACGTTCACCGGAAACAAGCTCGACTTACTGCTGGCAATGCGAACCAGGCTCCTGCTTCGATTGTACAAGGACCGAATGGCACGTAGTAGCGGGCCACCAATCCCGTACTCCCGGAGCACCCCCCACAGGACACTACGAGGGACACGGTCGAATGCTTTTTCCAGGTCTACAAAGCACATGTAGACCGGTTGGGCAAAGCCCCACATACCCCCCAGTACCCTTGCAAGGGTGTAGAGCTGGTCCAGTGTTCCGCGACCGGGACGAAAACCACATTGCAGCTCCTGCAACACCAACATTTATGGAAAAATAGTTCCTGCTCAAAAATTACAGCAAAACATTTCTGAAAACCTCACAGTGATCCTATGAAAAGTGTTCTAAAGAGTTGTAAACCTAAACTTTACTCTGCTGTGTCACACAGCTTTTCTGATAAAAACAACAAACTTTAGAAGCTTGTCGTTGTTAACATTTACCAGAAGAAAAAGCACTATATTCCACAAAGATGGCCGATTATGTTGCTTTGAAAACACTACATGTAAACACACCAAAAAAATGGAAGGTTAAGAGTTACATACTATAATGTGCACGATGCAATTTGTTGTGATCAGTTACTGTGAAAATGCCAAACAAACAAAAAAAATCAGATTTGATCAAAATGTTTGAGAGAAAAAAATTGACTCATAAATACTGACTAAAATGGGTCCTGATCCCAAGTTCGGAAAACCTTTCTCGCCTGTGTCCCACTCAGTCGCCTTTTCTAACAAATATTCTAATATTCTAACAATTATTATAGTACAGCAAGAAACTGTGCAAAATAAATCATCATATTTCACAAAGATGGCCGACATGCTGCTTTGCAAAAATCATATGTCAAACGAAAATATCGTTTTAGTTCGTTAAGTTACGTTATTATTTTACGGTAGGGTACAATGTATATTTGCAACTATGTTTTTTAGGTACACTTGACTTAATTGGACTAACATGTTGACTAAATTATATATCATACTGTATATATCAATAATGTAATCAAATCTCAAAAAACTTTACTTCTGTGAGTTGTGTGTATTTTCTTCAACACTGAATTCAAAAGGCGCAACCTCGAGAAGGGATTGGTAAGAAAAGAACAACGGGGAAAGATCTTTCTTTCTTTGTTTTGCTGGAAACAGTGGTTGACATCTTTTTACACCTGACACTGAAGAGTGTTAGGAAATGAGATGCGGGAGGTGTAACTTGTTTCCTAGCTTAACTTCTTTTTTCACTTGCATGGCAGGAAGGAATGTTAATCTAGGGTTTTATGACGTTTGCTAACTGAAAAACTTACAGCACCATATTGGCAAACTCCAATAAAACCAGAGTAAATGGAGGCGTCATTATCTATGTGGTTATGGTTATGGTTAGCGTTTAAAGTAACGCTTTTTGAGGACTTGTGGAATTTAATCACAAAAATACCATGCGCCAATTGCTTTCTGTTTTCAGACACTCTCCTGGGAACTGCTTTAGGATACCAGGCTGCGATTCCCATCGATGTTTTGCAAAGTGTCATTGAACGATGAAACCGACAGGACAGATGCAGCAAAGCCGTTTGGCGTTTTGCAGTACTGCCGCAGAATGCTGCGACCTTTAAGGACCTTTAAAGCGCTATAAGGTAGTGTACACATCTGCAGTGAGGTGAATGATGCACACCATCGCTTTAGAACGCATGCACTACATGAGTGCGGGCTGTAAGGAAATCCCCCAAAATGGATATTAGCAACATCTGTCAGCTCATTGTGAAGCGCTTTATGAAAATTCATGAGCGCCAGACCGTGTGTGTCTGTTGACGCCATCAACAGCTCTTCTTAACAAGGTGATGCAGGCTAGGGCACCATTTGTTGTTTTTATGATGTATGGGACAATAACACGGTCCCTTCCTCCGCTTACATCAGTGTGAATCGATGTTGTTTATGTTGCCTCATGGGGTTCCAACACCGATATACATTTTCAAAACACATGCATCCAAATCTCACAGAACAGGCCAAGCGGGTACTTCAAGTTTTTATTGTACAGCATCTCTGAGAGCAACGAGATGGATGTTCGCGTGTGAGGGTCAAACAGCAGTCAACACACACACACCCACAGTCGATAGCAGCCCACACAGCGTGAATCTTTCATTTCACTATTTGTTTTTTCCAGCTGTGTGACATATTGAACCATAAGAAGCTGAGCCATGATATCCAAGGTGATCAAACACGCGTACAACTGCATGAGTCACAATTTTGCAAGGGTTTATGATGACTGACTGGTTACTTTTACTATCTAATAAATCAACATAATGAAATAAAATAAATAGAATTTTAAAACAAACACCATGATTCAATGTCGTTTTTAGTTTATTTAATTATATCTTATATAAAATACTAAATGCAACGCTGCGTTTCCTAAATGGATCCAATACAAGAGCTATATTGAAAATAAATAAATAATAAATACAATGACATTAATTGGTAATAAAATAACACACAGTACAAAAATACGACGCATGAAACAGGATAAAAACACATTGCCAGAGATCATCTACTGAGATGCAATACAAGAGCTGTACCAAAGATTACAGAAGAATACATCAAAAAATGTGATATTGTTAGAAAACAGAATAAATGAAAAGCAAAATTAGTCTAATGAGGTCCAATACAAAAGCTGAATCAAAGATACATGAAAATAATAAAAACAAGCAAATGATACAAAATATATCATCCAAAAAAATAAAAATTCTGCGTTTTGTAATTTGTATTGATTTCAAAAATACATATATTGTTGTGGTAGCGACGTGAGGCAATCAAAATAACAGAAAGCCCTATTAAAGTTACACCGTGATGCTGCAGCAAAATCCTTTTATATCAACTCTTGCACTGGATGTCATTAGATTATGCAAGTACTGTTGCAATGTTTCATCTTGGCTTTTTTCATATTCTTAATACAGCAGATTGACTCAAATGCCGGACTTGATGTTTTCCACACTCATGGCTTTCAGATATCATTTATGGCGTCGTCTTATTCACATCTTTGAAGAAATAAAAACTACGGAAAGGATCACCCCATGCAGCACCTGAAGCGCACCAGTTTGTGGAAAGCCTTCTTGAAGTCCTCGTTGGACATGGTGTAGATGATGGGGTTGATGAGGGAGTTCAGGTAGCCCAGCCAGGTGAAGAAGTCAAAGAGCTCGGGGATCTCACAAGCGTCGCATGTGGCCACCACCAGCGTGTAGATGAAGAAAGGCAGCCAGCAGATGATGTAAGCCCCGAGGATGATACCCAAAGTCTTGGTGGCCTTCCGCTCCCTGGCTGCGGAGATGCGCTTTTTCTCCAGAGCAGCGTCTGACAGCGTGACCTTCACCTGGTTCTCGCTGGTGGACGAGTTAGTGTCGCTGGACGCAGCATCCTGCAGCCTCCCTCCTTGCAAGGGGCTGGTGGAGGCGTTGGAGCCGGGGGAGCCCGTTGCCAAGTACGCCGAGGTGAGCCTCTTGCCAGGCGTCTTCTTCTTCTTCCTCTTGGGGGACTGCTTAAGGATGCGCTTGCGTGCCTCCACGTAGATGCGCCCGTAGAGGACGATGAGCAGCAAGGTGGGGATGTAAAAGGCGCCGGAGGTGGAGTAGATAGTGTAAAAGATGTGGTCCTTGTTGACGCTGCAGCTTGTCAACTCGTCCGCTTTCACCTGCCTCCAGAAGAGAGGAGGAAGAGAGATGGAGATAGCGATCACCCAGGCGGTGGCCACCATGCCAGCCGCGCGCCCCGGCGTGCGCTTCTTGGAGTACTCCACCGCGTCCGTGATGGCCCAGTAGCGGTCCAAAGCGATGACGCACAGGTGGAGGATGGACGCCGTGCAGCAGGTGATATCCGACGAGAGCCAGATGTCGCAAACCACCTGACCCAGCGTCCACTCGTGGATGACCGTGTAGAGGACGCACACGGGCATGACCAGGATGGACACCAGCAGGTCGGTGACGGCCAGGGAGGCGATGAGGAAGTTGGCTGGCGTCTGGAGCTTCTTAGACTGGGAGATGGTGGCGATGACGAAGGCGTTGGAGAGGCTGGTGGCCAGAGTGATGGCGGACAGCAGAGACGCCAGGCTGATCTGGTAGGCGAGGCTGTGCGCGTCTGTGAGCGCCTCGGACGCATCCTCCGGCAGGCTGAGGTTGGAGGCGTTCACCGGCTGGGTGGGCTCCACTTGACCGGCGACCTCCATCACTTGTCAGTCACTTTTTTCTCATTGTCCCATTCCAGCGTCTGACATGTTTGGGGTGGAATCACGCAAAAGACGCCATCACATTAAAATGGCCTTTAATTTCCACTTGTAATCCTCGTGGGAAGAAAAGTTTGCCCTTCTTCATCCTGACAAGCCACAATGATGATGTCCAGCTCTTTCTGCAAGTGGGGGACATAATCCGCATGAAGGGCAACAGGCTCTCCAGAGGTGCGTCTCCTTGGACCCCCCAGCCCCTCCTAGTAGGTGACTGACGAGCAGAATGTTAAAGACCTGCTTTTTATACTGTCTGTGACATCAACTGATGTCTCCATGAAGGGGGTGGACTATCTGCTGGGTCATAGTGCCCGTGGAGCATTGTCACTTGGTGCGTGGGATGACCATCAGCAACATGCAAGGTTTGCATACAAAATATGACAGCTCATTATTGAACATTTAAAGACATAAGATGTCCTTTTAAAGGGGGGAAAATGGCAGATTTTGTGTGTACACAGATAAGCTTCAAAACCGGCGTTCTCCTGCACCTTCTGTGTAAACTGCACTGCCACAAATAGGGGGGCATGAGGTCCACCTGACAGGTGTGGTACCACAATTACCAATTACCACAGCAAAGCCCTCACAGAAGATGTGCCATGCAGCACTCTCCCTAAATAGGAGGGTATAATCTGCCTTGCATCAGCCAATATTACACAGAGACCCGCCACAGCGGTAACAGAAGAGCTGTCATTTTTTCACCTTTTGTCCACGCCACAGTCAACGGCAGCGTCTGTGGGATGAAGTTGCAATTTTCATCCTTCTGCCGTGGCAAGATGGGCCTCTCTTCCACAGAGATGCTGCAAAACTGCTGCATCAGAGCCATAACGACAAGATCTGGCATTTTCCCACCGCTTTGTCCATGTCGCTGTTTTAAGGAGGCAACTCTGCATCAGAGTAGTAGCAGAAAGATGCAGTGTTTCATTCATTTTCTCCAGATATATTTCGCACAGACATGCAGCAAAATTGCCTCACACTTTTCCACCAAGCTCAAGGCGACGTCCACATTCATGTGTATCAGTGTAAGCCTCTGTTACACGGCGCTTCTGTAAATATGGCCGCTACAAAGCATTAGATATGCCTTTTACACAGCAAAGTTGGATTTTTACACAGCTCAGTGTGTATTCACACAGTACAGCAACACAGAATTTTGCGGCGGGCCCGCCTGGGGGGACGTGGTGAACTGTCATGGGGTGCCGTGCGAGGCTGGGAACATTATCGAATGGATGTTAGTGCAGACCTGCCAACACGTATGAATCTGTTGTACTCAGCATGCCATATGATGCCATATGCATGCATTTTGTTACAGTTCAGTCTGTGCAGTACAGTTAAATAAATAGATATATTCATTCATTCATCCATTTTCTATACCGCTTGTCCTCATTAGGGTCGCGGGTATGCTGGAGCCTATCCCAGCTGACTTTGGCCAGGAGGCGGGGTACACCCTGGACTGGTCGCCAGTCAATCGCAGGGCATAAATAGATATAGTAATATAGAAATAGTATTTCGCCACACTGTGGCTGAGTGGGTAGCATGATGGCCTCACAGTCAGGAGGTTCAGTGTTCGAATCTCCGTTGGGCATCTCTGTGTGGAATTTGCATGTCCTCCCTGTGCGTGCGTGGGTTTTCTCCGGGTACTCCGGTTTCCTCCCACATTCCAAAAACATGCATGTTAGGTTAATTGGTGACTCTAAATTGTCCATTAGAGTATGAATGTGAGTGTGATTGTTTGTTCGTCTGCCCTGCGATTGACTGGCGACCAGTCCAGGCTCCACATCTGAGCAAATCTTAACTTTATTGCCCCCCCCTCTCAGCAGAAGGTTGCCAGTATCATGGGTTCCCAGAGGAAGCCATGCTTTGATGTAAGCTCTCTCCCCAGACGAACCCAGCACCTAGGAGTGATTTGTTTCTTTTACAATGCAATTCATTTGCATGCAATGGAGTATTAGGTTTGCAGTCAGGAAGCCAATCTGGGCCAGACATCTGCAGACCACCATGCAGCCTTTACGTTGCCTGACCCTTTTGCAAAGGTATGATAACCTGCTCGTTCATTTCTGCCATCCTCTTTCGTAGTTAGGATGATTTTTTCCCCAAAACAATCGATAAATCGATAAAAAGAGTCAAGGACTCTTTGGTCTTAGCAGGTAAATTTGTGCTTGTTTTGTGCACACAACTTTGTGTTACTCCATATGGCAGGATTTTTCCTAAAACATTTTTTTCATGAAAAATCATACATTTCAACATTAAAATGTGTTCAAACACCTTTTCTTGTCATTAGAGGTTAAAAAAAAGTCTACTCCCAAAAATTGATATAAAAAATCTCTCACTCAAGTTGGGTTCTAATCCCTCTAAACGCCCCTTTTATTTAATGATGTCACTGTTTTTACATACTGAATGAGTTATATTACATATAATAATTTTTACATCAGATACAAATATACTGCGATTGACTGGCGACCAGTCCAGGGTGTACCCCGCCTCTCACCCAAAGTCAGCTGGGATAGGCTCCAGCATACCCGTGACCCTAATGAGGACAAGCGGTATAGAAAATGAATGAATGAATGAAATACATTCATATATATATAAATATATACATATATATAACAAATATATACAATTAGTAATAAAATTGATTTTGATTGCTATATTTTTTTGTAGGGTCAAAGTCCAAATGCTTACCCTTGCGGGTCCTTTGAGGTCAAAAAAGTCCAATAGACTTCCATTAAAATTACCATTTTTCTATGCCACATGGATTTTGTAATTTCAACGTTTCATTAACCCATGTGCACGCGTCTGCGTACATGTGTAATGTGTGTCTATGTCAGTGGTTTTCAAACTGGGGGGTGCGGGGGCTACCACAAACACTTGCATTATTACCGTATTTTTCTGGGGGGTGTTGCAGAAAATAATTTTGTCTCCAAAAGGGCGGTGCTGCAGAAAAAGTTTAGGAACCACTGGTCTATGTGTGCGCGACACGTGCATTGACACGCGCACACAGCCATGCGTGCACATACACACACAGAACATGCCTAAACCCCATTGTTTCCCATATTTTCATCCATATAGTGGTGTACTATATTTAGCGAGTAATCAGACAACTATAGATATTCTTTTGCAAAAAAGAAATTACCGACAAGTCTAGGCTTGTGTAGACTTTTGCAGACTCTGCAAAGCACGCACAAACCATCATTGAGCATGAAGTGGAGCTGCTAGCTCCTCGCTCACGCCTACCTCCCCACTGCAAAAAACACCACACCACCTAGCCACAGAAGAGCAGCTTTTAAGTTCTAAACATATTTGCATTGCTTTTCATGGTGATACGTACTCTTTGCAAACGTTTCATGGTCATCATGGTCGTCAGGGACCATTACATCAGCTCACCGCAGTCACACAGTCCGGTAGGAAACGGTTATGACCTGCAATGTGAAAATCGCCCAATCTCATTCCAAACTGTAAATGTGACAAATTGGACTAATTTTAAACAACAAACCCTCAAATTAAACAAGAGCCTTTTTGTATTGTCTTATTACAAATGGGTGAAAAATTGTGCTTGTAATGGAAGTCAATGAGAGGGTCATTCCGGCAGCAAACACGATCCCCTGCAATGTGAAAATTGTCCAGTCTGTTCTAAACAGTAAATATAACAAATGGGACAGTTTTTTGACCAGACTGAAGACCTGAAAGTAGAAAACGCATGTTTATTTCATTTTTCTATTTTCCTCGGCTTATCCGAAGTCCAGACTTCACTGGGAGGACACTAAGGCATTCCCAGGCCAGCTGTGAGACGTAATCCCTGCAGCGTGTCCTAATTCTGCCCTGGGCCCTTCTCCCAGCTGGGCATGCTCAGAACACCTCACCAAGGAGGCGACCGGGAAGCATCTGGACTAGATGCCCAAACCGCCTCAACTGGCTCCCCTTGTTGTGAAGGAGCAGCGGCTCTACTATGGACTCCACCAAGATGGCCGAGCTCCTCACCCTACCTCTTAGGGTGAGTCCAGCCAGCCTGCGGAGAAAACTCCTTTCCGCCGCTTTTCATCCGCAATCTTGTTCTTTTGGTCATGGTAAGCAAAAGCAGCGACATCATTGAATAAATCGAGCATATAAATGGCTAAAATCATTTTTTTTAATTATATGTTTAGTTTTTTTAAATGCTGAAAATAACAAGTTAAAGGAAATAGATGGGAAATAAAAGAGAAATCAGAGCGTTATCAATGTTAGTTCTGAAAAACTCCTTCCTGCCCCCCTGGGGAGCATGACAGAAAATAATTGAGACTGCCTTATAGCGAGGTAGTGATTTGACTTTTAAGTGGATGTTACCAACAAGGCTTCCTTGGGAGGAAAAAAAGAAAGACAGTGAAACAGCGAAAACGGCCATTATAAAGCGATGACAGCAGACAGTGGCTGACAGTTGAGAATCACATCTACAATAATGGAACTGCTGGGGAATACTGTAGGTGCTCATGTGGACGTGGAAAAGAGAAGTGGGCGATGTTTGCATGTCAATGACAAAAGGTCTTGACAAAAGTGTAAAAGAAACTGGTCCTTTAGTACCTAGAAAGCATAAAGGAATGACTTTGTTGCAGGTAAAGACTGCAAGGGTTGAGCTGATCAGAGCCAGAGCCACATGAACCCCCATGTGAGTTCATGATGGTACACCCTTTCAACCAACCATGAATGTGTCACCCAGGCTAATGCATGGGCACAGCCACTTTTAAACACCTCCACAGAAGACACTGTTTTCACACCCTTATTTTGGTATGCAAGGTCACGCATGACTTGCTTGTATCAGCTATCAGCAGTCATTTTTTAATGAAGAAGTAGCCGCACATAAAAAGGCTCATTTACACTTGAAGCTGTATGATGGTACTGTTGGTTTTCAGCATGTGTGGCCCAATTCAGTAGCAGCAGCAGCATTTTCTGTGACACTGTGCACCCCTCTGTGCAATCTCACCTCATCTCTGGGAACATTTTGGCAAAGCACAGTCATAGGCTACAAATTCTATCTCCTTATCTATCTCCCACTGACTCTGAAAGTACTATTTTTAGTCTTGTAAACCTCTCATGCATTCTTTCTGGGAATAGTTTTTTTTCCATTTTTCGGGGGAATATTTGCTTACAATACCAAACCTTTACATCTAAAGGGACAAAAGTAAGGGGCAATATACCCTCAGGGTGTCATCTTTGTTCTGGTTCATCCCAAAGGTGTCATTCTGTAGTCCTCAGTTCTGTGATTTCTATAATCATTAGAGAAATAGTCAATGACTAGTTATAATTAGTTGTCCCGCCCGTGTCCTTGCAAAGTTGTTTTTCCTTGATAGCTCCCATTTTTTCAAACTAATTTTGCTCAAATTTGACACACATGTGACCTGTCAGTCCCCTAGAGGTGTGTAGCAAATTTGGTACAAAAAAAATTTATTTTGTGCCCACGATCTTGTTTTTTTGGACAAAAGGTGAAGGTAGGAACAAAGATCGGCCCGGAAATTGAGAGCTTTGCCTTTCGGCTCTACACGACAACCCTGATCAATTCCATTCAATTATCAATTATAAACACATGTAGAGCACGACAATCCTCAAGGGATGGTGAGGGACTATCTTGGCTGACATGTCTCTAAACATTGGCTGACTGGGAGACCGGGGTGGTGGTCCCCATTTTTAAAAGGGTGACCGGAGGGTGTGTTCCAACTACAGGGGGATCACACTCCTCAGCCTCCCTGGGAAAGTCTACTCCAAGGTGCTAGAGAGAAGGGCACGGCCGTTGTTGAACCTCGGTTACTGGAGCTGCAATGTGGTTTTCGTCCCGGCCGCGGAACATTGGACCAGCGCTACACCCTTGCAGGTGTCGTGGAGGGTATGTGGGAGTTTGCCCAACCGATCTACATGTGCTTTGTAGACCAGGAAAAGGCATTCGACCGTGTCCCTCGTAGTGTCCTGTGGGGGGTGCCCCTCAAGTACGGGATTGGTGGCCCGCTTCTACGTGCCATTCGGTCCTTGTACAATCGAAGCAGGAGCCTGGTTCGCATTGCCAGCAGTAAGTCGAGCTTGTTTCCGGTGAATGTTGGCCTCCACCAAGGCTGCCCTTTGTCACCGATTCTGTTCATAATCTTCATGGACAGAATTTCTAGGCGCAGTCAAGGTGTTGGGAGTCCAGCTTGGTGACCTTAGGATCTTGTCTCTGCTATTTGCAGACGATGTGGTCCTAATGGTCTCTTCAGGCTGTGAGGTTCAGCGTTTACTGGAGCAGTTTGCAACTGAGTGTGGAGCTTCTAGGATGAGACTCAGCACCTCCAAATCCGAGGCCATGGTTCTCGGTCGGAAACGGGAGGACTGTACCCTTCGGGTTGGGAGGGAGGTCTTGCGTCAGGTGAAGGAGTTCAAGTATCTTGGGGTCTTGTTCATCGCGGATACAAGCGGCGGAAATGAGTTTCCTCCGTAGGGTGGCTGGACTCACCCTAAGAGATAGGGTGAGGAGCTCGGCCATCCGGGAGGAGCTCACAGTAGTGCCGCTGCTCCTTCACTTTGAGAGGAGCCAGTTGAGGTGGCTGGGGCATCTAGTCCGCATGCCTCCTTGGCGTGGACTAGATGTGCGCGGAGGTGTTTCGTGCATGCCCAGCTGGGAGAAGGCCCCAGGGCAGAAGACCTAGGGCACGCTGGAGGGACTATGTTCCAAATCCAATCCTCACTGTAATCGGGTCCTACAAACCAAATTCTGACACCAGTCATACAGGGAACGAACAGCCTAAATTAGGTACCCCATATTCCTCTCCAGAACCCTTAATGGACCTTATCAGGAAGGCTGAGAAGTGTGATCCACACTGGAGCACCAGCAGGATTAGCAGTTTAACCGTGCAGAATCCCGGTGGGGGGACCATCCGGACCATCTTTATGTTACCATGTGTTTCTTCATTGGCAAGTCTGTTTTTAGAGATTCATTATTCACATGATATGCAGCTGCACAGTGCATCTGCTAGAGAAAAAAAGTGATGATGATTTGAAAAGATGAAAAAAAAAGACTGAGAGCTGATTAGGAACCGCTGAGTCAGGCGAGGAGTGTGTGCAAGTTCATCCCTGAGTCACAGATAGAGGTTGCTACCTACAAACGTGCAATGTTTCCAGCAGCAGCACCATATGCATTGGCCACATTTCCAATCTCGTGGTCCAAGAAGTCGAGGGAGTGGTAACTCGGTACCAAATAGGGCAAATCCGAAATGAGGGCATATCCCTGGTTGTTCCACCCCTCCCTCTCCACTTACCCCCAAAAACCTCCGCCGCAGGAAGTGTCTTCTTCTCGTCCAAGTGATAATGAGATGTCGCACGGGGAGAGGCGGCCACGCTGAGCTGCCAGGTCAGCCATGTTTGGATTTTGAAGATCTGAAGGAAAGGGGAAAGTGTTCTCATGATGATGCCGCTGTCAGTGGGTTAGCGATAGAATCTTTTTTGTGGTTCTAGCTGCAGCTTGAAACCTCATGCTTGCCACCGAGCCTAAACTTTGATCCAAAGTCTGTCATACTTTAAACGGGTTTGTGATGATTACACAACCTTCATTTAAAGGGTGAACATTTCAGAAAACACATTAACAAAAGGCAGGACAATTTTACATATCGGAAAACACATGAACAAAAATCAAAACAAAAGAATTCATTCATTCATTTTTTTTCTATAGCGCTTATCCTCATTAGGGTTGTGGGTATGCTGGAGCCGATCCCAGCTGACTTTGGGCGGGAGGCGGGGTACACCCTGGAGTCATTTTATAAAACACATGAACAAAAGTTGAAACAAATTAACATTTCAGAAAATATGTTACCAAAGAAAAAAAAACCATGAATAAAAAACATAAACAAGAGGTGGAACAAGCTGACATTTCAGAACACACAATAACAAAGGGCTTTGTGTGCACACAAAGGCATCCAATCGCCCCCTAGAGTTCCTGAAAAGGGGCGAAGATGCAGTAAATGTACTTACTTCATCCACGCTTTTTTTCAGAGGGGAAAGGAATAGGTTTTAATTGCGATTAAAACAATACAAACACTGCTTTGATACATTTGTTAAAATCGTATATCAAGAGATGAACAACCCCAACTGATAACATTCAATTATTCATTTTCTATACCGCTTATCCTCGTTAGGGTCGAGAGTATGCCATTTATTACAGGGGTGTCCAAACCTTTTCCACCAAAGGCCACATACTAAAAAATTAAAGGACGCAAGGGCCACTTTGATATTTTGTAAAAATTGATATTTTGTACTTTGGCATTTGGTCTTTTTTTTACCGTTTTTGCTGTTGGGTGTTTTTTGGACTTTTCCAACCTAATTTCCAGAAATGTCAACTTGATTTTGTTTTGTCTGTTTTTCATTTTACAACTTAAAAAAAGTAACTATTTTCTTTAATATTTCAACCCTTTGCTATTTTTTTCTCCTGATATTCTCATAAAATTGCAACTGTTATTCTTGTTAGAATACGACTTTTTTCTTGCACATTTACAGCAGTTTTGTCCACTCTAACGCTTGTTTTTTTTTACAGTTTCTACTTTCTTGTATTCCCCCCCCCATATTTATTTATTACTTTACTCACATAATATTTGAAGTTATTCTGCTAACATTATAACTTTTGTCCGCAACTTGTTTTGTTTCTCTTTATATTACAGCATTACAAATATTGTATTTTTTCCTTTAGTATTGCAATATTGCCCTTAAATGATGTTTGTGAGCTTCCAACTTTTTTCTTTAAATGACCTGATTCTTAAAAAACCTACTGCTGAGTTTTCATTTTTACAGTTTTTTTGTTTGTTTTTATTAATTTTCTTGCTAAAATATATTTTTAGAATGTGCTGCGGGCCAATACAAACACAGTTGTGAGCCACAATTGGCCCCCGGGCCGCACTTTGGACACATCTGATTTATTATCTCATAAACACATAAAAGTACCAAAACTTGGTAGAGTTCAGTACCGGTATCGGTTCAAATGTGAAGAACTTCCATCCCTACAGAAAGCACATGAACAAAACTCAAGACAAAAGACAAATCTGAAGGACTAACAGAAACAACAACAAACAAAATAATTACAATTTTGGCACAAATGTTTGACTTTTTTCAGGTTCCAGTGAGTTTCAGTGTTCAGTGTGTCCCATAAAGGGTTAAAGCACAGAGTCAGATGGCAAATATAGGCCACATCATGAGCTCCAAAAGCTGCCCCAGTGCAGTGCAGGACGGCCCAGCCTGGTCCGGCAGCATATGGCGCTTGTGCTCCGCCAATCGGCTCTCGAAGGCCGCCGAAAATTGTGTCTGGAGAGATTGCTATTTTGAAGTAGTAGATTTTGGAGAGGGGGGTGGGGTCCGACTTTCCAGATGGGCTGGTGGTATGAAATGTACTGGAGGTGGGGGGACTGTGCCACTTTCTGCCCCAATTTTGCATGTAAATTAGCACCTTTTCAGCTGAAGAAGGCGACAAGCATCTCCTACAAGCACCAACTTTAGCGGCTTTGGGAATACGTGAGACAAAATGAGCTGTTGCCGCGGTCAGGCTTGTTTATACGTGGAAAACACTCCAGTCCATTTAGCAGGACAGCGGTCAGATGGGAAACCCACTGCAGACGTAACGCGAGAAATGGATTTATCAAAGCTACAACGCTGCGCCGATGTGCCAGTCAGCAGGAGATCAGATTCATTATGCTTTACGAGATGCAAAAATTTCCCAGAATTCATCCACAGTGTCACAGGTGGACATTCCTTTTAGCAATTATTAAGAAATTCCCTGGCCGTAGCAAACATTGCAATTATGTGAGCGACGTGAGATGGAGGCTTGATTGGCGGTCTCCCGCAGGAACACCCCGTCACATTTTGCACGTGACATACGTGGTGTGTTGACAGATACAAGGCAGCTGACACATGTGCAGGCGTGTGCTAATTGCACATGCACAGAAGGGGAGAGGACAGGTTAGCGCCGGAGAGGTCATCGAAAAATACAACAAAATGTTTACGTCAGCGTTGAATCCCAGAAAGGCCGAGGCTTTATTTTTCTTTGAAGAAGGCCGGAGGAGATGACTAATGGCTTACAAGCCTTACTGCCCCCGAAGGCGGCATACAGTATGTAAAACGTCTTGCTGTCTCACGGGGCCGTTTGCCAAGAGTAAGGTGCTTATTTGGAATCACTCAACATGAAGTTTCCTGACGTTCTCAGAAGAAGAATACCGAAGTGAGTGCAGAGTTCCTAAGAGGTGTAGAATCCCCTTGCCCACGGGTATCGTCCCGCTTCTGCTACCGCTCAAAAAATTCAACTTCGACGCCTCTTCGTGTCGGTGCTGTGCACACAGAGCGGCCACAAGACCTGGCTCTTACAGGAGCCATAACAGAGGCAGGATGGCGCCTGATAGGGGGTGGAGTTTGACACCACACACAGCCTGTTGAGTTGAAAGAAACCGTAGCTGTCAGTCCCTGACATCCTCACGTACCTCTTTATCTAAGTGTGGGAGGCCAACATCATGCAATAAGTGTAATTACATGTGCTTTTCATACAGGAGAAGTACAGTAATGTTCAAAATAACAGCAGTGCAATGCGGCTGACCAGATGATGTTTTTAGTATATTTTTATGGCAAACAAGTTACCAGTAGGTGCAGTAGATTCTCAGAAAACAAACATGACCCTGCATTCATGATATGCATGCTCTTACAAACTCAAAACTATTTTGTACAATCGCTTTTGTTTGTAGGATTTGGAAATCCTGTGAATAACTAAATATTTATTTTTTATAACTGCTGCACATCTGTGTGGTATGGACCCTACCATCTTTCACACATTTCAGCTGTAATTCCACTCCAACATTGTTTAACAACATTTCACAATTCATTAACATTTCTTGGTTTTGCTTGACAAACTGCATTTTTGATGTCACCCCACAAGTTCTCCATGGGATTAAAGCTTGGAGATTGGGCTGGCCCCTCCATAACATTCATTCATTCATTGTTTGGTTTGGAACCAAGATTTTGCTGGTTTACTTTGGGGTCATAGTCTTGTTGTAACGGGCATGACCTCTTCAAGTATTTGGACATATGCAAACTGATCCATGATCCCTGCTATGGGATAAATAGGCCCAACACCATAGTAGGAGAAACATGCCCATATCATGATGCTTTACTGTCTTCACTGTGTACTGTGGCTTGAATTCAGAGTTTGGGGGTCGTCTCACAAACTGTCTGTGGCCCTTGGACCCAAAAAGAAGACTTTTACTCTCATCAGTCCACAAAAAGTTCCTCCATTTCTCTTTAGGCCATATGATGTGGCAAACTGTAACCTCTTCTGCACATGTTTTTTTTTAAGGGACTTTGCAGGGGATTCTTGTAAAAAGATTAGCTTCACACAGACGTCTGTCGCAGTACTTACAGGTAACTCCAGGCTGTCTTTGGTCATCCTGGAGCTGATCATTGACTGAGACTTTGCCATTCTGGTTATTCTTCCATTCATTTTCATAGTTGTCTTCCATTTTCAGCCACAGGTCTCTGGTTTTGCTCTCCACTTTAGGGCATTGGAGGTCATTTTAGCTGAACAGCCACATTTTTTGCACCTCCTCATGATTTTTCCCCTCTCCAATCAACTTTTTAATCAAAATACGCTGTTCTTCTGAACAATGTCTTGAACGACCCACTTCCCTCAGGCTTTCAAAATGAAATGCATGTTCAACAAGTTCTGGTTTCATCCCTAAATAGGGGCCACCTGATTTACACCTGCTTTTTCACAAAACTGATCACTGATTGAATGCCACACTGCTATTTTATGAACACACCCCTTTCAACTAATTGCTCAGTTTCAATGTCTTAAGAGCGTGCATATACTGAATGCTGGGTCTTCTTTGTTTTCTGACAATCTACTGCACCTACTGGCAACTTATTTCCCATGTAGCAATAAAAATATACTAACAACATTCATCCGCTATTATTTGGAACACTACGGTATATACAGTAGATGTGAGTATTATAGAATTTTTAGACAAGAAGTATACAATTCAGAATTCAACCCAAACACGAGCAGGCCTGAAAGATTAGCTGTCTTAACTTTTCTTGGGATTTCTGTAATTTAAAAAAAAAAACTTTTTTTGATTGCACTTTTTTGAGTACCACTTTAACAACTAAACACTGCATTACTGCGGGACGGTCCCCTATTAAAGCCCATAATATCTGCTACTTTGAGTATAGCCAATCCAGCTTACCAGGAATCAATTACACAATATTGACCACAACTTCAAGCATCATAAACTCAGTTTCTAGTAAGCTATTTAGACCGTCATGAAAATGAAATATTTCACTGAAGTGCTTTACATTGGGAACCCATTAGTCATTAGCTCCACAGTCACACACTGGCAGCAGTAATCTGTATTTGCGGCCACGGCTGCCCTGAGGCTTATTGACGGAAACGTGGCTGCCAATTTTGTGTGTACACCAGTGTGGGCAGCACTGGAGGCATGGTGGGTGCAGTGCCTTGCCCAAGGACACAACGGAAGGGACAGGGATGAAGGAAGACAACATGTACCGCCACTGCCAACCTTAATAATTACAGTCTAAATAGCTTTTTAGGTATCAAGTCTACAATACAGACCGGTATCGGAAATGAACAGTATTAGCTACTAATTAGTAATCAATGTAATATAAAATATACTGTAATTTTAACAATTAAAAACTAGATAGCGTAGTGTCTGTCCCCTGATAAAACACATAATACACTGAACGTCACCTTAACTGTTGCCTAAATAACTTCTTAGTCTATGATGGAGACTACCATTTGAACGATTAAACATTGGCTCACAGAAGGCCCCGTCCCCTACTAACACTCATAATATCTGCTATTTTAATTACACTCTACTGTAAATAGCTGCACTAATTAGGAAGCCGCTCTTTGTCACACAGCTCAATTTACCAAAAACGCACATTCTGTTTTGATGACCTTTTCACCTTTTGGCCATGCATCATTCTGTCGCCATTAGTGGGCGATGAGGCTTGTAAATGTCTCTCTATCTCACACACACACACACACACACACACACGCACACACACACAGTGATCTCCTCTAAGTGTTTTCACTAAGTGATAAAGATAAATGGAGGACGCCTGTCAAGATGTATTAGTGCAAGGAGGAACGTGTATGCTTCACAGCGGTGATGGCGGCCGTGGCGGCACTGCTCCCACTCAATAGGCTTGGCTTCTTACCCACAAGTTACTAAAGCCTGCGGGTCTCCATGGCTACAGAGCTGCCATGTGTGTCTACAGCTTGCCTACTTGGTAAAGGAAGGTCTGTGTGTGCTGTGGAGCTTCTACTGACGACATGAATGCTTCACCTTGCACACGCATCCAATGTGACCAAGCCTGCCTCCATTTGGCATACATTGTATTCTATATGTGCACGCATGTTTCACTACAATGATGCCTTCATTTACCAACAGAGGTGCATGTATAATGCTGCGGTTGCGGTGACGTTGAGCTAAATGAGGTCATCAAAACTGACCCATAACTCATGACCATAGGTGAGGGTGGGAACGTAGATCGATCGGTAAACAGAGAGCTTTGCCTTCCTGCTCAGCTCTCTCTTCACCACGACGGTCCGGCACAGCGACCGCATTACTGCAGACGCTGCACTGATCCATCTGTCGACCTCACGCTCCAACCCTTTCTCACTCGTGAACAAGACCCCGAGATACTTGAACTCCTCCACCTGAGGCAAGACCTCACTCCCAACTCGGAGGGTACGGTCCCCCCATTTCCGACCGAGAACCATGGCCTCGGATTTGGAGTTGCCGAGTCTCATCCCAGAAGCTTTACACTCAGCTGCAAACCGCTCCAGTAAACGCTGAAGGTCACAGCCTGATGAGGCCATAAGGACCACATCGTCTGCAAATAGCAGAGACCCCTCTCTTCACACGCATGTCCAGAACATACGGACACAGGTCTGATGATACAACCACAAAATCGATCAGAGACCTGCGATCTAGGGTGTCCTGGTGCCAGGTGCACTTGTGGACATCCTTATGTTCAAACATGGTGTTTGTTCTGGACAAACTGTGGTTGGCACAGAAGTCCAACAACAACACAGCACACGGGTTCAGATCAGGAAGGCCGTTCCTCCCAACCATAGTCCTCCAAGCCACACTGTCATTGCCCACATGGGCGTTGAAGTCTCCCAGTAGAACTACGGAGACACCAGCTGGGGTGCTCTTCAGAACCCCTCTTCAGAACCCCGCTGATAGAGTCCAATAAGGCTGGGTACCCACACCAGCTTGCCATCTCTCCCCGAGCAGCAACTACAGAGTAGGACAAGGTCCAGCCCCTCTCAAGGAATTTGGTTCCAGAGCCCAAACTGTGGGTCGAGGTGAGTCCGACTATATCTAGTCGGAATGTCCCAAGCTCTTCCACAAGCTCGGGCTCCTTCCCCACCAGAAGGGTAACATTCCATGTCCCAAGAACCAGATTTGGCCGCTGAAGACCAGGTTGTGGAAAAAAATTTACTGTTTTAAGTAAAATAATTGTTTTTTTGAGTACATTAGGTAAATAATGTACTTAAAAAAAAAAAAAAAGTTTTCTTATTTATTTGTTATTTTCAAACAGTCACCAAAATAAAAGCTTTAACTGTACAGGCATTTACAGTCGTCACTCACCACTCTGCGGTTCAAATTTCTCAGCGACACTCAATCATGTTTTTTCAAAAATATATTAATTATTAAATCACACCGTTTCGTGGTTGAATATGGTCTATTATTAGTCTAAAATATACTTATTGAAGCATATGTTATTTTTTCCTAAATGAAGCATTTTCAAGCATAAGAATAGCTAAGCGAACTAAAATAGCATCCAGAAGACTCATTCAATGATAAGTAGTATTCTACACTGACCACTAGGTGCCAGTAACATTACTGCAATGTTCCGTGACACACACAAAGCCAAACCTGATCACCTAGTCAAAGTCTTGACCAGAATCCTTTTGATGCTGTGGCATGACCTTAAAAGGGTTCATGCTGGAAAATCCTCCAATTTGGCTGAATGACAACAATTCTGCAAAGATGTGTGGGTCAAAATTCCTCCACAGTAGGAGACTCATTGCGAGTTATGATAACGCTTGATTGCAGTTGTTGCTGCTAAGTGTAGCCCAGCCAGTCATTATGTTTGGAGGGCAATTACTTTTTCCCACAGGGCCCAAAAGTTCGGGTTTTTTCTTCCTTAATAATACTAGTTTAATAATACTGCATTTTGTATTCAGTTGTGTTGACTAGTATTTACATTTGTTTTATGAACAAAGCCATGGCGTTGACCCAGACTCTATCAAGGGGGGGACAGTAAAGCAGGTTTCCCAGTACAAATACCGACGCACAATCAATGTGTGGGCTCTGGGCTGAACTTTGAAGCCAAATATGAGGCAGTCTGTAAAAAGGGACGCCAGCGAAAGGAAAGTGCTTATTTGGAACTTTTACAGTCTTAGGAGTGTTTTATCGCACTTTTATCTTTCTGTTTACTCTCTTGGTTTGGAATTATGTCTGCAAAATATACGACGGCCCTCAATGAAATCGTCAAATGGTTTGGCAAGCCGAGCTGCAGAGACTGAGCTCTATCGCATTATGCAGGACCCTCAGCACCCCTTCGACCACCCGATGGTTCTGACTGGCGGTTCCAAAATGCAGAACCAAGAGATACAGGGAGAGTTTTATCCCAGTAGAAACTGTCTTTCTTAATAGTTGTCAATAAGGGCAATGGACTCATACGTGTTAAATCTGTATTTATGTATTTTTTATTGTAATTGTTGTATGCGTGCCGCTGATATGACGCCTCTCTTGCAATGCACATTAAGTGTATTCATGAAGAAACCTGAAGTGTGACAAACATGCATGAAAATAAGAAATAACACCACTATATATTGGGTAGTACGAGTGTAAAGGGAGTTTCATATCTAGAGGGCTCTAATAATGTTAAAATCCGTATTTAGAAGGTTGTAAACAGTTTATCATGCTCTAACTACAGAAATATTTGATTTATCTTACTTTGTGTAAATTCACTTATCACAGTCGGGTTTGGAACCAATGAACCGAGATAAACAAGGCATTACTGTCGAGAGAAAGTAACAGAGCTAAATAAAACTGCAATGTTCAAGTGTTCCATTAGTGCTGCACACATTGCTGTTATTATATTTCAATGTATTGTATTATATAAATGTTGCCTTAGCACGTCTGCCTTTTTTTGCAATACCAATGAGATTTGTCGGTGATTTCGAAGCCCAAGCCTCCGTGCAGCCATGCATGTCACGTTGATTACACACAAGTGTTTTCACTTGTCACTTATCATTGCTCTCTGCGTCTCCTCCATGCAGTATTATTTTGTCAACATTTACTGGTTTTCATTTCATTCCCTGACAGCTGTGAGCCGTCTCTTTCCCCGTTGTATTTTTTTCGTCCTCCCTCCCTCACGTTGTTTGCTGTGTTATTATCGCAGACTGAAGGCCGACGAATGTGAAAAGTTTGAATTGGAAATGTTTTTTTTTTATTACAACAATACTCCTGAAGCCAAAGTGTTTAAACAAATAGCTAAATATATTTTATTGTTTACAGTTTCTTCAGCAAAGTCTTAAAAATGAAGTTATATCAACATTTGTATTTGCTGAAATACTTCCAGCCATCAAGTGTATTCAACACACAATAACATTGTTGACCTGTACTTTATTTATTCCCAGTGGGGGTTATTGAAAGGGTGTTATGATAGTAAACATACATTTGTCTGAGAGATGATTGAAGTATTTATCTAAACATGAGTTAGTTGTAATGCCTAACTCTGACCACTTGATGTCGCCATTGAAAATGTATTTTGCATCGATCATGAACTATACAGTACAGTATATAGTGTGTGTGTGTGTGTGTGTGTGTGTATATATATAGATATACATATATATAATGACCAATATGACTTATATTTAGTTCCAATATATTCATATATTATATATGAAACTAAATATAATCCATTCATCCATTTTCTATGCTGCTTATCCTCATTAGGGTCGCAGGTATGCTGGAGCCTATCCCAGCTGACTTTGGGCGGGAGGCGGGGTACACCCTGGACTGGTACTAAATATAATAAATATAACAAAAAAAGATAAATCAATTATAATAATAATTTTAAAAAATACATATTTTTTAATTAATTTAATTAAGTATTCAAACACATATTACTGGCGTTATTTATTTTTTATTATTAATTAAAGTACACTGCTCAAAAAAAACCTTGTGGAGCCTGTTATGTTGGTGGTGTAGAAAGACACCAAATTTTCGGGGGTTTAGCGCCTCTTTTCTTGTCAGTGGAACTCTTACTTTTAGTTTGTTGCCACGCTACTCTGGATCTCACTGTCTTGTATTGTCCTGTTATCTCGTGGTCTGGCAGTATGTGAAGCTTGGTCCTCATGGGTCTTCCCCCTGAGGAGCTGAAAAGGGGACTCATTAGTTGTGGCATGGGGCGTAGCTCTGTAGTTTTGGAGCATGATGGTTACTGTTGGCTTCCAGAGTTTTTGAGCTGGTTGTGCTCGTTGGATACAGTCCTTGAGTACTCTGTTGAATCTTCCCACACATCCGTTTGCTTGAGGATGGTACACGCTCGTTCTGTTTTGTTTGATTCCTCTTTCTTTCAGGAAGTCTGCGAAGTCAGAAGAAGTGAACTGCGGACCGTTGTCTGTTGTAATAGCACAGGGGTTACCTTCACGCGCAAAGACAGACGAAAGGAAGGTCAGGCCAGTGGTTGTAGTTGCATTTGAGGTGAAGGCTACTTCTGGCCATTTGCTAAAGTAATCAATCAGAGTAATGGCAAATCTGCAGTCACGTGGCCCACGTTCAAAAGGTCCGACAATGTCCACAGCCACATGTTGAAAAGGCCCTTCTGGAAACGGTACCGTCTGTAATGGGGCAGGTGAAGTTTTGGCAGTTTTATCACTTGACTGGCACACCATGCATGAGGAGAGGACGGTGTTAACTAAATTGTCCATGTTTGGCCACCAGTAAAGTTCTCTCAGGCGTTGTTTGGTGCGCACTATGCCTTGGTGACCCTCATGTGCTAGTTGTACAATGTGCTCCCGGATTGTGACTCCGTAATGTGACTCCGGCCAAATGAGCTTTTGCTGAAGTTGATTTGTAGCCCTGCATCATTTAAGCACTTAAGGACAGCTTGTAGGTGCTGATGCTGTTCCTCTTTTGACACTCCATAGACTATGATGTCATCCGGGTAATTCTGGACCCCTGGTAAGTTTTTCAGTATGGTCTGCATCATTTTTGGTGCAGAGGCCAGGCCAAAAGGAACTCGTGTAAACTGGAATAAGCCATCGTGTGTTATAAAAGCGGTTAACTTGCGGCTATCTGGATGTAACGGTAACTTGTGGTAAGCTGAGCTCAGGTCTATTTGGCTATAGTGTGTCGCAACAGCCAGTTCTGCAAACAGATCCTCCATGTGAGGAAGTGGGTAGAAGTCCGTAGTGACACTTTTGTTTGCTTCATGTAGGTCAACACAAAGGCGTAGTCCTCCTCTGCGTTTCCTTCCCACTATGGGAGGACTCACCCATTCAGAAGCGTCAATTTTTTCAATGATGCCTGCTTTGAGTAGACGATTTAGTTCTGCAGAGACCTCTTTTGGTATACTTAGTGGTAGGCGTCTTAGCTTTTGGCCAACTGGTGTCACAGCATTATTAACTTGTACTTTGTGAATGAAGCCTTTGACGCATCCAAGGGACTGGACCGGGGCAGAGTCTACCTTGTGTACTGTATAATCTGCTTCCCCCACGCAATATCATGGCCTCGCCGTCTTTACTGTAGGTTACTTTGCCATCTATAATGCTGATCTGGAGGGCTTTGATCAGATCTAAGCCCAGTAAAGGTGTTCCAGCTTTTACTATGTAGAAAGTTGTTGGTACGATTTTACCCTGTTCAGGAATGGCAGTTTCTGCTTGTAGACAACCCAGGACAGGTATGTGACCCCTGTCATAAGTGACCAACCTGACTGTAGGTTTATCAAGTGTGCAGTTGTCGAAGTACTTCTCATATATAGCTTCAGGCAGAATGGATACAGAAGCTCCCGTGTCTACAATTAGCTCAAGTGAATGTGCATTTCCTTTAGGGGCCTCAACAATTACTGTGCAGGTGAGTTTTTCACTTGCTGCCGCTACTAGTTTACCATCATCAACACCAAATGCAGCTAACTCAGGCACTACCACTTCTTCTATTTGGTTTACAGATTTTGCATTAGATTTGCACACCTTGGCAAAGTGTCCTTTTTCCCCGCAGTTATTACACTGTACTCTGATAGCTGGACAGTTTTTGTCCAGAGTCAGGTCATCTTCTAGTAGCAATTTGTCCCTTACAGCGCTGAGATGTGGAGATGAGCTGGTCTCTTATCATCTCACCTTCCATTGTTCCAAATCCACATGGTGCTGCCAGGTTCCTCAGCGCAGCCACGTACTGTGTTGCCGTCTCATCCGCACGTTGGACATGTTGTCTGAAAGTGTGCCTGGAGGCCAACAACGTTGACTTTCGGCACAAAATATTTTTCTAATGTGGCCATTGCTGTGTCTGTAGTATCACCTCGATCCGGTAATGTGTAGAAAAGGCGTTGTCCTTCCGTGCCTACACAGTGTAGTAGTACAGCACGCCTTCTAGCATCTGGCCCTGCATCTCCCGTAGCATTGATGACTAGCATGTAATTGCTAAACATCTCCTTCCATGTCTCAAACGGAACAGGTGGCTCACCAACATGTGGGAGAAAAGCCGGTGGGCACGGCACTGAAGCGCTCATCCTCGTCACCAATTTGTTTTGTTGGTGGAGTAGAAAGACACAGGCCTAGTCACTCTCCATGAACTTTATTCACGAGCCTTTTTCTGCAGGGTTGCATCATCCAGCTACAACATGGCATTCATCCTCTTTTCTTCTTCTCTCTCCCTCACTCTACTTACTGTTCATACTAGCATCGTAACAGTGCCCTCTACTGGTCAGACCTGCTGATTAACAACCCCCTCTGCTACTTAAGTGACCTGATCAATATCCCACAGGTTTGACTGATAGGTTACTATACTCGGATTAAAATGTGTTCATCTAATTTTTTTGAGCAGCGTATTATTACTAACACGACTCAATGTGTATGCCAAAATATTGTTCTTAAACATTAATATTTGTCATTAGTATGCTTCTGTATGGTGACAAAATGTAAAATGGAAGTTGCAAGTTATTTTTTAAATGTGTCTGATTTGAATGTCTTAAAGTTATGTGCCAATTTAAGAAGAACTTTCCTCCCGGGAGTATTCCCAGTACATTCAGAGGAGTAAAGCTTCAGAAAAAGTGAAGTTATTATTAGTATAGTGAGTATTAATAGTTGTGTTATCATCATGGATTGCGAGGTCATGCTTTCTGACAGCTACGTGTATTTTTAATGAGCATATACACTAACGTTGGCCTTGGGAGTTTTCCTGTTTGGAATCCATCCCAGGAAAGAGAAGTCCACGCCTTTTCCTTTGCGCCTCCTTGGCCACGCACGCACGCACGCACGCACGCACGCAGGCACCCAAAATGAGCACGCCGTGGAAGCCTCTCTTTGCCGCTCTCCACTTGCTGCTGCTGTTCAGTACCGCGGCCGCGGGTTCGAGCTTCGAGGTGACCCTGCTGCACACGAACGACAACCACGCGCGGATCGAGGAGACCGGCGTGGAGTCCGGGAAGTGCGGCGGCGCGGGTCGCTGCTTCGCGGGGGTGGCGCGCCTCTTCACGAAGGTGTCGGAGATCCGCCGGAAGGACAGGAACGTGTTGCTGCTGGACGCCGGAGACCAGTTCCAGGGCACGGTGTGGTTCAACTACTATAAGGGCGCAGAGGCAGCCTACTTCATGAGCAAACTTGGATACGATGCTATGGTAAAAGTCCTCATGATGCGCCGAAGTGTTCCTTGCAAAGGGGAACAAGGGTCTGGTTTTGTCTCGCAGGCTTTTGGCAACCACGAGTTTGACAACGGAGTGGAGGGTCTGATCCAACCGTTCCTGCAGAATGTTAACTGCACAGTGCTGAGCGCCAACCTCAAAGCGGACCAGACCTTGGCTGCAAAGCTGAGCGGCTACTACCAGCCTTATAAGGTGATCCCTGTGGGATCAGAGAAGGTGGCTGTGGTGGGCTACACCACTGCAGAGACCCCCTTCTTGTCACAGCCAGGTAAGAATTCAAACACACACACAAAGAGCATGCCGTGGATGACTAGGGGGGGGCACTGCCCTATGAAGCAATACAGTTGGATTTAACATGGAAGGGCTGACACCCGTCTCCGCTGTCAACACGCTTCCATGTTAAGAGGAAGAAGAACTTTTTTCTCTGACCACAGCAGGAGGTACAAAATGCGTCATCAGATGTTCTCACAAATTCCAGCAGAACCAAATCCCCACCCACGCCAGACGTCATTCGGACGTTGTTTTTGGGGCTAAATTTTGTCGGTCCATCATTGCCTTGGTTTAGCCCACAAACAGACGTGGAAAATTGGGTTTAGTCTGACTGACTTGGTCCAAACAAAGCCCCAAATTAGACTCTTTGCAGGCAAATTGAGACAGGAATGGGGCGTCTTTTAACCTGTCACTTTTTAACCAAATCTAAACTTTGTTTCAACGTCTTTTCAACTATTCTTCCTGGAAGAACGGCTCGGAAGGCAACCCTTTATTAATGTAAAGGAATTTCTGAATTAACATTCTGTGTCAGTTACCGCGGTTGATTGGTTCCATTTTCTGGAAGTAGGGTTCATTATTACTTCACGGAGTATTTTCATACTTACTCGTCTTTTAAATGTGGTTTTTAACCTTTTAACCATTTTTATGTAGAAAATGCTTAATTTAGGCCAAGGGTAAGTACAGTTTGCTTGATTATGTTTGTTTCACTAATAATCGGCAATATTCAACCTAAAAATCGTTTATTAATTCATTCATTTTTGAAGAACGGCGAAGGACGACTGTATATTGAAAGGGGACGGTGGTATTGTTTAAGACCATACAAGCGTAAAAAGAAGTTAACCGCTGTTTATAGTGGTATATTAAAACAAGAAAGTGTGCCTTCCCATTTGTCTCGTGTGTCTGCATGTTAGGGCCACACTTAACATTCGAGGATGAAGTGGAGTCCCTCCAGATAGAGGTTGATAAGCTGCAGGCACTGGGCTATAATAAGATCATCGCCCTGGGACACTCCGGCTTTGACGTGGACCAGAAAATTGCCAAGCAAGTGAGAGGCGTCGACGTGGTCATTGGAGGACACACCAACACATTCCTGTACACGGGTACGTTCTCCGGTCTCACAAATTCAGATGAGGAGTTCCACGTTATCGGTAGCTCGTTGAATTTTTTTTTATCTTATTGGGGTCACGGGGGCATGCTGGAGCCTATCCCAGCTCAGTTTAGCTGAAAGGCGGGGTACACCCTGGACTGGTCGCCTTCAATTGTAATCCCTTTTGAATGCCTTAGAAATGTATAGCAGTTCATTTAACCATTTTTATGCTTTAAAATGCTTACTTTAGGCAATAAATAGGTAATTTTTTCTTTTTTTACTAATAGGCCGTATTCAACCACAAACCAGCATGATTGATTTAATATATTAATAACAACATTTATGTGCAAAGTGAGCTGGGTGGCGGCCGGAGGCGGAGGCCTTGGCTGCAAAAATAGCTACAGAAGCTAGTTGTCGGTACGTGGAATGTCACCTCTCTGGCGGGGAAGAAGCCCGAGCTCGTGCGTGAGGTGGAGAAATTCCGGCTAGATATAGTCTGACTCACCTCAACACACAGCAAGGGCTCTGGAACCAGTCCTCACAAGTGGGGGCTGGACTTCATTCCACTCTGGTGTTGCTGGCAATGAGAAGCGACGGGCAGGAGAGGAAATTGTTATTGCCCCCCCGGCTCCAAACCTGCACGTTGGAAATTAACCCAGTAAAAGAGAGGTTAGTTTCCCTACGCCTTTTGGTGGGGGGATGGGAACTGACTGTTGTTTGCGCTTATGCGCCCAACAGCAGTTCAGAATACCCACCCTTTTTGGAGTCCTTAGAGGAAGTACTACAGAGTGCTCCCTCTCTGTTGGGTGACTTCAACGCTCATGTTGGCAATGACAGGGAGACCTGGAGAAGCGTGATTGGGAGGAACGGCCCCCTGATCCTAACCCGAGCGGTGTCTTGTTATTGGATTGTGTCGTCAAACTTGCAGCCTAATGCTTTGGACACTCGAGTGAAGAGAGGGGCGGAGCTGTCAACCAATCACCACCTGGTGGTGAGTTGGTTCCGATGGTGAGGGAGGATGCTGGTCAGACCTGGCAGACCCAAACGCATCGTGAGGGTCTGCTGGGAACGTCTGGCCGAGTCCCCTGTCAGGAGTTTCAACTCCACTCCCACTCCAAGGGAGGCAGCGAACATTGATTCTGAGTGTTTGATGTTTCGTGCCTCCATTGTCGATGCGGCTGATCGGAACTGTGGCCATAAAGTGGTCGGTGCCTGTCGTAACGGTAATCCCAGAACCCGTTGGTGGACACCAGTGGTGAGGTATGCCGTCAAGCTGAAGAAAGAGTCCTATCAGGCTCTCTTGGCCCTTAGGAGTCTGTAGCCAGCTGACAGGTACCGGCAGGCCAAGTGGTCTGCGGCTCTGACAGTCACTGAGGCAAAAACCCGGAGGAGTTTGGAGAGGCCATGGAAAACGACTTCCGGATGGCTTAGAAGAGATTCTGGACCACCATCCGCCGTCTCAGGAGGGGGAAGCAGTGCACAATCAACACTGTGTATGTTGGGGACGGTGTGCTGCTGACCTTACTGGAGTAAGGTGTTCTAACTATCGTGGGATCACACTCCTCAGCCTTCCTGGTAAGGTCTATTCAAGGGTTCTGGAGACGAGGATCCACCGGATAGTCGAATCTCAGATTCAGGAGGAGCAGTGTGGTTTTCGTCCTGGTCGTGGAACTGTGGACCTACTCTATACTCTCGGCAGGCTCCTTGAGGGTGCATGGGAGTTTGCCCAACCTGTCTACATGTGTTTTGTGGACTTGGAGAAGGCATTCGACCGTGTTCCTTGGGGAATATTGTGGGGAGTGATCAGAGAATATGGGGTATCGGATCACCTAATCCAGGCGGTTCGTTCCCTGTATGACCGGTGTCAGAGTTTGGTTCGCATTGCAGGCAATAAGTCGGACCCGTTTCCAGTGAGGGTTGGACTCCGCCAGGGCTGCCTTTTGTCACCGATTCTGTTCACTACTTTCATGGACAGAATTTCTAGGCACAGCCAGGGCTTTGAGGGGTTTTAGTTTGGTGGCCGCAGGATTCGGTGTCTGCTTTTTGCAGATGATGTGGTCCTGTTGGTTTCATCGAGCCGTGACCTTCAACTCTCACTGGATCGGTTCGCAGCTGAGTGTGAAGCGGCTGGGATGAGAATCAGCACCTCTAAGTCCGAGTCCATGGTTCTCGCCCGGAAAAGGGTGGGGTGCCATCTCCGGGTCGGAGATGAGGTCCTGCCTCAAGTGGAAGAGTTTGAGCACCTCGGGGTCTTGTTCACAAGTGAGGGAAGAACAGAACGCAAGATAGACAGGCGGATTGGTGCGCCGTCTGCAATGATGAGATGAGGTGAAGAAATAGCTGAGCCGAAAGGCAAAGCCCTCAATTTACCGGTCGATCTACGTTCCTAGCTGGGGGTAACGGTGTCCCCACTGTTGCATTCATACCTCAAATTTTCTCTCGTTCTTTCTTCAGGCCTTGGTATTTCTCCAGCTTTTGGTGTTCCTTCTTGCTGTCGTTCAGTGATTTCTCACCACCTCGGTCTTCTGAGGTCTATCCCCACCACAATGCCAGGCTGGTTGGCCATCACCAGTTTGTCAAACTGGATCTGGAAGTCCCACAGGATCTTGGCCTTGTTGTTCTCAACCACCTTCGTTGGGCGTCTAGTTCATATTTGATGCAGATGTTCCTGTACACTATTCCTGCTACTTGGTTGTGCCATGTATGCCCTACCTGCCAGCATCTTTCACCCTGCCGTGATGTGCTTCACTCTGTCTGGGCACTCTTTGCACAGCCTTCGCCAGGGGGTCCTGCCTGATGAGGTAGACCCTGGCCTCTGTTGATCTTGTGCTTATAATTAACAGAGAAAAATGTCGAGTAGAAAGTGAAGAGGAAAAAAAAGGGGTTAACAAACATGACACTGAAATGGTAACTCCCGTACGTTAAAAGCAGTTGTGTTCCTCCTGCAGGAACCCCTCCATCTACTGAAGCACCAGCAGGCCCATACCCGTTTATGGTGAGGTCTGATGATGGCAGAAACGTGCCAGTTGTCCAGGCGTACGCTTTTGGAAAGTACCTGGGTTACCTTAAAGTCACTTTTGATACAGCGGGAAATGTTGTGAAAGCAGATGGAAACCCAATCCTGTTAGACAGCAGCGTTCCTGAAGGTAACAGTAATGCCGTTTGCTGGTTCGGTCATGTCTGTGGAAATGTGGCTGGCGATAAAAATCACTGGCATATGACTGCATTCATACTTCTGGTTTGATGAAAATATTTTTTTTTTTTTACCGCCAGACCCCGCTATCCTTGCTGACGTACAGACCTGGAAAAAGCAGCTGGCTCAGTATTCTTTGCAATATGTCGGACAGACTTTGGTCTATCTCAACGGCTCCTTTGAAGAGTGTCGCTTTAGGGAATGTAACCTGGGAAACTTGATTTGTGATGCCATGGTAATGAATTGCATCTCCTGTGATTTCATCTCAAAATCATTCGTAATTCCTGCCTGTGCATGTCTGGGAGTTGATGCCAGAAGCACACAATTTTGACATCATTCCTTCTCTTCTTTGCTGAGGTTAATCACAATTTAAAGTACTCCAAGGAAATGCAGTGGAATCATGTGGGCCTTTGCATGTTGAACGGTGGAGCCATTCGCAGCGCCATTGACGAGCACCACAATAACGGTAAACTTTTCCTACAGAAATATGACTTTTGGGAGGGTGCAGGATTTCTATAGTTAGTATTCCACTTCAAACTGCAAAAACAGCAATTGTCAGAATGGGGACATCAAAAAAAGAGGATAAACAAATATTACAATTACAAATCTACAAATCTGTAGGTACTGAAATATGGCAATTTGCTACGTAGTTGGATGCATTAATATGACTTGACTTTGTTCTCTCAGGTAGCATATCCATGGAGGAGATCCTGACTGTTTTACCATTCGGACAGACTATGGACTTGATACAGATAAAGGGGTCGACGATGAAAAAGGCCTTCGAACACTCGGTTCACAGATACGGAAGCATGCATGGAGAATTTCTGCAAGTCTCAGGTCTCTAGCTACACTCTTCGCGCATGAACAAGGAAATGCACTTTGTTACTTGAAAACTTTCAAACTCTGCAATTTTCATAAAACTTTGTTAAAGGATGTTACATAAGCCAAAAAGTAAATTTCCCAGGAATCAGATAGTAGCTTGCTATTATGACTTTTATTTTCAGTTAAAAATATATCGTGATGTATCAATGTTTTTTTCCCATTATATATATATCCCACATAAGCTGTATCATAATATATCATACATAAGACAACTCTTATACACACACACACACACTGTGTTATGAAAAAGCGTTTACCCCTTTCCTGAGTATTTTTTAATGTTTGTCACACTGAAATGATTCAGATCATCAAAAATGTAAAATGTAAATATTAGTCAATGACAACACAAGTGAACACAAAATAAAGCTAATAAGTGGTTGGGTCACCCTTAGCAGCAACAACTGAAATTGAGCGTAACTTGCAATGAGTCTCTTACAGCGCTGTGGAGGAATTTTAGCCCATTCATCTTTGCAGGATTGTTGCCATTCAGTCACATTGCAGGGTTTTCCAGGATGAAGCGCCTTATTATCATGCCAAAGCATCTCAATAGGATTCAAGTCAGGACTTTGACTAGGCCACCCCAAAGTCTTCATTTTGTTTTTCTTTACCATTCAGAGTTGGACTTGCTGCTGTGTTTTGGATCATTGTCTTGCTTAAGAACCCAAGTTGGTTTCAGCTTGAGGTCACCTACAGATGGAGGGCATTCTCCTTCAGAATATTTTGGCAGACAGCAGAATTCACAGTTCCATTCAAGACTTTCATGTCCTGAAGCAGCAAAGCATGCCCAGACCATCACACTACCACCACATTTCATTGTTTATATGATGTAATAGGACACACACCTTCCAAAATGATGGAGTTATGAACACTGACCTTACCTGAGGCAAATGTTGTTGTGGGGTCTCTTGTGACCTCTTGGATGAGTCGTCGCTGCACTCTTGGGGTAATTTTGGTTGGTCAGCCACTCCTGGGAAGGTTCCCCACTTTTTCATGTTTTTGCCATTTGTGGATATTGGCTCTCACTGTGGTTCGCTGGAGTCCCAAAACATTAGAAATTGTGTTATAACCTTGTAATTTATTTATAAATGTATTAATTAATGATTAATTACTACTTTCACAATAATTGATTCATCCCAGTTAAGTCGGGGCGGGGGGATCACTTTTTCACACAGGGCAGACCGAGTACAGAGGTTTGGGTTTTTTTGTTCCTTAAATCATAAAAAGTTACATTTGAAAACTATTTTGTGTAATATTTGAGTAATATTTACATTTGATTGATGATCTGAAACTTTTAAGTGTGACTAACATGCAAAAATATAAGAAATCGTGAAGCGGGTGACTAACATGCAAAAATATAAGAAATCGTGAAGCGGGCAAACACTTCACACCGCTGTACATAGAGATACACACACAGGTCACTGCAAGTTCAGAAGTTCAACGTAGCACCTTGTGGAAAAGAACTCTGAAGAATGGGGAAAGAGATACATCTAATAAAACAAGCACCATACCTCTCCTTGCCAAATGACTGCTGTGTGTAAATGTCAAGAACGGCTGACGTGGGGAGAAGGGAATTTTTCTTGGAAATGAATAATGTATCTATGACGTTTGGTACCACCTTCTGGTTTGCGTGTATAATTTTTTAGCTCCAAATATAAGACGGCCCATCAAGGGAGTAGAACATCATATACCATCTTCTTGTCGGGTCAAAACTGTAATTTGCAAAATATTGCTCCGTGATTCCCACCCCTCTTTTTGATGTGATTTCTCCATTTCCAGGCATCCATGTAGAGTATGACCTGTCAAAGCCAGTAAACCAGCGAGTGGCATCCTTATCTGTGCTCTGCACCAAATGCAGAGTGCCAAAGTACGAGGCCCTGGACCCAGAGAAGACGTACACGGTGGTCATGCCTTCCTACCTAGTGGCCGGAGGGGACAGCTACAGCATGATCAAGGAGGAGATGCTGAAGCACAATACTGGTAGGTAGGCAGACAGAAGCTCCTTTCTTGTACAGCACCTGCATTACCTCAACTTTCCTGACTGCGTGGGGAATTTCGAGTGGTTCTGTTTATTTCTGCTGTGCATATTGTCTGATCTAAATACCTGGTAGGAGGAGATACTGCATTATTCACATGACATGTGCACGCATAAAGTGGCGGTCGTCAGGAGGATATGGCAATTGACCGGCCACCAGTCCAGGGTGTACCGCGCCTCCCACCCAAAGTCAGCTGGGATAGGCTCCAGCATAACCCCGACCACAATGAGGATAAGTGGCATAGAAAATGGATGGATGGAAAGCACATGCATGACAGCTCCATAGCTCTGTTTCTAATGGATGACAAATAGATGTGCGCTATAAAAGGCTACAGTATGTCATTGGCTGAGGAGAAAATGACATAGAAAAAGCCCACAAGACAGGTCAACTAAAACTTGCACCGTGAGAAAACAGAATGAGACCAACAGCTAGCGTCTAGAGAGCAAGCAATTTTATAGAAGCCAATGATAAAGCTAATGATATAAGAAGACACCATGGGGAGAACACCAGGGAGCGCAAGGAGATAATTGGCAGGAAACCAAAGTGGGAAATGCTGAAGACACAAAAGTGGATTCAACTCCTGAATTGACGAATAAACCAAAATAAATTAACGCAAGACCCTGAAGGAGGCTGTTCTTTTCTAGAACGTCACCATTGCCATAACGTTGACATGACCTAATAACAAAGAAAAACAGACCTTGATTTATTTAAACCAAAAAAGCCAATACAATTGGGTGATGATCAATAAAAAGCTTACAGTTTACTTTTTGGACAATTGGCGACCCAACAAAACCTGACCCATGACCCTTACCTGAGTTAGGAAGGCCTAATTTAGACCATGTTAAGTTATTTCAAATGCCTTGCTTGTGTTTCTGTCTTGCAGGTGATATGGACGTTTCGGTTTTATCCAAATACCTCTCCGACATGAAGCGCGTCTATCCGGCGGTGGAAGGTCGGATCAAGTTCAGGAACTCGGCGGCACTTGCAGCCCGAAGCCTCTGCTTACTGCTGTTGGGTTTGTGTTTGACTCTGACACTCTGATGACCGGATAGTTAGGAGACTCGGATAAGTCTTGTACCTCAGGGTAAATTCAGTAGCCAAAAAGGCAAACTTGGGGTGTGGTTGATGAAATATGCTCCAACCGTTTCTTCTTTGAAGTGGGATGTGTTTGTTTACTTACACCACGTATTATTTTGACAAGCCTGCGCTGTGATCCTCCAGTTTTTGTGTTTGCATACTCTGGTCTCCTAGGAGGAGTTGGTTGGTGTTGGCTTTTGCTAATTAGGACCAAATGGGCCACCAAACCTACAATTTACATGAAAAGGGACACAAGTTAGCGAGTTAACACCATTACATTATGATATAATTTTTTTGTAACATGAGTAAAATTGTGTCCTCCAGGAGTATTGGGACAGGCCAATTCCTTTGGCAGTAGACATTTGGGTCTGATATCATTGGCTTTCTGATATCACTTTTTGTGATGTTCCCACCCATTTTTCATATGGACAAAAAGTATCACACTGCTGATTCATCAATAGCACAGATGTCACCTCTCAGGATAAGTTTCCCCCGTGCAGACTGCGTTTAGAGGTGAAAACAACATGAAAACGTTGAAAAAAGTCAGTACAATGATTCGGACTGTTCTGAAGAGGAAAGAAAGGGCTGGTGTACTAAGCAACAGACGCTGAACAGGTAGACCAAGGAAAGCGTCAGCAGTTGATGATAGAAACCTTTTGAGATCAGTAGGAAAGACCCTAAAACAATTGTTAGTGACATAGTGACTACCTGGTATCACTATCTGGATACAGCAGAAAATGCAAACCACTCATTAGCAAGGTGATTAGGAAGGTCAGGCTGGAATTTGCCAGGCTGGAAGTATATGGGACCGGTGAATTTCAACAGCTGATGTTTTCCTTGATTGACCCATTTGTGACGTCTATTACGGAGTATCCGTAAGTGTCCGGACAGGTTTTCCGGGACATTCCAAATGGTTGTTGGGCTGTGACCAATGTTTTTGCTATGGCTCTAATTCATTTTCAATCTTCTCTCAGATTCCTATAGTCATTATCTGTTATTTACCCAGCTCTCTGCTTTTTTTGTTGGTCTCACCTTTAAAACCTATCCTATCCAATCCGAAACGGAGTGTAATCCTCTGTTGATGTCAAACCCAAATATTTTTAGGCAGAAATAAAAGGTATTGCCTTATGTATTGTGCGATATGTTAAATCAGAAGTGATATTGTTTGTACGCTCTATGCCTTGCCATAAAACCATGTCCAATGTCATTTTTGTATTAAATGATATTCTCCATGATACGACTAAACATTTGTTTTGCAAATAAATCAAAATGTTTTATTGCATTTGCAGAAATAATTGTGGGAGAGGTTTGTATTTTATGTTACAAATGTTAGTTACTTAAAAGCTATAAAAAGTCAGAATACTGTAGTTTCACCAACTTTTAGTGAATGAATTTATGTCATATTGGTCTATTATACAAAAGGGTTTACTTTACAATAAGGTACACAAAACTATAGTAGTTAATGAGGAACAAACCATCCTAACCACTACTCATAGTTCCTGTGTAACTACTCTAACTTTATGTGCCTTAGTTCCTTCAGTAACTACTCTACACACTTGTTCCTCAGTAACTACTCTAACTTTGTCCCTTAGTTCCTCAGTAACTACTGTAATTTTGTGCCGTAGTTCCTCAGTAACTACACATTAGCTCCTCAGTAACTACTCTAACTTTATGTGCCTTAGTAACTATTCTAACTTTGTGCCTAAGGTATTAGTTCCTTGTTAGTTCATTAGTTCCTCATTAACTACTGTATTCTTGTCTACCTTATTGTAACCTGAGACCACTTTACTTACAAATCAATGACTGTTATAATGAAGTATAACTGACATTCTTGACTTGCCAGTGGAATACTGTTATATATATTTTATTTTACATAGTAATGTATACAGACAAAAAGACCAGCACAAGTCTTAGTGAAAGTAATAGTACATTAATAGTGGCGTTAATAATACCAATATTAAGTATGTTTTTCCTAGCAGTACAAATTTACATCCATGGAGCATTGACGGCAGACTCCTTCTGCACCTGCTGACAGGAAAAACATACAAACACATTTTGGCATCACAATTTTATAAATGTACAATTCATGCAATTTTATTTTTATTAAATTCAAGCACTTTTCTATGTGTATATTATTTTCTATATTATTTTTCCACAGTTCTACATTACATTGTGATTGAGTTATGGACTAATATTACTGAACCTAACTGTCAATTTAAACCATTTAAAATGGTGAGTTTGTGTGTTGTCTTAACTGTAATTATTTAGGTCAATTATTCAGTTTGTCTTAATACAATTTGAATTAAATGGCCATTATTATCAACTTTGCTTAAATATGTTGTATATACATGTGTATATATATATATTGTTTGTAATTATGTTCATTATTACATTTGCGGTAAATTCGCAAAAAAGGCAAGGACAACCACTAAGCCAAAGTTGTCACAGAACAGAGTAAGTCGTGTCTTGTTTCGATATTGTACACACTTTTACCATAACAACAAGGCTGCAGCGCATTGTACATGTTATAGAAATATCTTTTCATTGCAATATGTTGACAGTGGGTGGGCGGGGAGGCGGGGAGCCACCATGCGGCTACTCCGCTGACGTCACATCCGGAAATGACGAGTTCGTAATTTTTTTGGAAATTTAACGCTCGCTTTCAAAACACAAACAAAGTAGAAAATAATTACAAACAATATTATATAAAATGTAAGAAAAGTTGATAAACAGTGACCCGTCAAACCAGCACCGGGTTACCTTGTTTAGCTCGGGGAAAAGTTCTTGAATGGCGATGTCCAAGAGAACATAGGTCAACTGAAGGCAGCAAAAGAGCATTGGAGAAAAATGAGCAACGGTTATGCAACAGATTCAAAATAATGCACCGAAGAAGAACTTTTCAGAGAGCAACCTCCTGAAATGTATGACTGGAAAGAAAGTGTCACTATTTTCCACAGATAAATGAAGTCCGTGTTTGCCCCTCGACGGGACATGCTGCTGAGCAGTGAGGTGGGCGGGAGGTGAGTCACGCATGTGGTGGCGAGTGCCGTTACCTGCTTGTTGACAATTGGCTGCTGCAGCCCGTCAAAGAGGAGGCATACACCTTCATACTTGGCCTCTTCCCCAATACATTTCCCCAGAAGGTCTAAAAGATAAATGGTTTTTCAATTGGCAGCCACCTCTTAAAATGTGTCTTATAAGGGAGGGGCAGGGGTGCTGACAGGCAAGTACCTGGAATGTATCTCATCATCTCTGCAAACGTCCTCTTTGCTCTCCCCTGCTTATCCTGAGTCGAGCGAGGCGAACTGCTCTCGCAGAAAACAGCATCTAGGGGAGGCATATTTTTGTGTTGCTTTTTTAGTCCTCTTTTATTTATAGGACACCTTGTCCAAATCTGCTGACACAAAGCTGGGGAGGGAGTCCAACTTCAAAGTTGAGGTGTGCTCAAACCTTGCTTATTTTACATCATAAAAACACGTCAAGAGCACAATGTTAAGTTCATGGAAAATAGCGTCAAATAAAACCTTGCACTCGCCAAGACATAAGGATTGTGATGATTTTCAGATATCGATGCATAATTAACTGAATGTTTTATTCACGTGAAGTATTTTGGCCCCTATAGAAAATGAATGAAAGAATGAACTATAGACTAGCTTTTTGCTTTGCAGCTGGTATATGTCAGTGGCAAAGCAGAAGGCATTTAGGGTGTTTCCCATGCTAATAATATGACAAAGTGCCCGTGTTTTCTCAATGTTATCCCTGCAGCAGAAATTGTCTGTGGAATATTTTTGCAAAATTTTTCCCAATATAGCTTTCCAAATGATATTTTGTACATTCGTGTTGTTTTAATAATTGTATTAATTTAACAATATGAATTAATTAATTTGTTCATTTTCTATGCCGCTTGTCTTGACTAGGGCCGCGGGGGTGTGCTGGAGCCTACACCAGCTAAGTTTGGAAGAGAGGCGGGGTACACAGAGACAAACAACAATTCACACTCAACATTCATACCTATGGACATTTTAACGTGTTTGTTTTTGGAATGTGGGAGGAAACCAGAGTACCTGGAGAAAACCCACGTGCAAAGAACCTGCAAATGCCACACAGAGATCCCAAACGGAGACACATGAGTATTTTTATTTATTATTTTCAAAACTAAAAGTTACATTAAGTATTGGGAATATTTGTTGGGGAATATTTTTTATATTTTTTTATTATCTTTATAACTGAGGTTTTTTTGCACATTATTTCCTTAATGTGGCATTCAGATAATTTATGTATTTTCTTCCACTCATTCATTCATTTTTCATACCGCTTATCTTAATTTTTAATCTAGTATTATCATCATCATGTAATTCAACAGAAAGACAATATAAAATATATATATACTGTTTATATATAAAAGGGCATTACATATATACATCCATATATATTTATTAATACTGTATACATACATACCTAAATAAATATATATTTTTTTAGTTTTTCCCTCATACCCTTTTAAGTGCAGTATTCAGGTGACTTTTTATTTTATATAGAGAGCCAAAAATCATATGTATAATAATAATCAAATGTATAATTCTTAAAACTCATGAACACTTTATAACATTTGCACTATGGTCACTTAACAATCAGTGCTATTGGCACCTGCACTAAAAAACACCCTCATACCTTTACTTAGTGATTTCAACTCTCACTCAGGGTTCTATGTTTATTAGTTTTATGTTTATTTAATGCTTTGTTTATTTCGGATTCTACGTCGCACTGAGTCGCCAAAGAAAGTTCCTAGTTTGTTAATTGTTCACTTACAATGGCAATAAAGTTTTTCTGATTTTTGATTGGGCCGCAAGGTGGCTGAGTGGTTAGCACATTGGCCACACAGTCAGGAGATCTGGAAGACCTGGGTTCAAATCTCCGATGGGCATCTCTGTGTGGAGTTGGCATGTTCTCCCCGTGCGTGCGTGGGTTTTCTCCGGGTACTCCGGTTTCCTCCCACATTCCCACATTCCAAAAACATGCATGTTAGGTTAATTGGTGACTCTAAATTGTCCATTGGTGTGAATGTAAGCGTGAATGTTTGTCTATATGTGCCCTGCGATTGACTGGCGACCAGTCCTGGGTGTGCCCCGCCTCTCGCCCAAAGTCTGCTGGGATAGGCTCCAGCATCCCCGTAACCCTAATGAGGATAAGCGGTATAGAAAATGAATGAATGATTTTTTATTTCTGACATGACTGAAAGTCGATTGACACTAACACTTCTTCTACTTTCTTTAATAGTAGCACAACATTTGAATCACACTTTAACCTTGCTATTATGAGAAATGAGGGATTACGTTCATAGACACCACGTATCTTCACGTATCTTTACATGTCCATCCATCCATTTTCTATGCTGCGATTATCCTCATTATGTCCACGGGTATGCTGGAGCCTATCCCAGCTGACTTTGGGCGGGAGGCGGGGTACAACCTGGACGGGTCGCCAGTCATTCGTAGGGCAGACATACAACCAGTTACACTCACATTCACACTCTAATGGAAGATTTAGTGTTGCCAATTAACCTAACATGCATGTTTTTGGAATATGGGAGGAAACCGGAGTACCCGGAGAAAACCCACACACGCATGGGGAGAACATGCAAGCTCCACAAAGAGATGCCCAACGGAGATTCGAACCCTGAACCTCCTGACTGTGAGGCCAACATGCTACCCCCTCATCCACCACGCGGCCTGAATTCACGTTTTCCCTTTTTTTTTTTTTTTTTTTAAATTTCTGATAAGACTTGAATGAAACAAACTGCACTTCCGCATTAAAAGTGAGTGATAAGAATATGAGCTTGATTTTTTTCTTTGTCTTTACGTTTATTTAGACCACACATACATACGTAATAAAGAGGTTGTTGTGATGTTCGTAGTGTCTGAACAGACTAGAGACGTGTCTGGGAGACGGAAACCGGTATACGATGTTGGAGTCGCACTGCTGTTGATGTTTTCAGATCAGAGTAAAGGTATTAAACGTGGCAGAATGTGATTCTGTGGGTATCTACTCTGTGCTTTATAATGTGTTACCCGTCCTTAATAAGAAAAGTTGAATGAGACTTACTTCATCATGAAAACCCACCTTGGAAACATCAGGTTTAAATGAGACTACGCTAGCTGCGAACATCTAAAATAAGAGAAGGGTACCTCTAAGCAGGGTGATGAGGGAGACAAGCCGGTGCTCTTCCACCACCTGGTTGAGTTTCTGCTGAAGGTAGTAGTCTGTGTAGGCCTCCAGGGTGTTCTTGAACAGGATCCTGCCACCCATCAGAAGGTGGTGCAACCAGTCAGGAATGTGGAAGACGACACGGCCTGACAGATGCAGCACAGAGCGTGTCATTAAAGGTTTATCAACGGGTCAAATGCGAGGGTTAAGCAGACGCTGTGGATGCTGGCTGTTACTTTACATACCCACATACATGAAATAGTCGTACACCCCGTCGACAGTGAGGATTTCCATGAAGTAGTTCTGGTTGTGCCGCTTCTCTGCTGTATCGGAGCGGTTGGCGTTGTTTTTGAAGAGGTCATTAAAGAGCTGAACGAGGGAGTTAACAAATTTAGTGAGGCTTCAGTTTTTTAAGGAAACTTCTATTTAGCTAAAATAAATGTTCGACCACAAAATAGTATTTCCTCTGATCAACTTGTGATAAATAGAAGAATTATAAGGTAATGCATAATGCAGGAGGTCCTCGGGTTTGGTTCTGTTCCTGGATTGTGGTGTAAGCAGAGTTTAATTAAGACTCCTATGTCAATAATAAGACGACGACACTACTTAGTTATTACAGAAGATCATCGACCTGACGGTTATGTGTAGCGTTTAAAGAGTTTTGTCACTTCTGACAGTTGATTTTGCTAATATTGTTTTGGCGTGGCGTGCGGTCGACAGGCAGGATGGGCGCAGCATCTCCAGTAAAGTCGTCACTCTACCTGACCGTCGTGGTGAGGCGAGAGCTTAGCCAGAAGGCGAAGCTCTCAATTTACCGGTCCATCTATGTTCTCGTCCTCACCTACTGTCAAGAGCCATAATATAGGTCATGACCAGAAGAACGAGATCGCAGATACAAGCGGCGGAAATGAGTTTTCTCCGTAGGGTGGACGGACCCTATCACCTCAAGAGATACGGTGAGGATCTCAGAGCAGAGCCGCAAGGTGGCTCGGGCATCTAGTCCGGATGCCTTCCTGGTGAGGTGTTCCAGGGATTAGATGGATGGATGCTTTGGAGTGATTCATCAAGAAGTGGCTTGTTTTGTTTTTGCAATAGCGAGATTGTTAACCAACCACGTCCTCGTCACTCTTATAACATCCGAGCAGACGTCACAACACGATCTTACCATTAGTATCAATTTCTCGAGTCTTCTGTTTACGGACCAAAGTTTCATTAATTAATGGGAGTACATATGTAACCACGTAACGCAGTGTAAACTGAGGACCCCACCCTGTTTGTGTAATCCTTTGTCGTTAATAGTTTCCAGACGTGACTGTGATAAGCAAATGTCTGAAAAGTAGCATTCCCGATTCATAAATGAAACATTTTCATAGCCAGAGCATTTAAAAACTGCTTGTGGCCTTCTAAATACAGTTTTTAACATTATTAGAGCCCTCTAAACATCAACTAACACCACAATAGTCACCTGTACACTCATATTACCTAACATAGCAGACTTCATACGAAAAAATGTGAGTGACAGTAGCCTGTGTATCTATGAGGGATTTTTATGAGTGATTTTTGTGCCTGTTGTGAGATCATTAAAACCTGCACTAAAAGTCCGTTCCGCAGATCAAGACCAGTGCTTGTGCGTCTCACCGAACATTAGAACCACATCACTGACACCTCCTGACCAGTGTAGATTAGTCCACATCATTCACAGCGTCCTTGAATGCGTCTTCTGCATGCCTTCTATTTGCTAGGTAAGAGTGTATCATGACCCCGCCTCCCGCCCAAAGCCAGCTGGGATAGGCTCCAGCATACCCGCGACCCTAATAAGAATAAGCGGCATAGAAAATGAATGAATGGAGGAGTGTATTATGAAAACATGAAATGTAAGAATGAATTTATTAACACTTTACCCCGATGGATGCTCGGTATTCCAATCAGAACCCTAGGAATAATGTCTAGATCCGCCTATTTAAAACATCCAACTGGCGTTACTTGGCCACTTTTCTTTCCTGACGTTGAATAGTTGCCGCCATACGATACTACAGTACTACTACGACTGGTGGTACATTTAAATTGGTCATGAATCATCTGGATTGGATTAACTAAATCCCCTATCTTGGCATGTTGTGTGGAAAAGTTAGAAAGGAATGCCGGTGACTGAAGTAAGAAAGAAAGATAAAGTGAAAGTGTTCCCAACCTTCTTGTCGTTTTCGGAAGTGGGGCTCAGGATGGTGAGCTCGGGACGACTGGGTTTAGGTTTGGGGGACTCACAAGAGTTGAAGAAAGACTGGATGAAGGACTCCAGATGCTGCCCTTTCTAATAACAAACAGCAGACAATCACAGCGTGAAAGTCTAACGTCTCTAACAATTGACGTGACGTACGCAGTCGGTTATGGGAGCAGTGCCCAAATACGTTTTTGTAGCATAAAACGACTGTGAAATATAAAAAGATGAATGTGTCCTAACAATAACTGCCAGGAAGTTAACCGATTGCAAATATTTTGGAAAGCCCGCTGCAAGTCAGCTTGTTTAGCAGAGCTTGAAGCCTCTCTTGCAAAAACAGAGATTGTGTGTAAAACAGCCAAGATGTTTTTGGTAAAGAGGGAGGCAGAGGTGATATTTCCGTGTCATAATAATGTTTTTTTTTTTCTGCACATTGTGCCGACAAAGTCATTTAAAATGTCCATAATACATATAAATATTTGAATTACTACTGTTACCACCAAGAAACGATTTTCCAAAATTGTTTAGCTCTTGACTATTGTCTGTTATTTTGTTTTAAATGCACATTTAAGCAATGGTACTTCTATAAGTACAATAGTATAATGAGTTTTTGAAATTGCAAATGACAGCAAGCGTCCAGGTATAACAGGCTTCCAATTAAAGCCACAGTTTAGATAATAAACAGCCAGGCTATATTTGCATTTATAGTACGGTAATTCCAAGTTTATCATAATTAATTGGTTGCAGACCCGACCTTAACAGGTGAAGTGCCGCACAGTGGGATTCGTTATCCATAAATGGAATATTTTCGTTGTTGGAGCATAGAAAACCTCAGAATACAATTTTCAACATCATTAGAGCCCTTTAGATATGAAATAACATCCTTATAGTAATCTTTGCACTGGTATTATTCTATATAGTAGACATAATAAGAGTAAATAAGCCATTTAAATTCCCTTGTTGGGGATTATTGTGCCTGTGTGAGATAAGGCAAACCTGCAATAAATGCCTGTTGTTCCAGCGATCAAGTCTGGTGCTTGTGTATCTCACCCAAGATTACAGTCACATACTGGCAACTAGTGACTAGTGTAGTATATTCCATATAGATCCAACATCTTTGAATGCACTTTCAGGATGCCTTGTTTTTGTATATTCTGGTTGATAAATAATTTTATGCTTCAAAAAGCTCAATTTAAAAAAGCAGCGCCCCCCCCCCCCCTTATGAAAAGTAATGTTATAATATGACCCCAATCTAAAAATATGCAATACCTGGCTGGAGGGGGTGGGGATTACCATTATATTTGTGCCATATTTTTTTACTCCATTTGAATTCTTAAAGTTGCACAGACACACACAACAAGGAATCTATTACTCACCTCCTTTATCAGTTTGCTGGGAACTGACTTAATGATTTTCCCTGTAAAACATGCAGAATTTATGTCATTGATGAATGGTCATGCCGGGCCGTGACGTTTGCCTCCGTTTGAGTCACATATTTGGTTCCCTCGCAAGCAAGGTCAAAGCGATCACACACACAGCTTCTAACACAGTCTCTTGTTCAAATATAATCTATCTCATCGGTTCTGGGTGACAATCTCTTCCTCAAACACGCGCACATGCACACGCACGCACACACACACACGATACTTCACCAAGGTTTACGTCAGGCAACATCTTGTCCAGGAACTGAGACTCCATACTATGTGGGGAGAGGAAGTCAGCCAGGAGTTGGCTGTTGCTCAGCTCGGGATGCTGCAGGAGTTTCTGCACAGAAAAACAGAGCGAGGCGAGTCAACGACAAACAGGACATTCATTTGGCTGCTACATGCTCACATAAAAAGGCAGATGTTGGCCTCATTTTGTAACCGTGGGGTTTTGCAATGACACAATTTAGCAGTTGTGTTTGTTCTGAAGCCCGTTAACCCGCCAGTTTACCCCTTAAGGCAATCGGTGCCTTTTCAAAACTCAAGTACTTTTGCAGTCCGGTACACAAGAATACAGCGGAACATCGACATTTTCAGGTGAGACGCTACCCATGCTATAACAAAAATAAAATGAAATAAAAAATTCATCGTTCGCGGCTGCCATAAAATATAAGCGAAGGAGCAGCAAAGTGTTGACAAAGCTGCTTTGTGAGATTCATTAGCCGTGTTGCAATTAACAGCTTCTGTGTAGAATACAGTAAGTGTGTCGACCTGTGCTTGGGAAATGTATTTGTAGGTGTAATTCATATTCAATTCATCATGCATCGTCCCTTGCTGTTCGAACATCGCACCCTCCCTCTATTGCGTTTTTTTAAAAGTTAATTCGTAAATGATGGCTGTTTTGTGGTTGAAAATGGTCAAATATTAGTAAAACAAATACACGTTTACACATATTCATGGTCTAAATTAATGAGACTCAAGAATGGCAACAACAACGAACAAAAATAGAAATACAAGCCATTCAAAAGCCGTATTATGAAGTGTAATGCAGTATCTGTGCTGTGTTGCTTGCGCCTTTAAGAAGCAAGGCCTGGGAAGTGACATGGGTGACGTCAGCTAGCTAGAGACTGTTAACTGAGTGCTAGCAGCAGGCTAGCAGTGTAAAGAGTGGTCGACAGCAGCTCCTGTGTGAACGGTCACTGCAAGCAAAGAACACATGCAGTGACCGTTCACAGCAGCTCCTGTGTGAACGGTCACTGCATGTGTTCTTTGCTTGTTAACCCCGAGTCTCTCCTTAGACATAAACAGCAGCAGTAGAGTAATAGTCTACACTGGCCTGTAGGTATCCGTGACAATGCAATAGTCACCTGGAAGTACGTTATCAGTGCTAAAGTCTTAATACATAAACAAGATATTAATACATAATACAAATTAACGTATATAACAGTGGTTTTCAAGCTGGGAACAACTTTTCATGTGACTGTGAGAACCTCGTCTTTTTAACATTTCCACAACCTCCAGCTGCTACGCACTAAGGAGGTTCCAAGATAATATTGCTATCAGGAGAGCCCCGGTGTTTCAGACTATAAACACAAAAACCTAACAAGAGTGGAAGGATTTGTACGGAAGGCAGTTGCATGGGACTTGGGAGCAGCGAAGTTGCAATGAACAGAAACACTTGGGTTGCATTTGCACGTCAATGTCAAAATGTCGTGGCAAAAAGAAAGCCGCACTGGCATCAGTCAGAGACAATTGTCAAATTAGTGTTTGGCAGTGAGACAGCCTCAAGCTGTGCATTTAAAGAATGTTGCACTACAAAGTCGAAACTTGTTTTCTTCATAAGCTCATCTTGATAATTACACAGCATAATTATTTTAATATGTTGTATAGCTTGTCTAAACTGAGTTCATTGCCACGTCGCTAAAAACACCACCTGAAGGTACTCCTGAAACTCCTCCCGCTTGGATGTGAGGAACTCATAATTCTTGGGACCGATGATTCTCTTGGAAGGCAGCTGCGCATCTGGGAAGGATCCTGCAACAGGGTGTAAAATTTCATAAATGCAAACTGTGCTCCAACAAGAGGATGCCAGATGTGTTCTGGTTTCCAAATAGTGATTTTTAAATACACACGTACAGCATTGCACAAAAGTGATTACGCCCTTAACATTTCAGCAACCATTTTATTACAGTCTATCTTCTCAAGAAACAATACAATAGAGAAGAAACTTCAAAGTGTCGTAAATTTCGGTGCATCAGCCACACCTACTAATTTTAAAGGAAAAAACAAATTTGTCCTTATATAAGCTGCACTTGTCCACGTCATAAAATGGCTGCGTGAGGACCAGGAAAGCTCTTTATTTCACAGGAGCCAATTATGAGCTATGATAAAACTCCCGACAATCTTGTCAACCCGCTGGAAATTGCAGGTGGTCATTGCTCAATATTACAGTGTCGCTCACGGTATAATCTTACAAACACTAAACTCAGCACAAAGCAGCTTAACGCTAAAAAAATGTACCCGATAAACATCCAAACATGTGCCGATGTGGTACTGCAATGCTGCCTCTGTCCACCCGAGGGAGCCTGGGAAGGCTGCAGCTCAGAGCCCAGAGGGAAGCTGACTTCATTGCAGCGCCCCAATGAATGCATTGCTCAGACACAGTGCCTTATTGGAAAACTTTATAAGAGTTATTTTTTCATTTTAAAGTCATACTGGTACATGTCTGCATATTTCCCCGATATACCTTTTGAGTGTTAAATTGCTGTGGGATAAATTTAGTGTTGTTTTTAAGATGACACCGTGAGTCAGACTATTATACTGTTATGTAAAATGACCTTCAGCGATTGCCTATGGGTTGATAAGCTTGTTATGAATACACTAATAGCTCATGATTGGCTCCTGCCAAAGAAAGCTTGACCAATTCCTCGCTGACGTGCGAGCGGCACAGTAACTATTAGCAACAATTAGCAGTAGTTCTGAAGTAAAGGAGATGTCAGGAGATTAGAACTTTGCAACACATTAGCCATCTAGCCGAAAAAAGCAGTGTCTTGAACCCTGCTGGCATTGCTGGCAACACAAGTGAGTACCAAGAGAGTTGAGTCGTGGTTCTGGGGGCTCTCTGTAGTGGCAAAATAAAAAAATTAGGTACCATGAAATTCGGTTAGCTTTGACTCAAGAACGTAGAACTCCAGGTATCTCCTGTATACAGACCAGTGCTCCGTCTCATGGCCTACTGTGGTAAAACACAAAGGGAAAAGCAGTTTAGTGTTCCAGCAAGACTTTCTACAAGATCTGCAAGCTCACTGCCGTGCATTCACCTCCTTTGCGGTCGTTCCGCTCCACGTCGATGCAGAACACAGGAATCCTCTCCCTCTTCACGTCGTCGTCATAGAAATCAACGTACGGGATGGTGATGTTCCAGGCAGAGAGGTTGCGGGGGGTGCTGGGCGTGGAGGCTGCCTCTATCGGGGAGTCATCCTCTAGCACCATTATGGCTTCCTCCACCTGGTATGCGGGGACGTGAGGGTAATTTAGGTCACATTAGGCTCCTTGAGATAAGTGGATCACAGTCAGAATGGCTAATGTGAGTGTCGCTTTGTTTAAACACCGCCAATGAATTTGAACATCTTTTTTTAAAAAACTTGTGTAGGTCCTATTGATTAAAAGTTTACTTAACAGGGAAAAAGGAAAGGTGAAATAGAACCCAGGATATGCTCGGACATCAGAGAAAGGAAAAAAAATAACATTTAGGAAAAGACGCATAAGAAAAAGTATAATAATGGGTCCATGTTGTACTAATACATATGTCTCTTAAAGATTACTTTACAGGAACACATTGCATTTGAAAGGCTTTCCTGACGCCCCTATGTGGTCGCTTTAAAATGAATGCATGAGTGATAGACATGAGTGCAAGTATGAATAATGACTGGCTTTGGCTCACCAAATCATCCTCTCCCTCCACCATCCCATAAGCTGGCAGCATGGCTCCCTCCATGGTTGTGCTCTTAAAAACCCCCTTGAGCTTACTGCCTATGCGGCTGATCCCAAAGGACTCGCCTCTCTTTGACGTGCTCCTGCAGGCCAAAGAGGGGAGCGTTATTAGATTGGATGGAGGAGATGAAAAAAAAAAGCGAAATGACAAGGAAGGAACGGAAAACAGATAGCAAGGGAGCGCAGTAAACAGCACATTGCAGCATATCATCATTGTACATCGGAGGGGGAACGAAAGCTGCAGAAGCCAAAGCAAAGCCACACTGCATTCAGAGAATGAATGAAACGTCTCCATCGGTTACTATGGCGACATAAGCAAACAGCATGGAGCAGAGATTGCATGAACAGATGTCTGGAGTGAACTAAAAAGTAGCAGGCAGACAATATCCAACTGTTGACACAGAGCTGACAAAAACATCCCCATGTGGCCTGCTGGGTTAGTCAAAAAAATGTTAGGAAAACTGATCTTGCTTCGAAATGTGACAGATGAGAAAGAAAATCTGAGGATCAAACAAAAACGTGAAAGGAAGACATACCAAATGACCGAACATTTGACCTGGGCTACAGCTTTGTTGGATAAAAGTCAAAAGCATTTCGATTCTTGCTTAAAAGTTTGAAGAGAATAAGTTTGAAACTGAACTGGTGACGGATGTGTCCCAACAAATCTGGCGTTTGACCTCAGCACTGTTTGGCAACCTGTGCTGGACGTCCTACAAAATCAATGGGGTGTTTGCATTGACGGAGAATCTAATCAAAACTATGGCAAGTGCACTGTAAAGAGCATTCCCCTAAACGGTAACTCACATGTATAGCGCTTTCACATCTTTAAAGGCATCAAAGCGTTCTGACACCGTTTCTGCTACCCAATGATGACGCAGCATTAGGACCAACTGGGGGTTCAGTTTCTTGCCCAAGGATACGGGAGGATGCAGGATCAAACCAGCAACCACTGTCACCACCGCCATGCATTCAGACATCACTTAAATCAGGGGTGCCCAAATTTTTTCCACCAAGGGCCACATACTGAAAAATGAAAAGGATGCAAGGACCACTTTGATATTTTGTAAAAATGGATAATTTGCACTTTGGTATTTGCTCTTTTTCCCCTCATTTTGGCTGTTGGTGTTTTTTGGGAGACTTTTCCCAATGAAAAAAGTGTGGACACCCCGAGGGTTAAATATTCTTTCAAATCAGTAGTGTGCTTGCTTTGACATAGACTAATTAACAATCATAGTAGTAAGGGACACGTTCTTTTAAATCTAACATGTTCACATAGAAGCACAATATTGGCTGAGAAAGTAAGTAGAAAGCTGCGCCAGGTAGAAATGTGTAGAATAGAGCAGCTACGACACAAATGCTCTTTGGGAGTGAGTGAAAAGAAAAAAAGAATTGGTGTGAAGGAGACAAAGACAAGGCTGGCTGCATGCTGCTGGTTGGGTCACGGTTGGGTAGGGGAGGTTGAACTGGGACAGCATGACATCACACTGCACGGCAGCATGATGGATGGGTGGCTGGATGGACCCTGACTTACTTGGGCGATAAGGAGTGGCGGTGAGATAGCGAGCCGTATGGAAAAGTTGTTAACTGGGCATGGAGGGAGTTAATAGATGCAGGTGAAGAGCTGCCAGAGGCGGTGAACTGTGAGGATGGAGACTCGGGGCTCCAGTCCCAGGAACTATAAGCAGAACAGGGTTACGTCCCCGATGGATACAAACAGGGAGAGGATGGATCATACCAGGGCAGGCAGCATGGCGGTGACAGAAACAGGATGGACACACACATACAGCACAGCAATGTTATTTATACCAGAGAGCCTCAGTGCATGATGATGTTAGTTTAGGCTCCTCCTACATGCTGCCGATGGCCATCGTGTAAAATGCAATGTGAGGATCTCTTCTGCATTTAAAGCTGCCTTCATAACAAGGAAACATAATGCCAACTGTTTCAAATGAACTTTAAATTCTACACTTACCAACTTCAGGTGCACCTAATGAGGCAGTACAAGAGCTGCACTCCTGCATCATTGCACTGCATAATACTAAAAGCTGGTTCTAGTATTTAAAAGACGCAAAATTATGTTTTTTACGTTTTTAAAGTCTAAGGCAAGAGGACTTTGGGGAGGTGCAGCAGCTTAAGACAAGTTTTTGTAAAAACCTCCTATGATGACTTCATTTATGTTAAAGGACTAAATGAATTGAGTTTTTCTTCCAGTGCGTCTGAGAGGTAGTTCAAGTATCAAAAGTGTCAATTAAAACATGCAGCTTATGTATTGGGTGTATCTAATTAAGAGTCCCATTACATTAATTAACTCCTAATTGAGATTAACGGGGCCCCGTGCTCGCTTTGGTTGTCACTGCAGCACAAATAAACAGAGTGTGTTTATTTGGTGGAGTGGAGTTGTATTGCATCATGCTAATTGGCGTCCTCCCTGAAGGCCAGGTAATAATGGCATTGTTACAAAGGCAGCGCATCCTCGTGTGTACAAGAGTCAAGCTATAATGGCGTGTCTTTTGCAGCACGGCTCAGCCAGAATCTGTTTTTCTGTTTGGGAACGCCGATGCCTTGTACTCACCGAATGTCATCCATACTGACGCTATTTCTGGAACAATATGCAAATGGAGTTAGGGGCCACGTACAAGCCGCACCCCGTGATAGACCGACAGAACCAAAATCATGCATACCAATATAGGACACCGAATCGTAACCCCTTTTCTTTTGTAGCAAAGACACCAACCTGCTCATTTTGGAATTCCTGGCAGGGGACTCGGCTCCTCGCAGAAGCTGGCGGAAATACTGGAAGGGGAGTGAGGAGAGAAGAACTAAATCCATACGTGCACACACGGTATTATGCTTTAATGGCTGCTCTACCTAATTGTTCAGCAATTAGAAAGTGAACAGAAACAGGGGTACGGTACCGTGTGACTCATTTAAGTACTGTACAAAATTACACTAGTTTACCGTGTGAGACTAATTATTTAACGAATTATTTTTTTACTAACACTATATTTTCTTTGCTATGTTAGACCAGTTTGCTTATATTAAAAGGTGCTCTATGTCATGGTTAGGTACTGTAATGGGGCCGCTACCGATCGAACGTACTATATCCCACCCTATTCATACTCAGCCATGACTGCTGTGTCCATAGCTTCTCGGAGACTGCATGTATGTTAACAGTATGTGCGCACACACTAAGGACATGAATGAGTACATGAGCCATGAGTGACTGACAGCCATTGATGCCATTAATGACAAGTCTTATTCAGTTTAATGCGTAACTATGAAGGATATTAACATTTTTTGTACAATGTGTGGTCTGAAACCACTATTGGTAACCTAGAATGGAGGGATGGTAGCTTTAATTATTATCTGACTTTTAAAAAAATCTAAATAATCTGCTCACAAAACAAGAAATTTTGACTTGCAGCAAAACAGATTATAGTAGCGTAAAGTCTCTCCTTAGCCTCTCCAAGTTAGGTATTCTAAACTAAAGAAAATGTTTCAAATTGGGGAAGGGGGTACCACTTCCACACGGACTGAGAGGAGAACCTTTTTTTTTTTTTAAACTCAATCTTAGCCATGGCGTGTCCATCTCAGCCAAAGGCCTGTCGGCTAAGCTCTGCTGGCTCGATAACCATGTCCATGCATACTGATACCTAGTGACCAGAATACTACGTACAACTTGTTTTTCAATATTTTTTGACAAATAACATGCCATAGACTACCACAAAACAGCGACCAATTGTTAATTCATTACTTTTTGTGAAAAACGCCATATAGTGAGGGAACGATATTCAATTCACAATATAGCAAGGGACTACTGTATATATGAATGCCCTATAGTATACTTGAAATAGTTCAACCCTTTAAACTGCCCGGTGTAATAAAAAATAAAATCACTGTCAAAACTGTTTACATATACTGTAATGTGTATTACCTGGTACTACTACTTTTGTTGACTGGTATTTTAGCGGTATTATTAGCAAAAATATCATGCGTATGACTGAAAATTTTATGTATTTGTGTCCTAAATTAAGCATTTTCAAGAATAGAAATGGGTAAATGAACAAAAAACAAAACACAAGGTATTCAAAAGATGTAATATGAAGTGTGATACAGTATCTGTGACTTGTGTGCGCTTTTAAGAAGCTGGGCCTGGGAAGTGACGTCAGTGTGATGTCAGCTAGTTGACTGTAGCTAGCAGCAGGTTAGCATAGTAGAGAGTGGCCGACAGCAGCTCCTGTTTGAATGTTCACTGCATGTGTTCTCTGCTTGTTAATAAGTAAGTAAAGTGAATTGTGAGTCTCTCCTTATGTCTAAAACGGCTTATTTTCTGTTATGTCTACTATATTGAGTAATACAAAGGTAACTATAGTGATGTTATTTCATCCCTAGAGGGTTCTAGTAATGCCAAAAACACATTTCGCTCAAACAGGTTAAGAAAACAATTCCATTCATTATAAATAATGAATACTACTTTGCGGAAATTCACTTACTAAAAGTCAGGTCAGGAACCAATTACCCGCGATAAAGAAGGGTCGACTGTACATTGTATATTATTTGTTGCATGATTTTTAATGGGATAACGTCAGATCAGCATGGCGGAAAAGATTATGGTTAACTGGGCTTTTGAGGGTAGCGCTCAGTAATGAGACATTGTAACTCCACACCGTGCTTTTATTGTGGGCGCTTGGGCTGAATGCTTACCTCATCACTGTGGCAGAACATGGGCGTAAAAACGTTCTCCAGGAGGGAGAGGACGTGTTCATAAGCTTCAAACAAGCACCTCATCGTCTGAAGTTTCACCACCTCTGCATACGGGCCCTCTGCAACTGAGGAAGTACGCGCAATAAATAAATGATCAACACACGACCATTTTCACAATGTCACATACTGTTACGTATCTCTTCCACAATAAAGGGGTCAAAGCGGATCTTGTCGACACTCTCGTCAAGACAGTAGGTCTCGTAGATCTTCTTCACCTCCTCGTGGAGCATCATCTTCTCGGAATCAGGCAGCTCCGGGCACAGTATCCTGTCGTTAAACTCCTCTGAGACATAGTTCAAAGATGGAATCAAACTGGCAACAATAGCAGCTTTTTTGAAAAGTCATTTACTGTACTTATGGTACTTCGCCATGAAATGACTTTAAATAGTACAGTTTGCAACATCTTGACAGGAATGGGACACTCTTACCCACTGCAAGGCAGAACTGGAGCACGTGGACGGCTCCTTCTTGCTTCAGAAAGTTCATGAAACGGAAAAGAAGGTCTTGCTGCTCTCGGATTTCTTTTAACTCCAGCTTCAGAACCTGGAAAGTGAGACAAGTCACCCAAATACATTAAAATTGAATGAAATTGTACATTATTATACTGTGTAATGATGCTTACTGAAGGTTTTCTGCTGCGAGGGTCAGAGTACTTTTGCAGAAAAGGAACCAGCACTGACGTTGGCTCTGTGGCTTCTTCATGCTTCAAGATATATAAAGCATAAATGTAAACCATTTAAAAGACACAGCTTATATGCTGGCCATTACTTACTGGAGAGTTGTCAATGAAGAGCAAAATCAAATGATTCGCTGTGTCCTGAAATGCAAAGCAATAGGCAGAAATGTCACAAATGTAACGTCATTTACTATAAATGATTATTAGCGGGGTGTTTTCTTGAGTGTGAATTTCTGCTTTCTAGGATTATTTAGTTATATATTGAATATTTGCCTAGATGTGGCATAAAAAACCTTTTTCTGATTTATATACAGTATGTAGAGCCCACTAGACAGGAAATAACACCGCTATAGTCACCTTTACAATCGCAAAAACTGCTAAATTTTTATCCAGTTTTGAGTGGAGGAATCAGTCAGACTACACTCACAGGATCAGCCAAGAAGTCCATTGAAGGAAGGAAGACAGAACCAGCCAGGACTTCCCTTATTAGCAAAGTCAGGGATCTGATTGGTAGTAAAAAGAAGTTAGCCTAAAGAATGTAGCATATGTGTTTTTAATGACGTAATCCAAACACGGAGAGACTTACCTGCAGTCGGTGGCCTTCGGTGGCAGGATGTAAGGAAAGAGCATCTCAGTCAACTTTCTGAGGTAGAGAAGCTCCTCTCTGCGACTACGAAGGGCTACATGAAGGTCCGGACCATACTCCTCCAAGACAGCTTGTTGTAGATGCTCTGCGTTCTTCACTAAAGACAGCAGATTTTCAGCCATGTTTTATGATGATCGACAGCTTCAACGATTAGATCAGCAGTACCTCTCTGCCTCGCTTTAGCGATTAACTCAATGTGCTTCATGGAGACTTTGAGGAGCTTCCGTGTGATGAGAGATGCAACATCAACCTAGGAAATGATAACAAATTACACTCGTCTATTTTGGCTTCCATTTTGTGGTCGGGAGTCGGCACCTTCTGGATTCGACGGACCAACACGGCGGCGAAAAAACGTAAAGTCACCCTGAGCTCGTCCACAAACGCCTCATCGTCTGTCACATCTCTGTAAAAAAAGCATTACGAATGTGAGTGAACTACGCAGTGGTCTTCATCTAACTTTATGTAGCACTGTAAATCAGGCGTGCATCAAAACTTATTGATACTGATCGTGATCAAACGTTTACCGATACCAGGGATACACAAAGTTTTCAAGGACAAGCTCCAAAATCTGCAAACAAAACAGGACGTTATATAAACTTTAAAATTAGCTACATGATGTCAAAACAAGTTGCACTTTTAAATTACTTTACCTCTGAAAGAGAAGCATCCACCTTAGAGGAAACTTTGAGATCCAGCCATGGTTGGTAGTTTTCGAGTAATAAAGTAGGTCTAAAGTGAAACAGTACAGTGTATATTATCCAACCACCAGGGGGCAGTGGAACATCACTGATAATATAGTGGTAAACAGTGCTGTACAGTCGTCCCTGGTCATTTCACTCTTACTATTTTTCAAATATGAATTAAATAATGCAACATGCTGTTTCATGGTTGAATACGGTCTAGCATTAGTCACATATATGCATAATTAAGCAAAGCATAATTAAGGATCTTCACGTATAAAAACGGCTAAATTACTTAGATGACAAATTGAAAGGCATTAAGAAGATGCTGTGAATGGAGCAGTCTACACTGGTCAGTAGGTGTCAGTAATTTCTGGGTGAGACAAGCACCAGACTTGATCGCGGGAACAACAGGCCTGTATTGCAGGTTTCAATTGATCTTGCAACAGCCACGATAATCATAACAACAACACAGGCTACTGTTGTGGCACATACCCGCGCAAAGCTGAAACTCAACTCCGAAACCCTGAAGTCACTTCCCACATTCAGCTCCATGGGGGAAACACATTGTACTCACACACAAGCACAAATGGCATTTGTCTTTTAATGTGCTTTATTTACACTTATTTTTTCTACCATATAGCGTAATACAAGTGTAAAGGTCATTATAGGGGTGTTACTTCATGTCTAGAGGGCTCTAATAATGTTAAAAACTTTATTTAACAGGTTTCATATGGTCTAACTACAAAAATATTTTATTTATAAATAGGGAATTCTACTTTGCGGAAATGTACTTAACACAGTCCGTATCTGGAACGCCATCAGGTAACTCACCTGTGCCTTTTGCACCTGATCTTCCCACAAACGGCACAGCTGCTCCCCAGTGGAAACAACTCCTGCTGGTAGGACTGCACACAATCAATCATAGATGTCACACAGTAACGCACAAATTGGGTTTGCAGTCAGTTTAATATCTGTTACATGACTATAATGTGGTAGAAATGCATATCCAGCACACTAATGAAAGATTTAAGACCATATTCTACATAATAAAACAGAAAATTTTTAAGTTGACCTTACAGTAACCTCATTGTGTTTGATTTGGGGGGTAAGAGCGTTACAGCAAAATAGTATAAATACCACTGAGGATGATGCAGTGCAGTTCTAACTCAGCACATTATTAACATTAGTAAATAAATATCCCAATATTGGTGTTGCAGGCTATTTATGGGGTTGTTATGTTGGAAAATTGCCATGCAGTCCACTCTTACAAGAAAGGGGATCTTGTTCTGCTTCAGAATGTCACAGTACGTGTTGTAATTTATATTTTCTCTCAATGAACCGCAGCTCCTCAGTGCCAGCAGAACTCATGCAGCTCCAATATTTCACTGCTGCAAGACACGGTTATCTTCGTACTGACTTGTGTTGACAGATAATTAGGCTACCGTATGTCCACACAATCATGGATATTTTGGGAACTCCTAATGTTTTGGTGCAAATGCGTTCCGATTGTGGACAAACAGATTTTTGACATTACCGCATGTGTATAAATTTTGGAATGAAGTTATGGGTGATGGCGTTTCTTGCAGAGGTCGGCGGTAGCACGCTGAACTTACAAACATGGACGCTTAAAAACAAACCATGCAAATCCTTGTAAATGAGAGATTTTAAAGAATGTACACTGCACTGTGCATTTAATATGGCATCATACTAAAGGGACGGTGTTCTAGTGCACGACCATGTGAGCTTCGTCTTCTTTTTTTAAGCTTCTGATTGGCCAAAATGCACATGACAGCCTGTGAATATGTTTTATGTATAGATGAACTTATACTAAAATCAGTGTTTTTGTTTGTGACAATAACAGACAGTGGAGAGTACACTAGCTATTGTAAAATCAATGTAATTCCTGTAGACATACTATAATGGACAGTGACGTATGTCCCACCTTGATTTGGGGTTTGATGCTGACTAAGAAGTTTGGCAGCAGAGACTCGGGCCCCAGGGAGCAGTAGAAAGTAACACCACCAGCCAGGAAGGACCAAACTACCATGATGATGTGAATGTATCTGCGGGAGGTGAAACGGTTGGCGTGTCCATTCCACAGCAGCAAAGACGTGCGAGTGTACCTGCTTAACAGCACTGTGGACAGGAGGAGGGCCAGCAGCAGGAAGCACAACAGGGGATACTGTCGACCCAGATCTCTGAGCAGGTCCAGCTTCATTCTGCGTCTGATACGCCGCAGGAAATCCCAGAGGCGTCCCATTACTGCTGCAGAATAAAGGACAATGCGGTGTTTGTGCACAGTAAACATTCTAAAATATTGACCACACGGCTTACCTTTCACGCCGAGCGGGTAGTGGGGATGCGGGGTCCGGTGTTCCACTTCACATGTCCGTCTGGATCAGTTTAAAGCAGCTGGGAGGGGGTTAGCGTCGTAGCAAGACGCCCATCCGTACGGAGCAAAGTGTGGCTAAATGCTACCGTAGACATGGCTGGCATTGGGAGTCCCATTTAAAGGGGGCGTCACGCAGGGGGGGTCGGAGTGACGTCACCTCCGCTGAGCAGCAGCACAACACAAAGGCTTTTTTAAATGTACACCCGTGGCCATTGTTCCTGTTTAAATGGGGGACTGGTGATCCTCCTGCCGAATCTACGTAGCCACCTAAAATACGAGGGGAACACCGGCGCTAGAAGGAAAGACGTAGCATTTTCTTGCACTTTGAAGGCAGCATGGCGTCATCTTGTTTTGCCCAGAAACTTCAATGAGGCCACCCATTATCGTCCTCAGCGTGTGCGGTTAGTAGAAGCAGCAGAGATACACACGACGCTCAAGCTGCAGGAAAACATGGAGTAGCAGACATGAATTTTCAGTTCGATTGCGTTTTAATCCACCACACAACGCTGCTTTGTTTCAATAAAAAGGCCCGTCGCAGGCTGACGTCACCAAATGAGTTAAGACACACATAGAAATCAAAAACTTTATTACAAAAATAAGTTACACTCACCTCCATTTTACAGTATAAAACAATTTATTTGCAGGAATGCAAAAAACCTTGTTGGCCACCAACAATAGTTTAAAACTTCTAACATGTTTTTTTCTCTCAAAAGGTGGTTATGAACTTTATTGAGGGAGTTAACTGTATAGAAAACTGGAATTGAACAGCACAGTTTCCTTGGAGATATACCTGGAAATAGATTTCATTCACTGCAGCATCCCTTATACCACCATGTGATCCCCGACACCAAAACCAGAACTTTAGGCATGACATCATGCCTAACTGGTCATCAAGACGAACTTGTACAGAGTTGCTGATTTGGGAGATGGAACAGGGACCAGTCCAGATGAACATGATCTCACACAATTGATGGATTGGCGATGATGTTAAATGATAATGTCTTAAGATGTTTGGATATATAAAAAAAAACAAAAAAACACTGGATTACAGTGGCACAAAGGGACACTGCAGGGCCTTTATTTTGTTGTTATCCATTAAAATCAAAGGCTGTCTTGATGCCCGTGACATTGAAGCCTTTACAAAAGTAACATTTTATCCGGAAAAAAAAAACTATACAAACAGTAACTACATACTCTGAAGAAGCGAGGCGGCTAATTCAGTTCAAAATAGGATAAAAGCAGGGCTTGTTCGGACTCATCTGATGAGATTGTTTTGCATGCCCAGTTTGACTGTTTGCAGTGTCAGAGCTGCAGCAAAAATGACTATATTACATTAAGTACATTACCGCAGCTCTTGTGCATATTTTGTATGAGAACAAGCCCTGCTTTCATCAATATAGTTTCCCTATTTACAGTACAGGCCGGGTAGTTTAGTCCTCTGTACTGAGGTAGTCAACCAACCCTTTAAAGACAAGTTCTGAAAAGAACCACTTTCTTGGAATGCCTGACTTATCCATGCCAGGTGGGTACACCCTAAATAAAAACCTGCAGACGTTCTCTTTCAAACATCCACATCAAAATGATTTAACGTGGATATTCCAACAATAAAAATTGAGATTAGCACAAAAATATACAATAGCATCAAGCTCTTTCGAGCCACTTCAAACCTAAGAAACTTAAAAAGTGCAAATTCTTCAATAATTATTTAAAAATGGCATGTTTGGGGAAAGGGAACGGGGGGAGATTGTTAGGGCAATAAATTGACACCCTGTTGTCAGGGCTAGCTACAAGGGATCAGAGGCGAAAGAGGCTTATGCGAGTATACAAAATCGTGCGGCCATTGTTTTAAGGTGGCAGTTTCGTTTAAACAAACAAAAAAACAGGAAAGGGTGGGAGATGCTTCTTCTGTAAGGCTGGAATATCATTGGACCTTTTTTTGTCACTTTTTTTTGTTTCAACATCCTTTGCAGCTCATGGTGTAACCCCACACATCAAGTCAGTATCCGCTGTGTTTGACAGGTCAGGACCGCCCCCGGCCCCGCTTCCCTGCTGGACCAATCAGAGGGAAAGAAACGTTTTGCTTAATAAACCATATATCACAGCCTCTAGCAGTCCGGCAAGAAGAATTCCTCCCGTTTTTAACTGAAGTTTAATTGAACAACCATGGTCTGCTGCTTTATCTACTTATATCGCTCACGTCATACGGTCTGAGCTGACTACTTGACAAATCAAATACAGTAGATCCCCACTATTTGCGGGGTCTAAAGTTGAAGACACCACCCCCATGTCAAATAACCACTAATAATGGACGCACCCCTAAAGAGCCCTAAAAATGCCTATTTTTGACACGCTAATCGCTATAATATGCCTCTCACAGTTAAACGAATTTTAATTAAGTTTTACACATCAAGAATTACATGCACACAGTATACAGTTTTGTACTTACAAAAACGTGCAGTTACACATCACATGTCAAAGCATCTTCTTGCTGGAGAAAATTGCGAGACAGCACCCTCTGTTGGATTCATAGCTGCAGCACTCTCCCCCCCTGTAAATAGCGCCATCAAACCACTTTCTATTTAAGTTACCATTAAAAAAAAAAGACAATTTAACGCAGAAAAAATTAATTTGCAAAATATGCAGGGGATCAAATGCCAAACCGCAAATAGGCGGGATCTACTGTACCATCTTAATAAAGTTTTTTTTAAGTAGGTTATCGGACACCAATGACTGACCGATGTAATCATCGCTTTGTGACTCGTTTATATCGCTCTCACTTTAACATGTCATCTACCTCTGCTCGTTCCAGAGCCGCCACGCTGTGAGAAGCCCACTCTCCCTCTAGGTGTGATGCTGCCGCGGCCCCGGGTTTGACTGATACCGCGGAGACCACCTCTCGCTCCTCGTCCTCTCCCAGTGCCCTGGAAATCATCGTAGCTATAGAACGGGTCGTCATAGCCGCCCCGGTAGTTGTGGTAGTCGTAGCCGTAGTAATCGTAATAGTCTTCATAGCTGTAGTAGTCAGGATGGTATGAGTAACCACCACGCCCACCTCGTCCGCGGCCTCTCGTGGGTGGCGGCATGTGTGGAGGTGCGTAGTAATAGTATTCATCATACCTGCAAGGCGAAATAAATACATCATAAACCTGCTTTTAAAAGGCAATATGTGATTTGATCCCTTACATTTGGGTTTTGGCTGCTTGTCTCTGAGCTTTGCGCTCTTTCCTCTTCTGGTCAGGAGGCTTGGCAAAGACTATTTCAATATGTTCTCCTTCCAGGTCTTTTCCATTCAGATCATTCAGAGCCTGTGGAATTGTTGAAAATGACATTAGATAATAGTTTGGGCGCACAACCACAATCTTGCATGTTCTGGGTATGCGTTTTTATATTAGTACCTTAACGGCACCATCCCTTTCTTCAAAGTGGATGAATGCGTAGTCTTTCAATTTTTTCACACGCTCCAACTTGCCAAACTGACTAAAGGCCTTCTCAAGAATCTCCTCTGTAACAGAGCTTGCTAGGTTCCTCACAAACAGCACTTTCACCTAAGAAATGGAAGCACAGTTCAGTGTGAAATGTTTGCCTCACAGGGTTGTCCGAAAATAGTCTGCATTTTACAGGATTATGATAGTAGGTAAAAAAAAAAAAAAGTCTCCAACCAGTCTTCCTATATAATGATTTGTGGCCCTTACCTTAGCCATGACCTCTGGGTCGGGGTCCTCGATGGGATCAGCCCATTCTACGGTGACCACATTTCCCCACACTTTCACTTTGCCACTCATCAGGCGTCGGCGAGCCTGAGCCGCTGTCTTGTGGTCTTCATACTCCAGGAAGCAAAAGCCACGGTTTTTTTTCTTGTCATCAGGTTGGTGGTACAATATGACATCATTTAATCCCTCTATGAATAAAAAAAAAAGGAGTGGGGGGGGGGGTCAAAAGATTTACATATGCGACAAGTACATTTTCAGACAAATATCCTGAAGTTGTACAGCAAGACGTAGTAATGGTGAAAAGTATAGTTCAAATGGATTGCACCAATTGCCTGTAACCAGCAGAGACATCATTGAGTCAGTCAACTAGTTTGCCGTGTCATTGTCTTCGACAAAGGCTATATTTCTGATAAAAGCTCACATATTTATCTCATTAAAATATGGAGAAGTGGCCAATGGAAAGTCCAAGTCCGCTAATAGTCACTACAGGTCAAGAACAAAGTAGGGGGCTAAAGAAAGTGCCAACTCACCTGTGACTTTTGCAAATTCTTCAACAATCTGCTCTTTTGTTTTACTCTTGGGGATAGAGCCGACAAAGAGTCTGTTATTGGCCACTGAGATGCACACACCAATTTGCTTGCCAGGTCGGATTTCATTGTTGTTGCACTGCAAAGCAATAAAAGAACACGTATGACAAAAAGGAGAAATAGCATCATTACGATGCAATTTGTTTTGATTGACAGACATTTAGGGAATGTTAATGGGGTGGGTACTCAACATACTGTATATACATAATTGAAACATGATTATATGATTGTCTTTACAATCATATCACAATCTTTATTTTTGTCTGCAGGAAATTGAAACATGATTATATGATTGTCTTTACAATCATATCACAATCTTTATTTTTGTCTGCAGGAGAGTAAAACGTACCAATTTGACAGCCTGCTGCGCCGCCTCTTTAGTACAGAAAGTGACAAAGGCGTAGCCTCTGTTCAGGCCACTGAGGGGATCCATCATCAGGCGCAGGTCCCAAATGGGCCCAGCTTTCTCAAAAAGAGGAACCAACTCATCCTCAAAGAGATCTCTGGGGATTTTGCCAACAAATATCTACAGGGAGAAAAAAATAATCACGTGTCCTTTTTTAATACAGTTAAGTTACAACTAAAAGATGGGAAAAAACCTGGGCTAAAAGTGTCCAGTCAGTTCTTAGCGGTAAGCTATCACTGTAACCAACGTTACTACAGATGATTTATGTCATCATTTGGACACTCGACACACATGCAGCACACACTAAGACCTATCAAATTTTAAACGTTACACCATGGACCAATTCATCCAGAAAGTGCACAGTTGTTTCTGTACCTCTGTCCCAACAGTCGGCTGTGCTCCAGAGTGAGCTGACTCAGGTGGAGGACCACCATACTTCCTCTGGCCTGTAGTTACATCCAACGTATAACCAGTCCTCTCCAGCAATGCCTGGCCAGAGAACAGGGTTTGATCAACGGTGGTTAATAGAACGCGCATTTTCACATTGAACTTTAGTCTTACTAAATGTTAGCATCAAATGTATTTTCTCTCTCTGTAAACCATTCCCTTTTAATGGGTACTCACTTTGATTTTGGCTTCATCTGGTCCTTTGTTGGTGTCTGCCACTTTGGTCCCTTGCTTCTCTCTTTGTCTGTATGTCTTCATCACGCCACAGAGAAAGGCACTTTTGTTCTGAAAATAACAGTAAAAAAAAGGAATATAAATCTAATCATGAAGTAGGAAAGGGCATTTGACTGTGATCAATAATAGGAATATAGTAAACACTTGTTTCATTGCTATGATCAATGGACAATTTCACATAATGAAAATATTTCAATGATTTTGATTATTATGCCTATCCCAAACGTGAACAAACACTTAAATATCATGGATCCTGCTACCACACCTGAACATGTGAGAGGTCGCTGTCCTTGAATTGCAACAGGACTTGGAGAGCACCTTCCTCGTTGAATTCTTTCAGAGCCTCAATTGCTCGATCATCTAAGTCACTGTGTGACACCAATCCTAGCAGAGGGGAAGAAAAAGCACATGCAGGGAGGAACTCAATATCAAACTTCTGTCATTCAAGGGCAGCATATAAATCAGTCATTTTACAAATCATTTGATTAACCTAGGATTTTATACATGCCAGGTAAAACTTTAAAAAGGAGCCGTGTTCTGCACTTTAGCCCACATACGATATTGCAAAAATAATCACACCAGATGTGACAAAGTAACTCGATATGCCGATGCTCATCTACTCCGAGCTCCTAATTAGCTGGTGTGTGTACTGCTCAGTAGTGGGGCCGTCACCTGTCCCAGGCAGCCAACACCAGACAGCTGCTGCCATTGTTTCTGCCCTCGATCCATCTGGATCGTCTGGTACTTTTCTGAAAGCGGTTGACCAAACAGGTCGAAAAGATATTACCAATTTTTTTTGTGCCCCTCCTCCTACTAAAATGTAGACTTTTGATGAAATAAATTCAAAAGTCTTTTGTGGCAACATACGTCTAGTAAGACATCCACGGTGGAAGGACAGCTTGGTTGCCCTCGTATACCAAGGGTCAAGCAACCACATAGGGAATGCAACTGCTGCAAACATTTACACACTTACACAGCTGTGATATGTAATTTGATCTTATGTAGCACTGCAGTACCCATTTTGGTAGGAACCACAAAAAGTTGCTTCAGGATCCCAAATTCCCCACTCAAAATGGTGATGAAGTGACAGTACATGCAAGAGATCAATCAAGAAAAAAGTTGCATATTAGCATATGCAAATGTGCCTTACCTGCTATGTAAATTTCATCTAGTTTTTCAGCAACTTTCTGTGGTAAACCAGCTTCTAATAAAGTCTGGAAGTGCTCAGAATGGGTAACTGCAGCAGAGGTGTCCATTGGTTCTTCTGGACCATTTCCATTAATATGTTCTGTGGCCATGTCTCCAGAAATCTGTGCAAATGCAATGACCCAAATTAATCCTGCTTCAATGGCATAGTCTGGGATGTGTTTATGATAGTGGAAATTCTCAAACTTGACAGGCAGATCATTTCACATTTAAATGATTTTTACATTTGTTCATACATTATCAAAGCTAGGCAGCATCCTGAAAGACAGACTTTGCTATCCTGAATGAAGCAACCCGCACAGTTGACAGTTTGCTCAAATACTGGTTGCATAGCTGACAACTCACACCCGACTCTCCACAGGCCTCAATAACACGGCATCCTGTAAACTTCTGCAGATTTTGTCGTCGGCTCTCAGTTAAGTTTACATGTTAGCACCAAGTCAGCTTCTAGGGCAGAAGCCATGCGTTCTTTGGCCTCTAAATTGCATGGTCTCGCTGCTGACTTCAGCGCAGACTAGATAGCTGATACACATGTTCCATCAGTGTGCTGCAGTTTCCGGTTTCTGGCACTTCTATGCAAAGAATGAACCCTTTCACCTTTTGGCTTCAAGTCACATTAGCAGGATCCCTATTGACAGGCGTTCTAAACTTTGGGTGGGGTTGCAAAATAAGTAAAAGTTTATCAAAGTTCTAAATTGTGGCATTTGGTGTGCTTTAATATTACATAACATACAGTGTGTGACTATTTCATTTATCTTTTTTGCTGAAAAAAGTTTGGGAACCCCGCTCAAGGATAGTCAGACAATGTACGCCTATGATCTATGACTGATTGTTTTGGTCTATGCTTAGATAGGCCAGACAATTGGGTCACATTGCAAAGCTCAGCAACACAGTTTCTGAAAAAAAGGGGAATGCAATTTCCTACCTTAACAGCAATTTAATTTATAAAACATGTGCTGATGTCTAATACAATATGCCAAGCATTCCTTGAAGTGACGGCTGCACATTGTCACAAACACGTGCTTTCGATGAGAATTTCCACATTTCGCCAACATCATATTAAACATCAATTCCCAAGTATACATTGATTTCATTTGAGATTTTGGGGTTTAAATTGGTTCAAAGAGCGTTAAAGTTTTTTTTAACTGGCTTGACTTCTTCGCGCACGTTGGTCAAGCTAGCGGGCTAGCTTGCAGAGGTAATGCTAATAAAAACTAGCAGCGGATTGATGAAACAGTAACATGGCGCTGTTTGTACAACGTCTCAAAAAAGACATCCGAACGCCGTACGCGGTGAGACAGCGTGTCTGCTTATACGGTTTGGAGCACATTTTTAAATATATACAGCCAGCTAGTTTCAGTTAGCATGTGATGACAATGAGCGTGTCAGTTCCATGATCTGTCAAAATAGGCTAGCTTAGGATAGCATGCTAACTGGAACGGAATTTCAGTCAGGCCATTGTTAGCTCCCCAATGGTCGGCAGAGACTTCGCTAGATGCTAAAAAAGACAAAGCTGGTATCGTTTAAGGCAGGGGACGGTACGGATTTAACCTGCTCTGTGCGTGGCCCGCCAACGTGTCGCCTCATAGGAAGAGTCCATTTTCAAAAAGCCGGTCCGGTCAAGTCGTTCCCAGCCGCCACCACCAGTCCCCCACATTGTTTGAAACAGCACAGTGGCCACTCGGACTTTTCACAACGCAAACGGAGCGAGAATTACGCGGGTAAACAACAGCGATCGCCCTACCTGCCGCTGGCTCACCGCCGTGTGTGGTGTAGAGTAATTTGGAAGGTAGAGGTTATGTTTGAAAGACAGAAAAAGTGGGAAACTCCCGGCACTGGTCCGGCCTCAGTCATTCACTCCTGATGATGTAAAATGGCTGCCACGTTCACGCCTCGAGTTTTGTCTCGTCGACGGGGTTTCTTGCGCTGTTGTGCACGGGCTATCTGCCTAGTAAGCGCGTGTACAGTAGAGCACATCATCCACTATGGCCGCACATCAAGGCTGCAACTGTATTACTGCTTCTGCTGCACATTTCTCCACCTGTTCACGTCTGTCCTGTACCGCACTTATATCTTGACGTTATAAAAAGCCCGTGTAAAGAAAATAATCCAAGTACAGGTTCATAATAATCTTGCATATCTAGTGATATAAACACATACATACATATTATTCTCTAGAATCGCAAATAATATCGTAACAACAAAGAGCCTCGTTGGAAACACTGGAGTGATGTAGGTCTGGCTTTCTCCCACAACGTGTCACCCTTGTCATGGATTTCATGCACACAAAAGAATGGTGCATGCCAACTAGAACACTTGGAACTACTTTTCATAGGATGGAAATCAACTGCTGTTTTTCACCAATTTGTTTATTTATTCATACATGTTGTATAATAAAGATGCTAAAAACCAACGGTAGGTCAATGTATGCTAAAATATCTGAACAAATTGTCGCTTTTTTTGTGTTGTAGACGACAAAGCACGTTAATAATGAACATATTTTACAGTCAAACCTCGGTTGTCATTAGTAAACCGTTCCAAAATGTCTTACAAAAAACGAAATGTACACGTCGGGTGATGCTCACTCGTCGAGAAATACATGGAGACTGCGTCACCAACACATGGGATGCTTTGTTTGGGTGCTTGTCTCTGCCCAGTGAGACATCGGCAAACCAAACTACTTTCGGATGCGCAGTGTTTGCCTGTAAAAATTGAATTGTACAAAAAATAAATGGTACTGTATTCGTACAATATACCAAAAGGCCAAAAGCACCAGGCAAGGGCAACACTTTGGACACCCCTGACCTACAGCAAAGCAGCCTTACATGGATTATTCCATACAAACTAAAAATCTATTCATTAACATAACTTAAGTCATCTTAGCAGGTTTGCTAAGGTTTGCAACAGCCATCCATCCATTTTTTATACAGCTTGTTTTTAGTTTGGTTGAGCTGGAGCCTATTCCAGCTATTACAGAGGCGTGGGCTACACCCTGGACTGGTTGCCAACCAATCACATGGCACATATTGGCTAACAACCATTCACGCCCACATTTACACCTATATGGACAGATAGAATTTCCAGTTGGGATGAGAATTAGCATGTCTAAGTCCAAAAAGGTCCGGAAAATGGGGAAGTGCCATCTCAGACTCGGCGGGTGCGATCCTGACGCAAGTAAAGGAGTTTAAGAACCTCTAGGTCTTGTTGAGTGAGGCAAGGATGGAACGGGTTCGACAGGCCAATTGGTGCGGACTCCGCACCGGTTCATTGTGGTGAAGAGGAAGCTGAGCTGGAAGGCAAAGCTCTCAGTTTACTGTAGATTACTAGTCTACAGTCCCTACCCTCACCTATGATCATGGCTTGGGCTTTGGGCAGTGACCGAAAGGCTCGGCTCTTCCCTAGTTTTCCCTGTCATTCGGGAGTAACTCGGACCTTCCTGGGGAGATGTCCTGGGCATGTTGGACCAGTAGGAGGCTTCGGGGAGGACCCAAGACAGACTGGGACTTTCAATTGGCCTGGGAATGCCTCAGAGGTGCTGGATGAACTGGCCAGGGAGAGGGAAGTCTGTGCTTCCCTGCTTAGACCCGACCTCGGATAAGCAGTAGAAGATGGATGGACGGATGTTCTTTAACTGTATTTGTACAATGTGCAGTGGTCCAAAAAAAAAACAGCCAAGGGCCGCAAATGGGCTCCAGGCAGCACTTTGGATACCCTTGGTTTACTATCGTCCTTTTCTACATTGCTGTTCAAACATCGCACCCTCACGCTATCATGTTTTTTGAACATTAATATAAACATTTCCGCTGTTCCAAAGACTAGTTATGTCTGGTCCTTACCTTCACACCGCATGGAGTCTGACATGGCATGTCCGACATGATACAATGAAAGAAGTTCTCCTCCCATTTTTGTGGAAGTGGTAAGTTTCTGGCTTCTTACTATTCCCCTTTTCCCCACTCTTAAGTTCAAACAAATAAATTGAAGGGTAACTTGTTAGCTCAGTAGTATGCTATGTTTACAGTTGAGCAATGTGTTTTAAACTAAGAATAATGGGAGTATAAAGGTGACTATTGCAGTGTTATTTATTCTCTATGGCTCTAATGCTGGTAAAAATGGTATTTAGAAAGTGATAAACTAGGTTTATATGCTCTTACTATAGAGATATATAATAGTATTTATTAATATTGACTCCTACTTGATGGAAATTTACTTATTCATGACTGGTATTCTTGTGTTTTGTCTTTAATCCAGGGGTTTTCAGACTGTGGCAGACTTTAGAGAATACAGTGGTGGATCTTCAAGCACGGTAGTGCAAATTTGCGTTTTTTGGTTAAAAAAATCTCCAAACAATCTGCGGGTTTTTCCACAAAAAACACATCTCATTCACCCTAACATGGTCATCATTTATACATACGTGATTATACAGATAAAACATTCAGCATACATGTACCTCCGACAAAAAATGTTCATGACTTAATGCTACACTGATAGCTAATAATCAATATTTCCTTTGTCCACACACAAAAAGTACTTTTGTGTACGCAGCTGACTAACAATCAAATATGGTGACCGCTAACTTCTTCCTGGTTGTTTACTTACTGTCGATGATGGCATCAGAAAGTTCTCAGCCATTGTGTTCCTCAAACGCAGCACCGTATTCCTAAACCAGAAATATAGAAGTAAAAAATGCATGCATTAGAAGTGATCTTCTTGTGCAGCAGGGTGTGAATTTCATCCCTTTAAGGCTTTAATGATCTAAAAAAATGTGGCTCCTTTTGTCACTTTTTTCTTTATGATGTTCTACAATTGTAGTCTATATGCATTTATTCATGCATTTGTGCATTCTTATTTGATGTTTTAAAGTACGGAGTCCTTGGAGAAATCCACGTACATACGTACATCCATGCACAGCTGCTAAAGAAACCTGATTATACGCAAACAAAAGCAAAAAATCTACCAAGAGAGGATAAAAATCATGCATCAGAAATGTGGTGTGAGGTTTTTTGTTTTTTTTTAACATTTATACAGTAAAAAAAGAATCCTTTACTTTTACGATCCAATTCTAACATTCACAAAAAGAAAGACAGGTGTACAAATGATGCAACACATGACACCAAATATTGTTCATAACCGGAGTCCCTTTTTGTTAATGAAATCACAAGTCGTGGGATTTATCACCCAAACAACCAAGGATGTGAGCGCTTTAGTAGCGAGAAACAAAATATATTCATATTAATCCTTGACATTCAGACGCTGGGGCGAGTGGGCAGATGGAGGCCTCTTGAAGGCTATCGGCTTTCTTTCCATTTATTCACAACATCCTCCATCCGGCCTTCTACCATGTTTATGGCAGCCAAAAAACAGTACAACTACTGATAACACACAAACTAAAATAAAGTGTGTGTCTACAGTAGCTATTCGTCAGTGAGTGTTTATGTTTATTGTCATCAGGTCTACAAGTATTGGGACAATGACCGATCTGGGGCGGTTTTGCCATTTATATACCATCAAGATGTTCTTGAAGTGGTTACGCTCAGCTTTAATTTAAAGATTTCACCAATTTCTTTCAAACCATTTAGGAATAACAGCCACAGGATTGGAAGAAACAAGTATGGAGAAAGGCAGGAAGAGATCACGATCCAAAGTGCAACACATCATGTGTCAAACATGGCGTGTATGAAACATGTTCACAAGCGGTTATTGACAGCAAATGACCTGTAAGGGTTATACTCGCTGCTCACAGTCAGACCAATCCTATAAAATTGATTGAAAAGGTCCTTGTTTATTTGTCCACATTGACAAACGACAAATGTCAGCTTCTCAAAAACTGCTGCAACAAATCCATATAGAGTGTATACAGTACATTCCCGATCAACATCTCAAGAGCTGTAGAAAAATAGCAACAATTTACATTTTGCACTGTTGGATATTAAGGAGGATCCAAGTCAGGGGTCCCAAACTCAACTTACCTTGGGGCCGCATGAGGCGGTGTCTGGCTGAGGCTGGGCCGCGGCGTGGCGCACATGCACGCACGTGCAATTTAAACAAAAAAGTATTGTAAAATTTTTTAAACCCAAAAAAAGAAATACGGACGCCGGTGTAAACAAGTTGTGTGCAAAACTGTTAATAAAATTCTCAATCAATCAACAAAAAAAAAAAACACAAAATAAAATGAATGAGGACCCTGGTGTAACCAAGTTGCATAACTTTCCTTGGGTTCTTTGGTAGTAAATTTGCATGGAACATACTGTACTATTAACAGTACGACAATCATTTTAAACTTCTTCAAAGATCCCAAGAGTTATGGAACAAAAAAGTCATGTGGTAGACCCAAAAAATGTCACCGCCCTGCGGAGAATCCAAGCTGGGAAATCCAAGCCGGGGAATCCGACTGATTGATTTTTTCGAGCCACACAAAATACACAGAACAGAACGTAGTCCAAATACAGATATAGACAGAAAACAATTTGGCTCAAAAAGGAGTGGGAAGAAGACAAGCTTATTTGCACCCACCCCCTTAGCTGTCCATCAAGACAGGGTAATGATTCTAACAGAAAATATGGGACATTGAAAGGTGGAAGAAGGTTTTATTCCACCACTTCTCGTTACATCATCACCCTTCATCGATTGCTGGCTGTGACATAAGCAGATGAGATCATTGAGATAAAACAAGATATTTCAATTGTTTAAAATCAATATTTCCTAGAATAAAGTAAGATGCATACATTTCTACATTATTTCGGTGTTAAACATCCTTTTTAAATAAAAGCTCAGTAAAATATGTACTGCTGTGTTACATTTCATTGACTAAATATGCGCTAGAATACCTTCATCTTTTGTTCAGAATCAGTTACTTGTCACAGGTACCTGACACCTTCTCACTCATCCCCGCAGCGCACGGCGCTTTCTTTTTGTTACACAGTCGGACACTGAGTGTCTACTGACTTCGATGGGGAAGCGTAAAGTGGGTTGTTCCATGCCGCGCAACTGGACGGTCATTGGATAAATGCTGGGCTTTGTCCTGCTCATCGGATACTCAGCATCTCTGGGGGTCTAAGGGCCTGGCCCGGATGCTCGGCTTCTGCATGATAATTGGATGATCTGTCTGAGGCGGAATCCCTTTTTTATTGACAGTGAAATCAGCAGTACTGAAATATAAACCTCCACCAGAGTATTTTCATTCCGTTGTTCTGAACTGATCCGGAGACCTTACCGAGTCCCAGCCATTTTGTCTCTAGTACTAATGACTAGGAATGCAGGGGAGAATTTACATCTAAAGAAATAAACACATTTATGATGTAGGCTGAAAAAAATGTGCTTCCCCTTTATTATTATGACAGTTATAGTATTCATTCATTCTTTCATTGTCTATGCCGCTTATCCTCATTAGGGTCGCGGGTACGCTGGAGCTTATCCCAGCTGACTTTGGGCGAGAGGCGGGGTACACCCTGGACTGGTCGCCAGTCAATCGGAGGGCACATGTAGACAAACAAACATTCACCCTCACATTCATACCGATGGACAATTTAGAGTCGCCAATTACCCTAACATGCATGTTTATCATCACTGTAATACTCCTTACCGTTACAGTGCTGTACTGAATTTTTTTTTACTGTGTTTATTATTGTCAATATAAGACTACGGTAGTTTTTTGTTAAAAAACATGTGCCTCCGATAAAATCAAAACACATTTATCACCAAAAATGCTTTTATTATTGTTCATGACAAAGATTACAAACAATGCAATGAATGAAGCACAATATGTCTTATGGCCTGAATCTGATCTGAACATGTCATCATTGTGCATTTTCAATAAGTTTTCTTTTGACAGTCAGTATTAGAAACCTTTCAGGCTTTGATCCTTTTCACAAAGCCTACTGAACATTTGGGACATAACATTGTGCCTTCTTGGAAGTCCTCTATCCGAGTGGACATTTCAGACACAAGTAAAACAATATTTGTTTGTAGTCTCAGAGTCAACATTATTAAGATAACAAATTTAGCTTTCAGCTAATGTTGCACACCACACCTCACGTTACACAATTCAAATGTTAATGTTACTAACATTACTAAATAAAATGATTCATGACACCCAAATGCTTGCCAGGTTGGTAGCTTTAAGATCGTGAGCGTCACACGTGCGTCATGTAAGGCGGTCGTACGTTTCACTCACTGAACAAGTACGTGTTCAGCACCCTTTAAGTGCAAGATGGCTGTACGGGCTTCCTACGGCACCAGGACTATTGTGACCGGTAGTGGAGAAGAGCCACCCGTCTTGGCCGGGCAACGTGCATTCATGTCGGATACGTTATGTGATCAGCCGCTGTGCAGCCACGGAGGTCGGCGTCGCCATGGCCAGGCAATGTTCACAATGTACTTTTAAACTTAAAGCGCTAGGATTTCCTGCATGCACGCAGAAAGGGAGAATTGGGACACCACTTGGTTCTCGTGAACACGTGAAAGCGAGGGGTAAGTGGTAAGATTAGGGGTAAGGGGTATAATTGGTATTCAGCCGTTGTCTCTCAACTGTCCTAGGAACGCCATGGGGTCTGACCTGAATGAAGTAGCCTGGGAGAGGGAATTTTAGGCTTCTAGTTTTAGGCTTTTGCCCTTGCCACCTGACCCCTGATAAATGGAAAAAGATGAATGCATGGATAGTTTCCATAAAACTACATTCCAAGATGTATTTGTGTAATATGATTATACAGTAAATAAGGCCTCTTGATGGATCAGTGATTGGCAGCAACATAGATTTTCAGGCATTTTGGTTTTTACTCCAGTTACAGAGTTGTTTGTGTGAAGCCAAACTTATTAAAAATATTATTAGCCTGAAATATACACATCCGATACATCCATCCATTTTCCACACCTCTTGTCCGTGTTAAATTACAGATAAGCTGCAGCTTATTGAACCTGTTACTACATGGTCACAGCATGTAAAAAAAACCATGAAACCTTGTTTGAGGCTTTTGGAGGTGTTTTAATAGCGGACGGCTTAGGTGGATCCCATTACGTGCAGTAAAAGCTGTCTCTGTTTATCTGTTTTTATATCCTTAGAATGCACAGAAAATAGAAAGACATACAGTATGTGTTCATGTCTCACTAAATGATTGTGTATGATGTCAACATTCCAAAAACAATGCAGTTTTCCTTCAAATGGCCTATTTTTTCTTATTATGTCTACTACATTTGGTAATACAAGTGTAAAGTTGACTATAGGGGTGTTATTTCTTATGAACAGCCCTCTAATAATGTAAATAGGTTTTCTGTGCTCTAATTATGACAATATTTGATCTATAAATACATAATCCTACTCTGTGGAAATTATTTTGTCACCAATTAACCAATGAGCCAATTAACTGTGGTAAATTAGGGATTACTGTAGCCACGTGTGCACAGAGAGAAAACGCAAACTCCACACAGAGGGACCCAAACCAAGATTTGAACCCTCAGTCTCCTGACTGTGAGGCAAACATTTCCATGAAATACTTTTCAAGGAGTATTTGCCTATTATTAATAATATTATTTTTAGTGTCAGTAATTGGCAGCAAAATGGATTATCATGCATTGTTGTTTTTCTGCAATTAATTTTTAACACCCCCCCCCCCCCAAAAAAAAGTCAGGTTCCCGAAAACTGTTAAAAAATGTTCTGTATTTGGAGTAGAGGCAGGGCTTGTGGCTCTATTGAACGCTAACAAGCTACCGGTTACTTCCCAGCAGTCAGAAAGGGACCGTGCTACGGACAAAGAATATGTTTTTTTTAATGTTTATGTATTTTTTTCTGAAACATGTGCCTTCGAAATACGTTGGGATAACACAATTGGGTCATAGCTGGAGTCCAAGTACTGTATGTTTTTATGGATGCAAGGCTTAGTGTGAACTATTTACATTCACTGGACCATTACCAACGCAACAGGACCCTATTTGTTAAAGTTTAACCTGCACTGGGAATACTGTGAGGCTTCGAAGGTGAGTTTCATTCGTGTATGTCTTTGCAACTCTTTTGACATTTGTGCTCACGGAACCTGCAGTTGTAACTGTGTTCCGGATAGGTGTAGCTTGCAATGATGTTTAACATGCTTAGGAAGACAAATAGTAAAACCCCAGCTTAGTCATGAAAATAAACAACCTGCAGGCGGGTCTTAGAGGCGCAGTACACCCTGGACTGGTCGCCAGTCAGTGCTTTCAGAACACTAGAGGTTAATAGGTTTTTCCACATTTCCACATTTTTCCACCGCCAAGGCTGCCCTTTGTCACCGATTCTGTTCATAACTTTCACGGACAGAATTTCTAGGCGCAGCCAAAGTGTTGAGGGAGTCCAGCCTTAAAATCTTGTCTGTGTGATTTGCAGATGATCTGGTCCTGATGGCCTCATCAGGTTGTGACCTTCAGCGTTTACTGGAGCGGCTTGCAGCTGAGTGTGAATCTTCTGGGATGAGACTCAGCACCTCCAAACCCGAGGCCATGGTTCTGAGTCGGAAAGGGGTGGACTGTACCCTCCGGGTTGGAAATGAGATCTTGTAGGTGGAGGAGTTCAAGTATTTCGGGGTCTTGTTCACGAGTGAGGGAAGTTTGGAGCGTGCGGTCGACAGACAGACCGGCGGCGCGTCAGCAGTAATGTGGTCGCTGTACCGGACCGTCGTGGTGACCTACGGTCATGGGGTTTGGGTCATGACGGAAAGAACAAGTGCGCTGATACAATTGGTTGAAATGAATTTCCTCCATAGGGTGGCTGAACTCACCCTAAGAGATAGGGTGAGGAGCTCGAGCATCCGGGAGGAGCTCAGAGTAGAGCCGCTGCTCCTTCACATTGAGAGGAGCCCGTTGAGGTGGCTCGGGCATCTAGTCTGGATGCCTCGCGTACACCTCCCTGGTGAGGTGTTTCGGGCGTGCCCAGCCGGGAGAAGGCCCCAGATCAGACCAAAGACACGCTGAAGGGATAATGTCCAACAGCTGGCCTGGAAACGCCTTAGGGTGCCCCCAGTGGAGCTGGAAGAGATGTCCAGGGACTGGGAAGTCTGGACTTTCCTACTGAGACTGCTGCCCCTGCGCCCCTGAACCAGATAAGCGAGGGAAAATGGAATGGCACTTCTTTTAAACGTAGGCTGAAATATACATGTTAAATATGAATTATATTCAGTATATATATACTGTATATATATTAAATAATAGCACACACTGTCACACGCGTTATTGTTCGATTTACAATTACGTCCCTGAAAATGCCGGTAGTCCTGCATAAAAAGAATCCACATACTTTGAAAATGGAAGAGGATAGTTTATCGTCATTGCACATAGTTGTGTGAAAGCCTCCTTGTCTGTGACACGACACAAATGAAAACACCCCGAGGCAACCAGGTAGCACACTGTATTCATTCCAGCAATCTTCTTCAGGACGGTAGGAAATGAGGAGGTTGACTTTCCATGATTTTCTCTTCATGCTTTTAAGGGATTACCAAAGAGGTCATCATGCAAGGCGAGATCATAGATAAGGTTAGCCGGTTTCACTTAATCCAGGGAGGTGGTACGCAGATATAAAAGATCTCGGCATGAAGGGGCGGTTCACTGGAAAGTTCTCCAGAGCAGAGCAGAAACACTGAAAGGAGCTAACTCTGAGAATGGTAAGACAATTTTTTACAGTGTATTTTTAAATTTGCGTTTTTTTCCAGCACATTTTTGTCTCTGTGTGACCAGTCAGCCACTGCAAACATGTTGCGCTTGGTGAAATCAGCTGGAGCGTCTCTTCTCCTCTTGTCTGCTCTTCTCTACGTGGCTGATTCTTACCCCAACAATGGTAACATGCTCCTCTTCGGACAGTCTTACCAAGTTCATACTGCTACAAACTGCTCACGGCTTATTCTCTCTGCAGGTCCTTGCGATGAGTGCTCACTGAAAAAGAACGACCTGTTCTCACGGGACCTTCCCATCTATCAGTGTATGGGTTGCTGCTTTTCCAGGGCCTACCCGACGCCTCTTAACGTCAAGAACATTATGGCCATCCCAAAGAACTTCACCTCAGAGGCAACGTGCTGCGTGGCAAAAGACAGCTACGAGGTAATAATAGTAAAACAATCAAAAGCAAACATTCAGCTACTGTAAAGGGACCCATTTAAAGTAGGAATTTCATCCAACATGTAGTTTGATTTTAATAGAGAGCAGTGATTAAATTGTAACATATATGTGTAAAAAATAAGTTGTCTTAGAATCCTCATATTGTAGAGCAAGGATTTTCTATTTAGCACAATATTTCTTTGCCTGAAATGCTCTGAATAGTTTTTAAAAACTGCTTTTTTCTGACAAAAAACAACAATTTCATATGTTGTATATCATTTTTTGAACGAGTCATTTGAACCCAGCTTAGCAACAGGCACTTGCACAAAAAAGGAAAGTTAGGTCTGTGAGGTTTAGCACATTGCAACTCTTGTTGTTGTTTTCTTGGTATGGAAATCAAAATATGTGGAATGTTTTCTCATTTTGCAGGTAAGCCTGAAGAACATAAACGTGAGAAACCACACCGGGTGCTATTGCGGCACTTGCATGTATCACAAGATCTGATCGGAGATGGAAATGAGCCGACTCCACTCTGCCTATAAGCTTTTCTCTACTTAGGAATACACTCCATGTTTTTATATTACCAGATGGTAGTTTTTGCAGATTTGTTTTGCTTGTGATGTGGCAATGTGGCCCCATGTGCTGTTTTTATTTGTTGCATATGCAACATTGAAAAGTATATTATCATTTGTAAAGTGTAGTGTGCAGTTGCAATAAAATGTTTACAAAATGTGCGAAAAAAAGGCTGACTTTGTAAATTTTGAACTGGTTGGTTGGGACAACAACCAAACAACAATGCATTTAATAATAATATCAATACATATGTACCCGATAGGATGCGTTATTGGGAATGCAGCTTTTCCAGTGCAGTACAGGAATATTCCCATTATGCATAATTTATGATCAAGAACACACAACATTCAAGACACTGCTTAAGGTACAACAACATGAACAAAATGGCAGTAGTGACAATATTAAATGTGGGTGGGGGGCAGAAAATAACTGACAACCACGTCATTATAGCTATTTTTGGGTAAGAAATCACAAAGGCTCAGTGGGGGTGTCCAAAGAGCGGAATTTTAGGAGAATAATAAAAAAATATTAGGAGAATACTGTCATAATATTAAGATAAAATACCATAAAGTTGAAATATTAAATATTTAAATCATTTTTTAACAATTGTAATATTATGGAGAAAAAGTTCCGAAAAAGCCGCTTATCCTCATCAGGGTCGCGGGTATGCTGGAGCCTATCCCGGCTGACAAAGTTCATTCATACGAATAATATGCTTGATGCAGGCTGTTTCTACTTTAAATCTAAACAAAACATCTTTGCATATGTACATGGGTTGGTGTCAAAATTGTACAAGTGCCCCCCCCCCTAATATCTTTTTCAGTATGCGTTTTGACACCAGCGGTGCTTGATGGCAACTCCCAAAAATTGTAACCCTGCATCGACAGCAAAGCGTAGGGCACAGCTGTGATTCACTGACTTTTTAAAAGCACCGATTTAAACATCGCTCACTCACTCTATCGCGACTTCTAAAAAAAAACCAACAACACTATTTTGTGATGACTATGGCATATTATTAGCCCAAAAATATTGGAAGACAAGTCATATGTACTATTGAAGAGTCAGTGCAAAGAGTCAGCCACGGCATATCTGATATGACACAAGTTCTCCTCCCGTTCTGTGTGGAAGTGGCAGGTTTTTAGCTTCTTACTCTGGCCTTCTTCCCCATTCCGTTTGAAAACACTTTCCTAAGTTAAAAATAAATAAATTGGTGGCTAGCTTGTCTCTTGTGCCCCTGGAGTGATCGCATAGCCTGCGCAACGTTGTGTAAACAAAAAATAATATGAGTGTATAGGTGACTATAGGGGTGTTATTTCATGTCTTAAGGTCTCTAATAATGCAGGCAACTGTACTTAGAAAGTCAGAAAAGGGTTTTCTGTCCTCTAACTACAAAAATATTTAAAATATTTATTAATATTGAATCCTACTTTGTGGAAGGTAAGTTATCGCGGTCAAGTCTGGAACCAATTATCTGCAATAAACAAGGGGCGACTGTAATTGTGTCTGTTTTCTTTCAGGCAAAAGTGCCAAAACGTTCACCAAAACAAAAGAAACAATGGCACAAATAGAGGAGTGTCTCTGCAGAAAAAGCATCGCAGATAAGATAAGATAAGATATGCCTTTATTAGTCCCACAGGTAAAAATTCCAGGTTTACAGCAGCAAAAGTAAAAGAGCACACAAGAGCAGAGTACAAAAGTACACAAGATAAGTGTAGGTGTAAAAACAAGGTAATATTCATTATACTGTATAAAAGTTATGTACAGAATTTACAGCTGTGTACATGTTGAACAAGCCACAGGTTTGTTGCACGGTTTATTGCGTGGTTATTACACAGTTATTGCACAGTTTATAGCACGGTTATTATATAGGATTTTGGAGCAGTTTTTGATATAGCGATATTATTAGTTATATGATATAAATATGAACAATTTCTGAGCAAAATGTAAAATAACGATGACTGACGATGCATTTCAGTTAGTTCCAGCTCCAGCAACAATCTGGATGTCGCATCAGTCGCCATTGTTCCCGCCAGTCAACAAGTTGTGGTTGTTCCCGCTCACGAAAACACTGCCCCTAGTGTTTTATCAGAGAACTGCAAGAATCAAGGTGCCGTCAAAAGCAAGGACACTAGTCTTAAAACAGGACTGCTGACTGCTGTGCGTACACTTTGATGAAATTGACAAATTTTATTTACCGAACACCCTGAAAAGTTGTGACCTAGATGTAGATGTCAATAAAAACCCGAGCAGCAGTATGAAAGACGCGGGCAAACTAAGGCCCGCGGGCCACATCAGGCCCGCCAACCATCTAAAGTAAATAAGGAGGACTTAACATACTCATTCATTCATTCATTTTCTATACCGCTTATCCTCATTAGGGTCACGGGGATGCTGGAGCCTATCCCAGCAGACTTTGGGCGAGAGGCGGGGTACACCCTGGACTGGTCGCCAGTCAATCGCAGGGCACATATAGACAAACAACCAGTCACACTCACATTCATACCTTTGGACAATTTAGAGTCACCAATTAACCTAACATGCATGTTTTTGGAATGTGGGAGGAAAGCGGAGTACCCGGAGAAAACCCACGCACGCACGGGGAGAACATGCAAACTCCACACAGAGATGCCCAACGGAGATTTGAACCCAGGTCTTCCAGATCTCCTGACTGTGTGGCCAATGTGCTAACCACTCAGCCACCGTGCGGCCGATATCCAATTCATAGTTCATAATTCATATTGTTGTTGCAACTGGACTACCCAGCATGCTGTGTGGGCATTTAGACGTAACAGTTTTAAGTCGCGTGTTATGTTCAGCGCTTAGTTGTTGATTTATACGATGTGTTAACTTGCTGTGGATGTGTCGTGTTGTCGTTTCATTGCATCGTGAGCAAGTATGCTTTTCAGTTTGATGCCCGCGGCAAAATGTTTTAACCCAATGTGGCCCGCGAGTCAAAGAGTTTGCCCACCCCCGGCCGAAATCATCATGTGTACAGTCCCACATAATATACACTTAGTGAGTTTGGCCACTGTCGTGTTTATTTACAACAACCTATGTTATAAACGTTTAGCATTTTTTATGACACATAAAAGGGGCAATTTGAAACATGGACCAGCAGTGTGCCGAGGACATGCTTACAATGCAATGTTTCTGGATTCTGCTCGCAGAAGTGGATGCTGAGTCCAGTGTCCTTGGACAATAAGCCTTTGCTTCAAATAAAGCAAAATGGAAAAAGATTATTACTCCTCTTGTTGTTTTTAATACTCTATCACATGTACTTTCTTTTGATTTGTATGCACTCCTGTGAGTGCATATAATGCAGCCTTGACAATTGCACATGAACTTGTGTTGTAACAAAATCGACTTTTGAAAGAAAATGCTGCCGCTGCCATACTGAGCTGTGCCGTCTTACACTTCTTGCCGTGGAGTACATGTATGGTGCATTATAACGCTCTGTATTTTATTCGAACGTACTGAATGAGATGGGTTTTCTGTGGACACGTTGCCCATTTTTTTACAGAGAAACGGCACCCAAGGCTGGGTTTTTGTTTTTTGATAAGATATGTGTGGGATCGGCTGTGCTTTATGACTCAAGTTGGAATCTGGGAAAAAGATAGACGTGATGTTTGGATAAGCTTTGTCAGGCCATGTGAAGGGAATGAATGGGAAAATACCAAATGAATGTGCTGAAGGGGTTCACGGATGGGGATGCAGTGACAGACTTATGAAAGGAAGTTTGAAAAAGCTGGTGGACGCTTTGTTGACGTTACAACCCCCCTCCCCCTCCCCCAACTGAAACTGACCCACCCACCTTGCCCCCCCCCCCTCCTCCCCTCCCCGCCTTCTTCCCCCACTCTGCCTGCGTGCGCGTGCGTGTGCCATTCTGGCAGCGTAACATCTGTGCGTACGCGGTCGTGATTGTTGTGAAGATGGCGGAGGGGGAGACGGAGAGGGAATATGACACACGGAAAGCGATCGACGAGCTCCGCGGCCGCTTCCACGGCTTGACCACGGTCCTGAGGGAGAGCTCGCAGTCTCCGCTGGAAGCCTCGCTGCATTTCTGCCAGGAGTTTTGTCAGGTTAGCCCGTTCTTCCCGCTCGCTCATCCACCCCCCTCGGGCAGCCCTCTCCACTGGCTTCCTGGCCGAGGATGCGCGTCTACATTGGCTACAACAATGTAGCTAAGCGGCTAGCCGCTCGGCTAGCTTGCTGCTAACTCCGAAACGGGGGAGCAGGAACGTGCTTTTTAACCGCACCCGCGTTGGTGTGTGCCTATTATGTGTCGTTATCCATAAAAACCGACCATCCCGGTGGGGATAGAACGCGCTGGTTTGTGTGCACAGTGCTTGTGTTTCCCGTATTGGCCTGGCCAAATTGCTAGCCTGATCAATGCTGCTAGCTGGTATGCAGGAGCCCCCTGCCCTGTGCAGTGGTCATGCTGTGCAAAAAAAAAAAAAAAATGGAGGTCTAAGTGGGCGATTGCAACCTAAATGCACGGAATTAGCTTATTACATTGGTACTAATTGCGCAATTCGGCCGTGATAGCACAGCCGCGTGAGGTTTTTGATCGCTAAGGAAATAGGCTACTTGATGAGGCAGGGAAATCAATGATTGTTGCCAATGCTAGCTGAGGCCCTTTGCACTCATTTCATCCAGCTAATCACACCGCATAGATGCTCAGAAAAAAGCAGCCGCATTAACAGCGGCAGAGACGCGGACGGTAGCCGGTGGAAGGCTTTGTGGCGAAAGTGCGACCGTGAACTCCCATTAGCCTCCACCGCTTCTTTTAGTAATGATTTGCCACGACCACGTTAAATATCGTCTCATATCGGCGTCGTCTCGCGGGGCTACGCTGGTAGCCGTTCTTTGAAGTTAACAAAGATCTGGTTCTGGTTCCCCAGTGTTGATGTCCTGCAACTTCAAACAAAGTTCTTTGTGTGAAAGAAGCACAGATGTCGAGGTAGTGTGTGTGTTTGCATACAGTGAGGAAGTATGGAGTCATTTAGCATCTGCTTGGTGTCCACATCTATAGTAGCGTGCATGATTATAAACATACAGTATAGATTATTTCTGTCCATGCAAATTTGCGGTTCATGCATTTTTGCAAAACTTCTCTGTTTAATATAATGCAGTGCAACCACAGTCGTAGACATATGGTTAACAGATACCGTTTTTTTTGTTTTAGGTTCATTTACACTTAATTCATCTGCATTCGTAATTGCTCAAAATTGGTTTTCTTACCGATATCGTCCAGCACTTCATTTCCGATACCAATACAGGCAACAGCTATTACCACAAATTAATGTCAGGTCACATCTTGTGTAAGGAATGAGCACCTTATGCTACTTTTGCTGCATCGCTCACAAATACATTAGTTGGTGTATTACAAGTACTGCACTACGCATCGTACATTACTGCCACTTTTATTTTAAACATTTTCTTTCAACAAAAGTCAATTAAAAACCATCAATGGTGGTCAACTCAAATGACATGTTCTCCTGCTGGCAACAAGTGAGACAGGTTAGTATAAGTAATTCACAAATAAAAATTAAAGCAGGTAGGGTTGCAATACATTTCTGTGTGGCACAAGCATCAATGCAAAGTGCAAAGTATGAAACATATGTGAAATTATAACTCCCCTCCCCCTTGCATAACCAGCACTTTCATTGCAAATTGCATATTTACAATCCAAAAGTGAAATAATGCCAGATCGCAGACATACTGAGCTAGCAATGTTGTTGCTGCTGCATGGAGCACATCATCACCCATGTGCTGGAATCATTATTCTATATCTATTTGTTATAACTTTATATGGCAGTTATGACCTTATAAAAGTCCCAACTGAGGGCATGCATACGCTTAACGGAGAGCATTGTTTGGTCCGTTGACAAAAATAGTGTGTATTTTTTCTTTTAATTTTAATTTTTGGTCCAGACCAGAGTACTGCACTACCTTCTCTAAAAAGCTTGAAAAAATACCTTATGTGTACTTTATCATAAACATTTGGATGATGCCCCATGGGATACTTTGTGTGCATTTGTGGTTAGGTTAGGTAGCCATTTTGAAGCGGATTTTGTATTAGTGTAGATCTTCAAGTAATCATAATGTTGTTTTCATGTACCATAGAGGTTTTTCGTAGGTTTTTGACCAACTTGTAGCATCAGATGCCGGTCCATATTCTTACTGTCTTGTGTCTCCCCGCCCGCAAGGTCCTGGTGGAACATGCCGGCCGTTGGAAAACCGACGAGGATCCGCTGCCTTTGCTGGAAGTCTACACGGTGGCCGTCCTCAGCTTCGCCAACGCCGCCTCTTGTCTCTCCTCCGAATGTGAAAATGTGCCACTCCTACTTGAAAAGTTAGCATTGTGAGTACCATCTGTAGTCTTTGTTGAATCATTGTGTGATGTGGTGAGGGAAGGGGTAGCAGGGGCTCAGGAGGTAGAGCAGGTCCAGAAACTGGACTGAACTGTTGTGTACCTGGGCAAGACACTTCACCCACCTTGCCTTCAATGGTGCCCACACTGGTGTATGAATGTGAACGTATGTTTGATGGTGGTCGGAGAGGCCAAGTTTTCAGCATTAGGTATGCCTACACTCTTGTACGACTACTATATTCATTCAACTTAACTGACATATCTAAATAAGCTATTCAAAATATAAGAAATGATGCAGTTTACTTCGTTGTGATCGGGCATACAGAGGTTTATGCAAATTGCCCTCACTGGCCACAACATTAGGTGCGCTTGCACTGTAAGATCCTATACAATTAAAGATTTGTCTTGATAAAAGTGATAATGCTGTTTTTATAACTGTATATATAGCACACAATTGGGTTTATTATTGTGTTTGCAGTGGTGTAGAATTACCCTGCATCACTCCAAGAGGGGTTTTTGGTTACTATATTTACAGGAGAGATTAGATATATCGCTCACTATAATCCAGTGGACACTACGGGCAGAATACATATTGTTACATTGTTACACGGCCAGCTTCAACCCTGTAAAGGCATAATTTTTGCTACAGCTTTTCAACAGTATCTTTGTGTCTAATCCTATACACACACAATTAAGCGCATGCAATCCTTTTTTTTTAAACAAAAAATAACACTAAATTGAGTATAATTTGTGTTACTGCTTTAACAACGTCTGTGTGTTTGGTTTTACAGGAGCTGTGCAGAGCTGGTGCTTTTACTGCCCCAGAACATCCCTGGTGCCTTATGGGAGGAGTTTCAGTCCTCTATGAAGGTCAGTCTGCTTTTCTTATGTGACGACAGGCCAAACCTGAAGTGACGACAATGCGCTGAGTTAAAAAATACCTATATTTTTCTGTGAATGACCTTGCTGGTGTGTAGTCATCCATAAAGTCATTCCACATTATCTACATATTCATCTGTCTTCTGTTACAGTTGGCACACAGCCTTTTGCAAGAAAGTGGGAGTGCACAGCTTCGCCCGCTTTTCGCTTTGGCACAGCAAGATGGCGTCTGGTCCAACACCACACTCAGCGGCATCTTGTCCAACACCATCCCTCAAACTGAGCAAGGTTGTTGCCCACACACTCACTTTTGTTTACATATCTTGTCAGGCGTTGCGATGTACTGAGCTCTAAAGATGAGACGGTGCACGATATCCTGTTAATACAATGAGACGATATTTTAACATTACTTTTAAGAAAACTACAGTGACAAAATATAGGACTGGACAAACACACTTTTTTATTTAACTGAGTCACAAAATATTTCGGGTTTGAAATGTTTTTTACATTTGCATGAATGACCAAAGCATGATTTATTTATGGAACTTCTTTCCACATTATAGCAGCGATTTTGATTTGACCAATCTTAAGTTTGATTAAATGTAAATGTATAGGGCCCTATGAGTTCTGCATTGACAGAATTGTGGAAGTGGCCAATACAAATTAATAATTTACTGTTAAGCCTTGCAGAAAGTGACTTAATGTGAATTAAGTTATACCATTGTGACGAGAAGGAATGTTTGTGTAAGGAAGTATTTCCCCGGCGGACTGCTCTAGCTCATCCCAGCTAAATATGTCAAAACGACGGCGTAAACACCTGCAAAAATTGGCAAAAAACTTTGTAAAATCCTCTTTCACAGAGCACGGATGATTGTTTACACCCTTTTGTGTTTTACTTTCTTAATATAGGCTAGCTTTTTACACCGCTCACTGGCAATGTGCGGTTTCTGAGTAAAAAAAGACAAGAGGCATGTTTATTCTTGCATCCAGCTCGTCCTAACCATCAACGGATATTCTCACATGATACACTTCCGGCCTTCAAAATAAGAGCACCGTTTGCAGAGTGTCGTCTAACTGCAAACAAAATAGGCATGTCATAAAAAATATCTTGCATATGCAGTTGAAATTGCACGGGTGACTACATCTTCCTTCATTACATGCACGGGCATTACAGTTTGTTGACGATTTTGTAGCAAAAGTTAGCCAGACTACAGCCATTTCTGAATTACTCGGCAAAATTGTCCACTGATGTATTGCAATAATAAATGTAAGGAGTTTTGCAACAGACTCAAATTCTCTGACCCAAAAAGCACTAACTCTATGCTGGTAAAATAAGTATAAAGGTAAAACAATGGAATCCAAAAAAAAATAAAAATGGGAAAAATCTGAATTAGAAAGAAAATAAAGCTTCATTGGGACAAAAATAATAGTTCAGAATTAATAATAGTTTATGGGGCCCTAGAATTACTACAGCTTCTGCTGCAGCTATTGACCTCTCCCTCGGAGTGGCGCGGGGAACACCGAGGTGGCTTGGATTGCGAGGTTTACTGTGCGCAAAACACTGAATGTGCCACGCCAATCCTGCCTCACAAACTGTGCATTATCAGTCAGATTAGCAATGCCATGGCTCACAGTCGGATAGACGTCTGGCTTCCCTGTTCTCTTGACACATCTTTTCTTTAAATGAGAAATGTCGTCACATTTTAATCTTTCACAATCCTGTGTCTTGTGACACTCCTGGTATCTTGCATACTGTATTTACCTTACTCATGTTTGTGTCATTCCTCTCTCTTCTTTTTGTGTTTAGTTCACGAGTATCTCGAGTTAGAAGGCCCCACTCTTCTCAGCATGCGTATAAAGCACCTCATCAAAATAGACAGTGTTGATAAAGCTGCCACCCTTGCGAAGACGTGCTCGGAGTACCCAGGATATGAAGGACAAGGGAACTTCAAGCAAACCTACTTGCTCTGCGTTTGCATGACCAAATGTCAGGACCAGCTGATGGAAGAGGTAACAAGCAATCATCTTGTGTTTTGTTGATTTATTCTCCAAGTCATCACAATTTATTTCCAAAATGCGCGATTTATAGCAGCTGGGTCCCCACTTGGGCTGCATGGTGGTTGTGTGTTTAATATGTTGGCCACACAGTCCGGAAAATTGGGGTTTGAATCTTTGTTGGGCATCTCTGTGTGGAGTCACCCCGCGACTCTAATGAGGATAAGCGGCATAGGAAATGGATGGATGGATGGGTCCCCACGTGGCACTCTTGCTGGTTGTACTTATAAGTGATATAAGCTTTTTGTGCAGTAAGGTGTTCATCGCTCCTCTCAAAAAGTGCAAAAACATGGAATATTGGATATTTCATAGCTTTATAGACGTAATTGGTCCTCTCAGTGAATGCTCCTTCCTTCACGAAACCATGTCCATTTTACACTGCACTGCATCGACTTGGTTTGCCATGGACACATTTCAATTTAGAAAAATTGGGCACTATGAGGTAGTACGTGGTTAGGCGATACCATATGTGTGGCTTGGTTTTCAAAGTTTTCAGTGCTAGTATTTGAAGTTGCAAAGAAATGCCAATTATACTGCGGTACATGTGCTCTTAAAATGTTAGTACCTACTGAATCTGGAAGAAGTATTGTATATAACTGTACATTTCGATAGCGATCATTCATGAGTGAGAACGGCAGATACTGATAGCAATCACGATGATTAACGGTACATTTGTTTTGGAGTAATACGAAGACATACATGATAAATACATTTTTTTTAAATGTATTTTTTGAAATTCTCAATAACAAAATGAAGAGAATAAAAATAATAACAAATGAACATCTTTATTAACTAGAAATGCGTCCTGTTTAACTTAACACAAATAAATTCAGTGTCCAAGTTGCAGGGGTCTTTAACTTTCTTTACGGTTAGAGCTGTTAGCTATTTGTGTTTTATTTATGACTGGCAGCCATTAAATTGTACACTAATTTTTTTACCAAGCAGAACTCCGCACAAACAGAGTGGCCATCGTCTTTATGCCGTTTTGTGGTCATTTGTCATTATATGAAGGCATAAAGTCTGAATTCAACAGTTATACGAAGAGTTTGACCCAAATAGTTTCTGACCCTTTGTTTGTGAGGTATTTTATAATCACTCTGCGAGACAGGACACCCCTGCCAAAGCATCATCATCATAAGGCTGGACACACTATGTGTTTATGATCACGAGGATTGAAACAGATGTCAGTCTGCTGACAACAAGATTTCTTTGGCTAAATCTTAATGCAAAACAAACAAACCATGACTTGCGTACTAAGGTACTGTACGTACTAGGGATTTCCCTAATTTTGTGGTATCGGTGATCGGCTGATCCTTACATATTAAACGTATCCATGAATCTTATCTACCTACGCAAAAGTCTGAAAGTCAGCCACTGCCCCCTCTTGCTTTTCAGGATGCCTGCTGATGTCATGAAAGTCACATGTAAATAAAGGACAGGGGCAACGGCTGCAGGTCAAAATCGATACGTAGCGCTCATTAGATACACAGTTCGTGTGTTAGTCCAGTTAGCATTTGCTGTCAAACGTTACGTATACAAGAAAGAATGCAGAAAACACGCATTTCTACTGTGGAGTTCAGGATGCAAAGCACAGCCATTAAACAGTTAGCTTTTTTTCTACATAACTCACCGGTACAAGTCCGAAAGTATAACTTTTGTTATAGATATAGGCATCTTACCGCTGAGTTATAGTTTATCCATAATCACAATAATGAAAAATGAAAGTTGCATCTCCGCGTGCATCTTGAGTTGTCTGTTCACCACTTAATCTTAGAAAATTATAAGGGCAAGCTTAATGTCAACTGCTTGATACCATTAGTTATCGTTATGCGATCAACCCAAACTACTTTCGTGATTGACCAGTAGCTCTTGGTCGACGTAGTGGGAACCCTTCAGATAAAACAACAATTTTGTATTGTTCCACGGGTATTGTTCAACAAAATAGGATTGGAAAGTTGAAGGCAAAAATTGGTATCAGCCAAAATCGTAATCGGCATGTTAGGCTTTTTAAAGATCTGTGATTGGTCATAAAATTGGTGCACCCCTAGTATTACTTACCAAACCGTGCATTTTTTGTACTGTTAAACCCTACTGACAGGTATTAACTGTCTTTGGGATGTCTTTAAAGCAATCCTTTAACTACATGTACACAATCACTAGAGCTGCAATATGTCATGGTATGAATTGGATTTTTTTTTTTGCATGTTTCTTTCTGTCCTATAGATATCACCAATGGACTGCAAAGATGCTCTTGAAATGATTTGTAACTTGGAGTCGGAAGGAGACGAGAAAGGCGCACTCTGCTTATGCTCAGCCTTTCTTAAGCGACAGCTTCTCCAAGGAGATGTTTATTGTGCCTGGTAGGTGAAGTACTCAACACTTGTCGTCAGATGTACATTTTGTTCAGTGAAACGTTATAGATGCACTTATCAATTGTGTGCACAAAAGCTCTTAAAAGCTTGATAGCTCAAAGACTATAGACTGGAAGTCCTCTGCAATAGACCAGCCATATTTTCCTAAGCGTTCCAAGCTTTCCAAGCATTACGCATCGTTTGGCTACAGCGGTCACTATTTTTACCTATTCATTTGATTTTTTTTGCAGGGAACTGACGCTCTTCTGGAGTAAGCTACTCATGCGTTTAGAGTCTTCGGCGGACTCGTTCCTCAGTCACAGCAAAGAGCTGGCTCTTCTCTGCAGAAGTGTCTGTCACATTCTATTCCTTATCAAAGTCATCCAGAACGAGGTAACAAAAAAAGTACTAATCGCAAAGAAAAATCGGGTGAACATTGTTATCGCGTCAACAAGCTTCTGCAAATCTTATGTTCTGTGTGTTTTGGTCTTAGGTGGGAGAGGTGGGGCTTCCGGTTTGCGTGGAAATGTGCATTCAAGCTCTGAAAATGACCTCAAGTGACCATAAGGATAGCAAGTCCACCATCTGCAAGACAATTTCGTGTCTTTTGCCGACTGATCTTGAAGTGAAGCGTGCATGTCAGCTGACTGAATTCCTCCTCCAACCTACTGTTGACTCTTATTACGCCGTTGAGTCGCTGTACAACGAACCGGATCAAAAACCCGAAGAGGACGGGAGTCTACCGGTGCCCAATTCCTTACGCTGTGAGTTACTGCTGGCCTTGAAGACACAGTGGCCTTTTGATCCAGAGTTTTGGGACTGGAAAACACTGAAATGCAATTGCTTGGCACTGATGGGTGAGGAAGCAGCTATTGTGTCATCCATTGACACACTCAATGACACTGATGAACAAGAAGTGGATGGTAAACTTCCGGAGTACAGAGACTTGGAGGACTATTTCTTAACCACTACGAATGAACTCAATGAAATCACAGACGAAAAAGAAAAAAACAGAGAGGCGAAGAAACTCCGGGAGCAGGGTTTTGTGTCAGCGCGCTTCCGAAACTGGCGAGCCTACATGCAGTATTGTGTTCTTTGTGATAAGGAGTTCTTGGGTCACAGGATAGTTCGGCATGCTCAGAAGCATTTTAAAGATGGAGTGTATCTATGCCCTATTTGTGCAGACGGCTTCGAAAGTAGGGAGGTTTTAGAGCCACATGTAGCGTCTCATGTCAAACAGTCTTGTAAAGAGCGTCTAGCCGCCATGAAAACCGCTAGAAAGGGGGGATTCAAACCACCCCAGCCCCCAAAAAGTCCTCCAAAAAGCATAAGAGTGGTTTCTGTCAACAACGACTCTCAAATTGGCCTCCAATCAGAAAAGGTAGAACAAACGACGTCTGACGTGCAAATGAGTCAAGACTGTTTCTGTCCCGTAAAAAATTGCTCCAAAGCGTTCAAGGTTTTCCGCAACCTCATGGCACATGTCAGGTCACACAAAGACGACGAAGAGGCCATGAGGTTTTTGCAGATACAAAAACAGAAAGTGGTGTGCCAGTATTGCAGGCGGCAGTTCGTTAATGTCCAACATCTCAACGACCATTTGCAGATGCACTGCGGCAGCAAACCGTATATTTGTATACAACTGGATTGCAAGGCAAGCTTTAATTCCAATTCGGAACTCCTCATGCATAGGAAAACACACACGGACTTTAAGGCCCGGTGCATGTTTCCAAATTGTGGGCAGATTTTCAGCGAGGCCTACCTTTTGTATGACCACGAGGCTCAGCATTACCTTACGTACACATGCACGACAGACAACTGCGGTAAAATATTCTACTCGCAGACTCAGTTCATATCTCACCAACAGATTCACAATACAACTAATGCTGTTGTCACAAATGAAAGTTCTCCTGTCATTCCAAATGTTGAGCCACCGCAAGAGAGTGTGCTGTGCGTGGCGGTCTCAAATGCTGCTGTTTGCCTTGACACCAATAACTCAGATGCTTGTATAAATGAAGCATCAAAGGCAAACATATCGCCATGCAGTTCCCCTGGGTTTGTTAGGGAGCTCATTCCTGTTAGAGTGAAACATTCGATTGAAAACATGCTTAATACTGTGGCACATATCGAATTGAGAGATCCACAGAAATGCTACACTCCACTGACAAACCCTAGTTCAGCACCACCTGCACCGGCAGCTCCACATGCGCACTTGGCTATGGAGGAGCAAGCCAAAATTCCCCCAGTTCATCCCAAACCCAGTGTTACTAATCTTGTGGCAAGTCAACAGGGAAGAGTGCAAACTAACCAAGCTAACAACTGCCAGAAAGTGATACCACAAATGATTTCTCCCACCCAAATTAAGACGGAAATCCCTTCCACGCCTGGATATCCCCCAGGAATGCCCGTTGTTTCTAGTAATGAAGAAAACCTCCACTCCTGTCCCCATAATGAGTGCACGAGGGCTTACAGTACAAACAAAAGCTTGTCTAGGCACGTGAAGAAGCAACACCCTGAAATCTTTGAGGACTGGAAATTGGCCAAGAAGTACAACAAAGTGGCCAAAATTACAGCAAAAAAGGCACCAGCTGGAGTAGCCCTGCCCAGTCAGCATCCCAATGCAAACATCAAGCCAACAAATCAGCACGGACCCCTATGCAACAAACCAGGGATGGAGCAAATCGATTACCCCGTAGGCTGTTCAACCTCACCTACCCAGTGTTACCCCAGCTCGATGGATCCTGTTCCCATCACTCCAATGGTGAACCCCACACTGTACCCATCCTGGAGCGGTTCAAATACTACCGGTGAAATCATGGAGACTGACATGTCGCAGCCGTGGCCTGCACCTCCGGTGAACAGCTGCTATTCAGATTCCTTTAACGTGAACGAGTACCCCTCCCGAAGCTATCCGCAGTGGCAGCCCGATCCTTACCACGGCACACAACCACCTCTCCCAGCCGAAGGGGGGCAATCAATGATAGCTTTACATGGACCTACCAGGTCTCCTTCGGATTCAAGTTTGATGTCCCAATACTTGTCCAGCTCGTTGATGCTTGACAACGGAGGGCAAATGCACAACGGTGGGAATCAGTATGGATTAATGCCTCCTGAGGGCAGTGGAGTTTCTATGGATGTGAGAAAAAACAGCCCATCAAACATGGTAGGACAAGTGGATAATGGGAACAGCATGTCAACAATTCACAGCCAACCCGAAGGAAGCTACCACACTCCATATGGTCAGAGTGATAATTCAACCTCCCATAGCTCACCGGCTAATATCCCTATGAAATGCTTGAGCCCAGAAGCCCAGATGACATCAAAACCCGCAACGGAATTAATAAAAACAGAAAACATAGCTGCCCCTGCTTATGACCAGATGGACAACGCTGTGGACGGTATGCTTAGCCCACACAGTGTCACCCAGGCTGACTTCCATTACGAAGGAGACTGTACCAACGTAGAATGCGACGTTGCTGATGATAAAGATGAGGGTGATGCGCAAAAAGGAAAACGTGGCAAGCTGAGCAAGCGCACCAAATGGCCAGCCATCATTAAGGACGGCAAGGTCATCTGTAGGAGATGTTTCAGAGAGTTTTCAAGCACAAAGTCCCTTGGAGGCCATCTGTCGAAGCGCTCGCAATGCAGACCATTAGAAGAAATTGACCTGACTGCTGATCTGCCGACATCCTTTCTTGATTTTCTCAATGACCCGCACGTCCCTGAAACTAACGGAGCCATGTTCAGCATGCCCAATGGTGATTTTTCACAGGACCCCTGTAGCTTGACTGCCCTTGGGTCTTCCATGGTGCTGAAACAAGAACCCCAAAACACAAATATTACTGACTATTCGAACACGTCTGCTGCTACCCCTGAAAATCAGCAAGTCAAAGCAGCCGGGCTGGCTAACACTGCCATCGCTGCTCCTCATCAGGAGGATCACTTGATGGAAATATCCAATGCCTTTCAAAGGCTGGATTTGATTGAAGCCGCCCAGGAGAAGATGCGGAGTACTTTGTCCCTCCAGCCAAATACCCCTTGTTGTGATAGGACCTCAGACAATAAAAAATGCAAACCCACACCAAGCAAAAGAGATGACAAGGTGGTGCCAAAAGTATCTAAGCCTTTTAAATGTGACCAAGCTGACTGCGACTTCTCATTCATGACAAAAGAAGCGCTATTCAAACATTTAAGTAAAATGCACGATTACTCTAACGAAATGATTGAGGAACTGAAAAGAACCCCATCTAAACTCTCCCCGTACACTTGTCAGATTTGCTCCAAAACGTTTACAAGAACGACAGGCCTGAGAATTCACTACGAGAAAGTCCACCGCTTGTCAAAGGCGGAAATACAGAGGCTTAAGATGGGCGCTCGAAATAGGCGAACGCCCCGACCGAACGACGCTTCGTCCACTAGCAAAGTGGCATCTGAGGCTAGTAGCATTAAAAAATCCCCGGGTGGCTTAACGCCGATCAAACAAGAGCCCTTTGACGTTGCAATTGTACCTCAGGCTGACAGCACAAACAATCCAGAAGCTCCTCAAATGCTGTCACCAGGAAATCCTGTAAACGAGGGCTTCCCGCAAACAGAATCAACTGTCACCAGTTTGCCAGCTTCTGAAAGCTATCAAAATAGTAATATTTCAACCAATGACAGGCCACCAATTGAGGGTATGCAGGCAGTTCCTCAAAGGTCCCCGGAGCAGCTAACCATGGCTCCTGTCACAAGTCCGGATAGCGCACAGCAGTTAGGTTTAATGGAGAAAGGAGAGCAGCCGCCAGGCCGCAAAATGAAAGCACCAAAGTTCAGCCCACCTCCCGGGTCTGTGTCATCTTCCCCAGAAAAACCAAGCAGCTCCAAAAGTGCACCCATTCAAGATGAAACTCAGAAGAAGCTGAAAAAAAGACTGGGGCTCAAGATGTGTGACGCCGACAACGCCTTCAATCCGTACAGACCGTACCGCTGTGTTCATGAAGGATGCACTGCTGCTTTTACCATCCAGCACAATTTAATCCTCCATTACCGTGCCATGCATCAGTCGTCTCTGCCCCCAGGCAAAGCTGAGAGCAGTCCTGAAAGTATGAGCGTTCCAAATGGGCAGGAGAGCTACGAGCGTATGGATGATCAAGAAATCAGGTGTCAAGTGAAGAACTGCTCGCGGGTGTTCATGGGAATCACAAGGTTAGTGCAGCATTACCTCTTGCTTCACAAATTCACTCGGGACAAAGCCACCGCCATGATGGCCAGCATGCCTATCGGGACCTTCAACTGCGACCGGCCAGAGTGCGCACTCCCCTTCAGCTCCGTGGCCACGTACATCGAGCACATAAAGAACTTCCACAAGGACATTGCCATCTCCGAGAGCGGCTCGGTGGATACCACGTGCAGGTGCGAATACGAGGGCTGCGACCGCATTTACTCCACGAAATCCAATCTTCTTCGCCATCTGATAAAGAAGCACGATTATGTTTATAATCCCAAAGCAACTGACAGACGAAGGATGAAAGCAGTAGGGCTGTTCCCTGGAGTCAACAACGGAAAGGAGAACATGGAGAACAAAATCAAGATGAAGAAGAAAATTGTCAAAAAGAAAGAGGGAAAGACCATTGAACATTGGACCAATTTTGGGAAACCAACGCTAAAAACCCACGAGGAAGCATCTGCCATGTGCACTAAGAAGTGGTCATTGCAGTACCCATGCATGCTAATAGGCTGCGATGCAGTGGAGCGAGCTGAAAAGAGCATATTTAAACATTACGTGACCCACGGCCTCACTGAGCGATACATTGAAGACCAGAGGAGCCAGTTTATTTTCTGCAAAAAGTACTGTAGATCCAGATACAAAGACGCTGACAAGCCAGAGGGTGTGTCGTGTGCGTCGTCTGAGGAGACAGAGCCTGAAGAGAGCGAAAAATCCACAGAGCAAAAGACCGATGCAGTGGCTGTAGAAAGAGTATCCACAGAGGAGAGCAAGCTTTCTAATGACGAGAGTGCAGAGTCTCAAGTATCCACTGTGACGGAAGGTGGAGCTAAAAGAGGGCGTCCCAGAAAACCTGCCATTCCCACACCAGCGTGTCCTGAGAGGATGCAAACCCTTAGGAATCGTACGACTGTTAACAGCTCAGCAGAAAACTCAAATCCTGGTACCCCTGTAGCCACAGAACAGCGAGATGAGGCTGTGATGCCGGGGTCTTTCAAACCTTTGGGACTCGAGGACTCTTTCCTCAAGTTCTTGGAAACGTCAGAGTCGACACACTCATCCAAACGCAAATCCAGCGATACACCCGCTGATGAGCAGCCGCCCAAGAGACGACAAACTCTCAAGCTGAGGTCGGCAATGAGGACGAGAACCGGTTGTGAAAAACTGGTAGACTTTAGAAATCCGCAGAATCTCAAATCGGTGAGCAATGTGAAGATTGTCATGGATAAAACGTTTTCACGCGGTGCTGATCTTTTGCTCAAGCAGCTACAAGACATGAAGCCCATGGTCATAATAAAAAGGTGGCTTTACAGTGGCTCATAGCCCCACATTTTATTTCCAACTCCGTCTCACTCAGGATTTGAGAAGTATGCTGCAGAACGGTTTGACAATGCATCAGAGTTCCATCTGTTAACAGTTCGGGTCACAGTTAACTATGAAATGGCCTATTTTATACACCATAAAATGTCTTTGATGATTTTAAGTATGTATGTTAGTCCTAATAACCAGGTAATCCATAGGGCATAGATTTTAGATTCATGTTTGTATTTATGCTTAGTACTGAAGATGTTTTTTTTTCTTTTGCTAAATGGATACTTTTAAAGAAAAACTATGTTTTTTATATATCCCTATGGGATTTAAAGTTTTGTTTGTATTTATTTCATCCTTTTTCAACACTAGTAGACCTATCTGTAATATTTACATGTCTTCCACAAAGTGTTCAATAAAATGTTACTGTTTCTTTTGTAAAAAAAAAAAAACCCAAAACAAAAAACGTCTGTGCTCTTTTATGTTCATAAATGCTTTCAGTGAAAATTCCTTGCCTGCACAGGCACTTTTATTGTAAATGCAGCAAAAAAATAACTACTGAATGTATTTTGATACAAATTGTACAAATTATCATGGCCTACATGCTAATTGAAAATCCTGCTCAGAACAATGACAAAAACTGCAACTACTGTTGAGGTGTTCCTGAGCAAGGCATGTTACCTCTGGCGTGCCTGCATGTCTGGCGTATGGCAGTATGTGCCACTATAGTGAGTATACGTTGAATTGTGACAAGTACTGTATAAATGCAATTGAAGTCATTCATTCATTTTCTATACCGCTTATCCTCATTAGGGTCGCGGGTATGCTGGAGCCTGGGATGCTATCCCAGCTGGCTTTGGGCCAGAGGCGGGGTACACCCTGGACTGGCCGCCAGCCAATCGCAGGGCACATATAGACAAACATTCACACTCACATTCATACCGATGGACAGTTTAGAGTCACCAATTAACCTAACATGCATGTTTTTGGAATCTGAGAAGAAACCGGAATACCCAGGGAAAACCCACGCACCCACGGTGAGACCATGCAAACTCCACACAGACATCCCCAACGGAGATTCGAACCCTGAACCTCCTGACTGAGGCCAATTTGCTACCCACTCAGCACCCTGCGGCCCAGTGGTCTATATGTGCCCTAAAATTGCCCAGTCCAGGATGTACCCCGCCTCTGGCCCAAAGTCAGCTGGGATAGGCTCCAGCATAGCCACGAGACCCTAATGAGGATAAGCTGCATACAAATGCAATTGAACTATAATTGCTAATTAATTCATATAAATAACTAATAATATAAATATGTTGTAAACAATCGCGACTATAATGAGGACAAAGCGGCATAGAAAATGGGTAGATGTTAGAAGCAAATACAAAATAAACCGAATTTACATTTAGGGTACTTGGAGGTTTCAGTATGTAAAGACAAACGCGGGGATTAAATTTTTTTTTACCCTACATGTCAATGTACTAACAAGGTTCCACTATGTCTTCAAATGATACATTAATCAAAAATACATATATAGTAAGCTATTTAAGAGGTCAATGTCGAGACGTCATAAACAGTATCAGAAAATGGAGGACGGCTCTCCATTGTGGTGACTGGGCGTTACTGCACAGAGGCGTGTTCAAGAGCACCAATGTGACTCAACGCGATAAAGTGCGGGAATTGATGTGAAAACGGGGGCGTGTTCAAGATCGCCATGTTGCTCAAAGCGATAAAGTGCGGGGATTGATGTGAAAGCAAAATATGGATGCAGTTACCATTTAATTACAATTTAGGTATTCTTTAGATTCCCTACTGTGTCATTATTGAGTTAAACTAGTTATAAATTGTGTGGCCGCCCTGCTGCTTTGTAACGTTGCCCAAGAAGCATTACAAGCCCTGAACACAACTTTTTCCGCAGACGTCATCATGGCGGGAGCTAATGACTGTGACAAGTTTGCTCCCCAGCTAGATGTTTGACTGGGTTCATGTCGACGCAGTGAATGGTTGTCATAAAAGCTAGCTAACGAATGCGGAAATGTCTACATCTTCTGTATCAAGGGTAATGCTTACACGAAAGCAAGAGTTTTACGTGAGTACTTGCTGACTCTTTCACTGCCACACCGCAGGGTTGTTTTGTTTTCAAGCCAGATGCCCAGAAGAAGAAGAAGAAGAAGAAGAGTTCACTCGGTTTAGGTAAAACAAGTAATAGGAGGAGTACGCCGACGCATGGCTTTGAACTTTTCCTTTTTTAGAGGACTACTTTACGCGCGGCTGTGAAGGCTCTGAGACCAGTGAAATACGCTTCAGACTCTTCCGTGACCTGTGGAACCAGATAGAAACGGACACTGAGGTATTTGTGAAAATGCTGACACTCTAATTAGATGCTGTCTTACAATGATGTTTGCCGTTCCAAACCATTGCATGTGTACACACGAGAGGCTTTATAGTAATTTACAAACTATGTTGACGACTAGAAAGTGTAAAGACCTTCAGAATCATCCAGCTATCAATTTTCTATGCAGCTTATCCTCATTAGGGTCACGTGGCTATGCTGGAGCCTATCCCAGCTGACTTCATGCAAGAGGCGGGGTACACCCTGGACTGGTCGCCAGTCAATTTTAGGGCACCAATAGACCAGCGGTTCCCAAACTTTTTTACTGTGGCGTCCCCCTTCGGACATCTGGACATGTGATGTGAAGCCATTTACCCCCTAAAACAGGGGTGCTCAATATGTCGATTGCGATCTACCAGTCGTTCGCAAAGGCATTGTGGGTATATCGCGTGACATTCATGGCGTCCCATGTGCTGAACCAAAACACGGCTGCACCTCTGATTTGCAAATTCTGATATCAATCTAAATAAGGAAAATTATTGGGGACCGCTGATATAAGAAATTACTAGTCTGATAAAAAATAATGATTATACATAAAAAAATTAAAAAAAAACGAAAAATGCGTTCACTTGATTGACAGTCACTGTGCATGCGGAAACACCGGCGCTATGTGCCGCAAAACTAACACGCTAGCAGCGAGTGACCTCCGTTTTTTCTCTTAAACTTAAGAAAGGGTATAACAATTAGTGGAGGAGCTGAACCAAGTAAGAAGAACAAAAACGTATCACTTTCTTTTATAATGAGAGGAGGACTTGAGATAAGCGCCATCAAGGATGGATGGATGGGTTTTCCAAGTGCTTTTACCTCATCTGCTACACTGCTATCGCAACACCAAATAAGGCAAACGTGGAGCAGCATTTTTGGACATTTCATGGCAAATGCAACACAGACTAAAACCCAGGTAATGACAAAAAATGAACATAGTTGTGTTGTGTTTTGAAATATGGTCTCACGCGATTATGTGTATTACAAAAACTTATATTGTACATATCAATATATTGCGATTTCTTTATAATTAAATATATGCGTTGTGTGATTGTAGACGTGGTAGATCTTTTTGAGTTGATCATTTTGTAAGTAGCTCACAGGTTGGAAAAGTGTGAGCACCCTGCCATAAAATCAACTTTTTATCTTCATTAACATAACATAATTAATTGGTTGGGCCGCACGGTGGATGAGTGGGTAGCACATTGGCCTCGCAGTCAGGAGGTTCAGGGTTTGAATCTCCGTTGGGAATCTCTGTGTGGAGTTTGCATGTTCTCCCCGTGCGTGTGTGGGTTTTCTCCGGGTACTCCGGTTTCTCCGGTTTCCTCCCACATTCCAAAAACATGCATGTTAGGTTAATTGGCGACACTAAATTGTCCATCGGTATGAATGTGAATGTTGGTTTGTCTATATGTGCCCAGCGATTGACTGGCGACCAGTTCAGCGTGTACCCCGCCTCCCACCCAAAAGTCAGCTGGGATAGGCTCCAGCATACCCGCGACCCTAATGAGGATAAGCAGTATAGAAAATGAATAATTGAATTGGTTAATTAATTTTATAGTAATTCTGGTCACATAGTCAAACTTTGATGAAGTTTCACATGAGCACTGATAAATAGTAATCATTCTTCATATCTTTTATTCCAGTCTGATGTTGGAATCTGTCTGTTTGACTGCCTTGAATTTGTGCATCACTGTTTTTTGTCCACTCGCGATGGCTGGTTTAAGTCTGCATATTAATTTAATCCCAAACTGAAAGGGAATATTAACAATCAATCCGGAGTAAAAAAAAAAAACAGTAACATAACCGTTAAGGCTTAGTCACAGTGACAGGTTTTCACTACTGCGCCATGCTTCGATTGGAACACTAATACAAATCTTTAAGATTACAATTAACACTTTCAGTGCACAAAATAATCACCAAACTTACTCATTTGTTTATATGATACATACAGACCAAGGAATGTCTCATTTCTGCTGTTTTCTTTGCACTGTGAGGCGATCAGGCACATGTAATTGTGAGTGGTAGGCGCCAATTGTTTTCAGTTGTTTTTTTAAATGTACCTCCTATTACAATTGCCCTACTGCTGGGAGTATGCGTACCCCATTTTGGGAACCTAGGATATAGACGAACAATCATTCACGCTCACATTCATACCTAATGGACAGTTTAGAGTCTCCAATTAACCTAACAAGCAGCATGTTTTTGGAAAGGGGGAAAACCCTGTGGGAGTGGGAGGAAACTGGAGTACCCAGAGAAAACCCAAACACCCATGGGGAGAACGTGCAAACTGCACACAAAGATATCCAACAGCGTTGCGAACCATTTAGAATAATGTATTAGTTAAATATTATTGAATAGGAGGGGGTTCAGTATGAAAAGTGAATATATTCTTGGCCGTTAGCTTTTGCAGGATGAACTCAACAAGCACATCCTGGACAGTTTGTTGGACTTCACCAGGAAGTGCTCCTCCACTCGTCAACAAAGTGACTGGGCCTCACGGATGAGGGCCAGCGAGATTCCCACAGCAGCACTCATGCTTGGTATGATTATGTTGATAACAATTGTGCGTTTTTTAGCATTGTATTTACAGATTTAAAGGTGACCTGCGAATGCATTTTGTCATCTTCTGATCACACTCACAAGGTGTGAATGTGCCGGACCATGACATGACCTTTCAGAGCCTGTCTGAGCTGCTGCAACAGTCTGTCACTCCTCATGTGGCCTGTGTCCAGGCCAAAGAGTGTGCAGGTAAGACCACCCCTCCCCCAAAAGGTCCAAAAATATATACTAATATAAATATTGTGTCCTCTCACATGACATCATCACAATGGTGTGTCAATTTGCTAGGCCTTTTGCAACTGTCGAGGGATATTGGATGGGGTCTAATTTCAAGTTCTAAGCCATATCGACTCCATTGTTTCAGCATTGAAGCACTTGATGAAAAGGGTCTTGGAGAGGTTGATGGAAACCGTGGTGGCTTTTGATGATGACGATGATGAAGAAGAGGTGGTGGCTGAGCAGAGATGCACTCCAGCGCACAAAAATGTACACTGCTCCCTAAGCTCTCTCTGTGAATGGTACACCACCCAAACAAAGGTGGGACTTTAAAGCATCACTCGTGATGGAATTTTGGACTTTTACAACCTTATCATTTGACGTTCAGAGGTCAGACACTCCTGGGAAAAAGCGCACATCTCCGAGCAAAGATAAGCATCCCCCCATTGTGATTATTTTTAAAGATTTGGAGGCCTTCAACCACAAAGTTCTTCAGGACTTCATACTCATTTGCAGGTAACATGGGACTTTAAACTACTTTGCAAATATGATCAAATACCTAGCTTTGCTTTTATAGCATTTTTTAGGAATAATTGTTTCATATTCTATTATAAACTGAGAGCAAATAGGGATTGCATTACAAAATAAATAGAATTTTTGCAAAATGTCAATATTTGTTGACAATCTTTTAAAACATGTGCAATTAAATTGTATTATGGAGAACTATAATAATATAGAAGTAATGTAGGTTATTTTGTTGTCTAAATCAGCTTGCAACAACGATATATAAATAGTTTACTATTTTTTTTTACCTTTATCCTAATCTGTAAAATGTGTTTGTTTTTTCTTGCATACACTGTATTTAATATAATATTACAGTTAATATTACAGAGCATAGAAAGCTGTTTGACTTTCTAGATAGGGTTATATACCATTATTAGAGCCCTGTAGACATGAAATAACACCCATATAGTCACCTTTACACTCCCAATTAGTCTTTGTTTACACCACATTACACAATTCACTTGCACAGGCTATGGAATCACTGCAGGGACACATGGGACGGCCCCCTCTTTATGCATGGCAGGATACCTGTCTATTTAGTTAGTTAGTTTATTTATTCTAAATTTTGGAAAGGGTTTCAAACAATGGGGAAGAAGGACAAAATTAGAAGCCATTTCCACACGGCATGTTAAGAACTTTTTTTTTTTTTGCTATGTCCTGTCGGACATGCCATTGGTGGCTCCATGGAGTGTTAAGGTAATGTAATGTGAGGTAATGTCTCACCTGAGTACCATGCTGCTTGAATATTTTTGACTAATAATAGGCCACATTCAACTGCAAAATAGCAATCATTTATTAATTCATTAATTTTGGAAAGATGTTCGATCTGCAAAGTGTCAAGGGACGACTATTACATAAAAAAAACAACATACTTTTGACTGATTTTTTCATTTAGCTTAGCTGATTCTAAAATTTACCCTTTGACACGTGTACTTAAGACATTTCTGTTGTATGGTTGAGGGCAAACAGGAAAGATACCTCCATTGTTATGCAAATGCAGCACACAAAAAAAGATGACAAAAGAAAACATGTGTGGACTTAATCCTGACTGGTCTTAAATCTCTCAAGGTTTGGATGCTATTTGGTTGACGTTTGAAGCATCGACTTTGTTTGGTGGCATTCAACTTTAGAAGTGTGCCTAGATTTGTGTAAATATGCTATGTACCATACCTGAACAGTGATCTACGTCTGCCTTGCAGTCGCTACGTCGAGCGCCTTCCCCTCATGTTCATCTTTGGCATCGCCACGTCGCCCAGCACCATCCAGCACATGCTGCCCCACTCAGTGTCGTCGTTGCTGTGCATCGAGCTCTTCCAGTCTCTGTCATGTACTCAGCATTTGGCGACCGTTATAGATAAGGTGGACAAAGACAAAACACAAAATTAACATTTGATGGTAATTTTGACTTAATTCTTGTGTTTTTCCCCCAGTTTATCCTGACACCTCACTTCCCTTTTAAGCTGACTGGCAAAGTGATGCAGGTGCTGGTCAGCCTCTTCCTGTATCATGACTTCTCAGTGCGGAACTTTATCAAGGGCATTCAGGTATGGTGTAGTTTAACCAATGATGAAAGAAAGAAATATGGTAATGGTAATGATTTTCTTTGAATGTGCATACAAGATACATTGGAATACATCTCATAATACAATTCACAGTTCAACAATTGTCCAAAAGTTGGACATGTAATTGTTACTGATTGATTAACAAAATAAATTAGCGTTGAATTTAGCGTAATCATTTACTAATTAATATCATAAATGGAAAAAAAATGTTTACCTTATTAACGCATGTGCTTCATGTCAAGCCACATCTCTCTGTTATGTTGGCAGACGGAGCCACAATCGCGTTCCTACAGTCACACAGAGTCTGCTGCTTTTTAATAACATTACTCTGACCTGAACACATCAACGGCAGTGCACTTCCAACACCATAAACCGTGGTGTGAATTTTTCTTTTTGCATGTTTGTAACATAACTGAACAGAAAATGCAGTTTTTAAATGGAGAAATCCAAACCTGCAGGGCCCTGTGCTGGCAAAAAGTGGACATCTTGAGTACATGGTAGGTAGCTCTGTGTGTGTGTGTGTGTGTGAGTGTGATGGGCTTTTGTGCGTTTATGTTCAAGGTGGCCCTGCTGGAGCACTTCCACTCACAGCCTCTCAGTGTGCTGTGCTGCAAAAAGAAGGAAGCTCTGCATAACGTCATGCAACTCAGCCACGCCGACCTGGAGAGAATCAAGAAGCTGCCATCATTCACAAGGTATGTGTTGGACTGGTCTGAAGTTAGACATACACAATATGGATAACACATCATAAAACCATAGAAAAAGTGGAAATAGGAAGTTGCCGTTTGAACAGTTTTAACAGTTATGGGAAGAACATTTTTTAGGCCAAAGCTAAGAGATGTTGGACCTGCTGACTCATAATGTAGGTTTTTGTTCATTTAAAAAAAATCAGAAAAGGACATTCCACAAAGTTGGAAGCTTACAGTCCAACATGTCTGGGTAAGATGAAGTCTTCATGGGCAAATAACATGTCTGGTTAACAAATTACAAACTATAACGAATCCTCTGAATTTGAACACAGTCAGTTCAGGGTCTCCGATCGACCTACTTTGTTCATATATACAATATTATAATATATTTACAATATTGCCCATGAAAAATACTGGAACTAGAAATGAGCCATTCTTTATTTACTGTACAGGCAACATGTAACAGGCTTAACTGCTGTAAGTGTTAAAAGAGGTTAAGCACTATTAATGTATACACATAAATAAACATAATATAACAAACATACACACGTAAAAACACACTACAAAATGTATTACCAAAGGTGCGCCACATGCATGGCATTCTTTAACATATATAATGATCACATAAGGGTAAAAAGAAGAACTACTGTAAAACACTACTACAATATTATGTATTATGTATCTTTTTGTCACATTCTGAAATGATTCAGTTTTTCTCAGTCATACTATTATTTAAATCATAGTTTTGTTATGATACGAGTTTGCAAAGAAGTTGTTTAACGTACAAACCCTACAAGTGAAGCGGTAGTTCAAGCTTACTTCTCATATCTTTTGGTATGTGTTAGTCTTGTCTTTTTGCATTCTTCTTAATTTATCTCTAGAAGGCTATCTGTTTTAGAAAAAAATATCTCTAAAAGACAATGAAAGAGAAAAAATCCACTGTGAACTTTAGAAGAACCTAAGTATTTGAAAAGTGTGTCAGAGTTCTTTGGTTGGTATCTCCTGTTAATGTTTAGTGTAAGTCTGCATCTGTATATTGTCTTCACAGGTATGTTGAGGAGATGGAATCTGAAGAGCGCGCTGAACTGTTAAAGAATGATGCTCAATTAAAGGTACAGTCTCCCTTGCATGCGCTGTGATGGTCACCATCATGGAACGGGGCTTTCACTGGTTTCAGGAGGTTTGCCACAAGCTGATCAAGGACCTTCGCAAATACCACAAGAATTATTACGCTACGCTGAGGTGTCTGCACACGTTGACCTCGTCGTTGCCTCGCTACCCCCTTGGAAAACAGGCAAGAAGTCTTTCCTCTTTATCTAAACAATATGTCCTTTTTATTGTTAACTTTCATGGTTGCTCCGGTGTATCACTGGATTATCCGCAGATCCGAGAGCTGCATTTAATTTGCCTGGAGAAGAGTGTTTGGGAGACCGAGGATTACCAGTCAGCTTTGAAGCTGCTTAAGTAAGCCCGGATAATTCACCCCATTATTCATGTTTGATTTAAATAGCTGAGATTTCAAAACTTTGCTTGTTCAAGATAGAGTAAGTTTTTGCAAATAGAATATATAGATGCTGTACTCACTTGCCAGCATCATCTTATGAGGGTCGGTGCAAAATATTCTTATATATAATGTAATAAAGTATTTCCTATTTATTTTGTAAAATTACTACTTTTATTGTTTAGGGTTTTTTTTGTTAAAATTGCAACCTGTTTGAAACATTCTGTCTTTAATTTTGTTATGTTTTTTTTTGTTCTTGTCATAGCACAACTTGTTCATAAAAATGTATTACTGTTTTAGTGTTCAGTGTGTCCCAAATGCACTGTTTAAAAGACATTGTTGAATGAAAGCCTTTGGTTGTTAATGCAGTACGCTGGATTTGTGGCAGTGGCTAGTCGTACTTTTCACCATTAGATTGTGGTGCAAATATACCCCCCGGTGGCCTACAGACCAAACTGGAAGTTGTAGTGGCTATTTGAATTGGAACACCCCATGTTTTTTTTCTCCTCCAGGATGTTGGCCAAAGACGAACTGATTGCTTTACTTCAGAGATGTGCAGAGATCCTGCAACCTGTCAAGTCAAAGAAGATGAAGACCGGCCTCGTCCAGCTGGAAGACATGATTACCAAATTGAAGCAGTTGGGTGGTAAGTTGTGGAAAGCATCTTCCTCCACAGTGGAAGATGAAGATATAAGCATCGCTTTCTGCACTCTGTACCAACAGCTGCCAGTGAGGTGGCTCGATGTGAGGAAGGAAGTTTCACCTCCCCTGTGAAGGACATTCAGAAAAAGACCGATCTGTTCCAGCTGCAGAAGGTAAACCATCAGTGGGTGGCAAGCTTCTTTGTTGTGATGGTTGACTGCAGATTTAACCTCCTTTATCCAGGCTCTCCTAGAGATGAACGAGTCCAGAAAATCCAAGAAGCAGAGTCCGTTTGAGATCCTGCGCAGTGAAGCTCTGGATTTTTTGGACAACCTCGTAAAGTGAGACCCGAGATTGTTTCAAAGTCAAAACATGATCTTGTTTTGCTAATATTTTCTTTCTTCCTTGCTAGGAGTCACCTGTCTCCTCCAGAGTGTCAGACGCTGAATGAAGTCTGCTATTACAGCGCCTCTTCCTCTGTCAGACGCCACCTCAATGCGACACCCCGCACCTCCATTCAGACTGCACTCAGCAGTCCTTACTTTTATCTTTTGGTACATATATGCATGCAACAAGGTCAAATTCCAACTCTCAAGGCACATTTCAGGCTTTTCCCACACCCTACAGCTGTGGATGGACAATTCAATATTTAAGATAAGATTTTATCGATCGCACAACAGTTTGAAAATGCATGTGTATGGCGGAAAGAAAAAACAGCCAAAAAATGAGAAATTCAATTAATATAAAATGGGGGAAGAAAACATTGAAAATTTGGTAGAAACAAAAGTAAAACAAGGGCATTGAACAATAATTTTATATTTTAAATACAAATAAAAACTTGAGTAAAAGCTTTATTGCACTGTGGACATATTGCACCTTATTAATGTTTATGTACAGTTTATTTAATGCATAATTGACTAGATACTTAAAATGTATTTTAACATGATTATATTACATTTTTAATATATTATATTAAATCCTAACGCCAAGAGAGGCTAGAAGATTTCCATCTTCTAAAGTCAGAGAGGCCAGTCCTGTACCGCTCTAACATACTTCTCTGCCACTCCAGACTTCCTCATACAATACCACAGTTCCTCTCTGGGCACCCTGTCATAAGCTTTCTCCAGATCTACAAAAACACAATGCAGCTCCCTCTGACCTTCACTGTGCTTCTCTATCAACATCCTCAAAGCAAATACTGCGTCTGCGGTACTTTTTTTGTTGTTGCATAAAACCGTACTGCTGCTCACAAATGCTCACGTTTGCCCTTAGTCTAGCTTCAACTAATCTTTCCCATAACTTCATTGTATGGCTCATCAGCTTTATTCTTCTGTAGTTGCTGCTGCTGTTATTGGTGGGGGGAAAGTTCCATGATGCATTAGGTGTTATGTTAATGCTGAAGTGCATTGTGAATATCTTGTGTTATTGTCGGTGTTCCAGAATGAGAATCTAAAAACTGAAGATGGGAGCGTCTCCAATGCAGCGCCCGACATCTGTCTCACGTACAAGCTGCACCTGGAGTGTGGCCGCCTCATTAACCTCTATGACTGGATGCAAGTGAGTTAATTATTGTACTCCGACTTGTTTTACTGCTTTGCTGAATCATTGTCAAATTATCAATCCTCGATTGGGTGGCATTTTTTTTTTCAGGCCTATGCCACAGTGGTGTCTGCTGCAGAAGGCCACGAAACTGATTTTGACAACTTTGGGAAAGTGGACGATGTCATACAGTATCTTTGCATATTTCATTCACATTATCTTAAAAACAACATTATTTCCTTAACTGTTCTCCAGCGCTCGATTCATCCGAGCTGTGTCAGAGCTGGAATTTTTGGGCTTCATCAAGTCCACGAAGCAGAAGACAGACCATGTGGCCCGACTCACTTGGGGGGGATGCTGACCATTTTCTCAGTGGTCCAAATTGTTAAGATGCAAATATTTGTGTTACTCCAAACTCTAATTAAATTAGTGTCTGGTATCATAATTGTCCTTTTATCTTATCAGGATTTTAAGTCTCAGCCAATGACAGACATGTACAGTATAATTTACCGGAGGTCCCCTATATATGTTACATATATGAAGGTTGACCCTACAAAGTTTGACAAATCCTTTACAGATGAAAATGCTATTTGTAATATATTTATTACATTTAGTAGCTACAGAAGCATTGTGCAGTGAACAATTATTTTCCTTTCGTCTTATCCATTTAAAGGTCGCCACAGCAAATTTTCTTTTGTTTGATTCGCATGTTTTGATTTAGAAAATGTTTTACATCGGATGCCCTTCCTGACAACACTCTGTATGATTGTCTTATGGTCATTGAAAAATAAGTTATTTTTTGTAAATATGGTCCAGAAACAACATGCTTTAAAATTAAAGGATCCTTTATTGTTTTCTGATAAGTACAATGGATTCAAAGTGATACCAGTAAAACAAATCAAAATAAATAACACACTGGTCAAGGGAAGGACAAAAAAAAAAAAAGAAACTACTTAATGTTCAATTATAAAAAGAGTTGCAAGCAACGTCTGGTTTTTAACGGTCGTCCACTTCTTCCAGGATTGACCAGCAAACTCTGCTGCTTTGTCATCTTTACACGTAACAAACAAGAGTGAAGGAGCTTGGAATGCTGGGAAATCGTCACAAAAAGTGTGAAGTGTCAGCACATGCACAGCTGTGACAGGCCGATCACATGTGGAGGGAGACTGGGGGTGGGGCAGGCGGTGGTTTGGGGCGGGGTCGGGGTCCGCTTACATCGGGAAGCACCGGGTTGTTTACAACCATTTGCCCAACCACAGAAATATGGCACAGTAAGAAAGAAGTTTTGTTTCAACTAGCTATTAACTGAATCTCGTCACAACGATGGGCTTTTTTGTGTGTGTGTTTTTTTTCCTTCCTGGACATGTCACAGGATCTGTGCGCTCAGGAAACATCTGGGGAAGACAGACAGATGAAATCAGAGTTAAAAAAGCAGATGTGTAACTTTAAACTAGGCAGCACTTTCCCCTGCGGGAGAGGAATGTGGGAACCTTTGTAAGACAGAGATGGAACTCACAGCTGGCAGGTTGTTCACCGAATCGTCGCATTAGCTGGTCGTGTGTGAACTTCACAAAGGTGTCGTATTGTTCTGCAACAACAGACACTTTTAAGACGAACAAATACAAAACCCCAGTCCAATTGATACTTTCATCAAAAGCAGTCATGTCAATCCCCAGACAATGCAAGTATTCCCCCTGATGCTCGACAATGGCATTAGGGATCATCTCCGAGCAAGATGGATGCCTGGTAAGTGCTACAATCTTCGACATTCTTGCATTTCTACCAACCTGCCAGTTTGGAAGTCATGGTCTCCTCGTACTCCTCCCGGACCTTCTCTTCCCTTTCTTTCAGCAGGCGTTCACAGATCATCCCTACTTGTTTAAGGGTAAATAGCGGCTGCTCTTTCCTCGATGGGGAGCTGCCTCCAGAGGACGTAGCTGCAAATAAAAGAGCACCATTACGTGAGTGAGTTTAGTGTGTAGCAGACTTATACAGTAATCTTTTGTAATACATCATGTACAGCCTTAATAAGGAACTGGTAATATTTACACCAGTTAGAATGAATTTAGGATTGCTTTGGGCACTTTTTTGTATTATTTATAATGTACTGTTTTGTCGTTGTGGCTTTCCGCCCCAGCCTGCGGCAGTGATGGACAGTTAATGATGTATCTCCGTGTCTGATTGGACAGTCACTTTTCATACAGTCATTGGCTGTCTCTACTCGGTGCCGATAGTTAATGTCCAGTTTGGCCCACAACCTGCAGGCTTAAGAGTTTTGGTCCCCCTGCGTGATTGAGTTTGACACCCCTCGTCCACATGTTCAGTTAGTGTTTGTCCCGTCATTAGTCCGGCGGCGGTAACATTGTTGGCTATCTTGTTAATGTTTATGCATTCATTAAAATTTTGTGAGTCACCTCACACCATCGGTTCCAACTGCACACATCAGAGACGACGCCATCATTGACTGGCTTCAAAGTTACGTATTATTTATTCATTGGGTAGTCTTATACGTAATCATCAAATATTGAATAGATGAAGAAATAGCCGATGTTCGACTACAATAGTTCAAAGTGATATTACTACGATTTTTATCACTTGGAACAGGCATCCAAGAAAGTGAAGTACTTTGGAAAAACAAAAACAAGATGTGCTGTGTACATTTAGTCCAGTAAATGGTGACTCCACCAACCTGACATAGAGGACTGGGGTGGAGATTCTGGAGAGCAGCAGCAGTCTGCGGTCTGGTAGCCTCCTGTATCTAGATGCTTCCTCTTTTGTATGCGTTTGTACTCCTGCTTGATGCTGTTAAGGATTTGTTCTAGTGGGACAAAAGACACGCACATAATGGACCGAGAACCAACACATTCAAGAGGGCTTTTCCCCAGACCGAACAACAGGTTGCTCAGGCCTCAAGTGTCCAACTTTACTACTGTTATGATTACCTGCGCTCAGCCTGGACGACGACTCCCCGAATGGCGAGGGTTCCAAGCTCAGATACTTCCTGGGGGACGAGGACGACGGAGATACGGGCATACACCTTCGTCTTTTGGGAGAAGCGGGGCTCAGGAGCGGATCGAAATCCATGCTCCTCTTTAGGGTAGCGCCACACGCCATTGCTCCACACTGTTAAAAAGCAGGCGAAGGTGTGTACGACGCACCCAAATGAAGAGAGAGCAACCTGTCAAGCGTGGCGCGTCGTCATCTTTGACAGGGGAGAGGTGTTTGCTCGCAACACATTTAGCGGCTTCTCCGGCACACGGTCTTCATGTTGCGCAGCTGAGGCTTTAGGTGTGTGCTAACACGCTAACGTTCGCGTCGCTCGCCTCTAATAACAGACGAAAACACAGCTAACGGTAGCTTTAGCTACTCCATGCCAAGAGATTACGCGACACCGTAGATTGAACAAAACACAAACTTACCTTTTAAATAGGTCGTTCGTATTCTAACCGTGGCAGTTAAGTTCCAAGTGCCTCCCCCCCCCCCCCCGAAAGAAAAAGTTGAGGAAGCGAGCAGCCAGCTGCGGGCTGACTGCCGTTGATAGCGGAGCTAGCTTAGCCAACGTAACGTAACTCAGCTGCTTGTTTTTGATACCCAGCTATCGGCTTCCCCCCGGCTAGTGACGTCACGCCCGATCTCACTCCAATGCATTCTGGGCCATATAGTACAGAGCTCGTTCAAAGGGAGACAGTGACGATGCTACGTCTGTAAGAGACGTTAACTGTTCGTGTTGTCTTTGTTAGGCGTCTTTTTGTGATGTCACGAACCAACACCAGAGGAACCCCGGCGGCGTTATTCACCTAACCTGACCATGCCCGTGGTGAATTAATAAGAACGCTGAAGGTATGATTGCCTCCACAAGAGGGCAGTATTGCACAAAACACTGCTCAAAGAGTTTGTATGTTCTAATGTAACATACAATGTAATTCTACATGTTCTACCCACTCTATTCTCAAACTATGGTATTAGTACCACTGGCGGTACGTGGACCCATGTAGACGTACTCGGGAAGATCAGATTTTTCTTTATACGAAATTATTAGAGACATACCTGTTGAATTCTTTTAAGTGCACATTTATTGTCCAAAGATGCAGTGAAATTAATGTGGAACGCCCAAGCCAATTCCTTGTAAGGGAAAATTGGGAAAATATTTTAGAATTGTTTGGTGTAAATTGTTTTTTTTTCAATCAGAAAGCGGCAGTGTATGTGCAGAAAAAGTAGTAAACAAATGAAAATCTGGTTGCTAGGTAAATTATATGGGTTTGGGTTTCCTATTTAACTAATCAAATCGGTAGAAATAATTTAGATTCATTTTATTCCTTAAAATGTCATAACTATGGTTTCCTCCATAATTAGTAGATATTTTTTGTTTTTGTACTATTTCTACCCCTTCGTCCTATTTTTGTGTATGAATTGTTTTTGCAGCTGATATACACAAACCTGCATTTCATGGTTTTATTTTGGAAAAAAACCCCAAACAAACATCACAGTGCGATGACAATCGTATGATAAAAAGTAAACAAATTCTGTCATGGAGGTGCTTCTGACATCAATATGGCAGTATCGTTTCACAAAGCACTTTTCCATGAGCGCTACTACCGTTTGCTACTATCAAAAAGCCGAGCGTGTTTAACACTGAAAGGACGAACACAACCACGACAAAGTCAGTAAGGACTCACCCCAGTATTTTGGAGTATTCCAGTCTTTTGGAAGCATTACGGCCACACTCCTGCTATGACGTGCTAAAGGAACAGCAAACACGATCACCTTTCATTATGATACATTTTTCTGCATATATGACATCATATTTCATTTTGCTTGGGATTTACGCTTCCATTGGCCACTGTGTGGTCTTTTCCTTTCTGATTATCCCTGCTTATCCCAATAGGGGTCGCCACAGCGAATCATTGTGTTCTGTTTGATTCGCATGTTTTGATTTGGCAAAAGTCCCTTCCTGACACAACCCTCCTATATAAGGTACATTATTTATATATATGATATATATAGATATATCATATATATATCATATATATATATATATATATATA
>QODF01000026.1:3766146-3795339 GCA_024372805.1 Oostethus manadensis | reverse complement strand
TATAATAGTGACCTAGAAAACTCTGTTACACAACCTTTACATTTTCTTCTATTTCTACAAAAAAAAGTCAAAGGTACATTTTGATTGCAGGACGTCAACAAATGTATTAGCAATTGCTGTTAACGGTGGAAGGGGTAGGATTCAAAAAGATCTTCTCAAGACCTGCATGCATGCTGGAAATAAATGAAAACCAACCACCACCCTTGAGAAGATGCTGTAAGTGATAGTGGCTGCTGGAAAGGGAGGGGTCTACTGTGCTCATATATATATGATATATATATATATATATATGATATCATATATATATATATATATGATATCATATATATATATATATATATCATATATATATGAGCACAGTAGACCCCTCCCTTTCCAGCAGCCACTATCACTTACAGCATCTTCTCAAGGGTGGTGGTTGGTTTTCATTTATTTCCAGCATGCATGCAGGTCTTGAGAAGATCTTTTTGAATCCTACCCCTTCCACCGTTAACAGCAATTGCTAATACATTTGTTGACGTCCTGCAATCAAAATGTACCTTTGACTTTTTTTTGTAGAAATAGAAGAAAATGTAAAGGTTGTGTAACAGAGTTTTCTAGGTCACTATTATAGCAATATAAATACAGTCTACAGACCTTCATAAATAGATGAATAAATAATAAATAAATAAATAAGCTGTTTTACGGGTTTCCTGGCGATGTCGGAGTTGCGTTTCCATACTTACATCCGCCCGCTTTTGATTGGCAACCTCCGTTACGTCTTCTTCTCCTCCCTGCCTTATCAAAGCACCTGAGTGTAATACGGGGCCCCGTCACAATCGCGTAGTTCATGCGTTGTGGTCCAGCTCATGGATGCTATTCTTCCTGTTGCTCGATAATTTTTGCAGGACCTTCATATTATGGCACAGTGCTTTATTCTTGATGTCATCGTTAATCTCACAGGGGGTCCTTTTGAAGTTGTTGTCCTGTAATGGCAAACGTACAGTCTGTGACTGCAGGCATCTCAAAGCCTCTTCTTAGTGGTGTTGTGGGATTGCAAACTTTCAATCTGTGCATCCAGGAATGTAGTAATGTTTTCCCAGATGTGACTGCACTTCCCTCTTATCCTGTTTCTCGGAACTCATCCATCTCCTCTGGACTGGAATTTCCCAGCCCAGAATCATTTTGCTTTGCATTTTGCTCGGCACCCGCTTTGAACTTCAGCAGTTAGCCAGTTAGCGTAGCTTCCTAGCCGCTGGTGGCACTCGCGCCCGCCCGTGTTGAAACCAAAGGTGTCGGCAAGCTGTCCTGTTGTTGTGATAGCTATGTGTGGTTTGGAACGTACCAAAATAGGTCAGAACTCTGGTAGCAAGAGCCGTGACCATTTTTTCTGGTCAGCAGGAAGTGGTGGGGGAAAATTCAAATGTAGAGATAGAAATGGAAGTTGTAATGCCTACGGGTAAGCATGGCGGTGATGGTGATACTCACTTGTGTTGTCATTTTCAGTGCTACACAAGCTGCACACTGACTGCTCTAAGGAACAGTATATCCAATGATCATGTCTTTATACTATACAGTATTGTCCCTTGTAAAGATGCCTTTAGGGCACTTTGTAGACGCCACTTTTTTGGCACGGTTCACAGTGGAAAGTAGGGAGGGTATGTACACATAATGTCGACACACTTGGACCGCAGTGGTGTCACACTGGCTCTGCAGCAGAGGTGGACTCCGTCGCCCCAGAAATGGACACTTGCGCCACCTTGACCCGCACGTTTGCACCACCAACGCCGCCTCTGACGCTCCTGCCGTACGCGTCGATCTCCCCGCTGTTGTCCAGAGGCTGTGCGCTTCCCCGGCTGGAAGTGCAGATGTTGCTGAAGGCCCTGCGCAGGTCCTTGCTCCTCATGGCGTATATGACCGGGTTGACGGTGGAGTTGAGCAGGCACAGCATGCTGCAAAAGGCAAACACCGTTTTGATGAAGTTGTCCACTTTCCCGAAGAGGTCGTACACCATGATGGCCAGCAGCGGGCCCCAGCAGATGATGAGAGCCACCAGGATGAGGACTAAAGTCTTGGCCAGGCGGAGGTCCATGCGGGCTTGGTCGGGTCTCACCGCCTGAACCTTGGTGCCCTCCGCCGTGTAGATGATGACGCTCCTCTGGGAGCTGCGGCTCAGCATGCGCACAGCGTGGTGGTGCGACTTCCACAGGATGAACATGTAGGCGTAAATGATGAAGAGCAGTGGGACGCTCGTCATCCCGATCCAGAACATCAAGTACTTCTCGTCGATGAGGGGGAAAATGTCCGAGCACACCGAGTTGAGGCGCTTGCAATTCCAGCCCAGCAGAGGCAGCAGCGAGATGACGATGGAGACGCTCCACATGAGGCTAAAGGCCGCCACCGCTTTGGTTTTGGTCACGATGCGCTTGTACGCCATGGGCCTGTGGATGGAGATGTAGCGGTCGATGGCGGTAAGGAAGAGGCTGCCCACGGAGGCGGTGAAAGAGGCAATGACGCCCGCCAGCTTGAAGAGGAAGACCCCTGGGCTGTCTTTCCTGTGTAGGACGTGGAAGTCCAGGAAGCTGTAGACAAAAATGATGCTCCCGATGAGGTCGGCCACCGCCAGGCTGCCTATGAAGTGATAGGAGGGGCGTGATCGCAGCGTCTGAGAGTTCAGGATGACGCACAGCACCATCAGGTTCTCCAGTACTGTGAATGTCCCCAAAGTGAGGGCCAAGATGACAATAGCGAGCTGCTGACCCGGCGTCAAGATCATAAAACACTCCATGTTGTCCGCAAAGTCCTCTGCACATTGCTCTGCGCCGCCGCTCTCCACTGAAGTCCCATTACCGAGCAGAATGTCGGTCACATTTGCGGGCAGGACAGGAGCGAGAGCGCCGTAAATGACCTCCTTGCTGGAGTTCCTAATGGAAGCAGTTTTATCTGGGCGGAATCTTGTCTCGGCCAGGCTCGGACCGTCGTCGTAGGCCGCGTCGTTGGAGCTGAGGTACGGCACGCCCGTCGTCAGGGCGCTTATGGTGGCACTCGCCAGCCGGTGTAAAGCCAACTTCATGGCTGAGAGGTGGCGCTAGCGAGGATCAGTGGGTCAGTCGTGTCTGAAAAGGACATCAGGTGAAACTCTTACATTGGATGTGGCAGACAAATACTGCATTTCCTAAATAATAATAAGAAATCAAACTAAACACGTCATTTTAAACCAAACAGATGCTGTCTGACGTGTACAGTTTACTTATTGTTTTTTAACTTTAATATTTCAACTTTATTTTTGTGGCATTGTCATTTCTTCCACAGACTACTTTATTCATTGTTTTGTTTGTTTCCCGTGATATTGTGACTTTAAAAAAAGAATGCATTCTTTTCTTTAATATTTCAACTTTATGCTAAACATGATATTCCCCCCAAATATATTACACTATTCACATAAAATTTTGTTTTTTTTCTCTTAATATAATGACTTTATTTTTAGTAGCAGTAAAAATACTGCAGACTTCGCCAGTTTGCTGTTGAATCTCAGTTCAAATATAATAAAAAAAATAAAGAAAAATCACAGCAAAAATGACTAAAGAAAGAATTAAGTCAAAATATTAATAGAAAAAACTTGTGATCTAAAAAGAAAAGGTCATAATTGTACATAAATAACGCAATATTATGGGAAGTTTTAAAGAAAAAACATTTTACAAAGTCGTGAGAATTAAAAAAAATATATAGTTTTGGAAAATTAGGTTGGTTATATTATGAAAATAAAGTCAAAATATTATACAAATAAAGTCATAATGTTATGAGTAGAACGTTTTACGAAGATTATTTAAAAACAAAAAATCGACAGCAGAAATGGAACAAATAAGCAAAAGTGGAAGTTGGCCTTTTCACCAATATCACCAAGCTGGGAAGCAGTTTTCCTTGACAAATATTTCACTTTTTAGCAAAAACTACCCAAGTGGCTTTTAATCCTTTCCTTTTTCAGCATGTGGCCCTGGGTAGAAAAAGTTTGAACACCCCTCTTGTAAGGTACAGCGTTACATAAACAAAACTCCTGATAAACCAAATGGCCGATCTACCTCGTTCCAGAACCAATAAGACAGAAAGGCATTTCCGTGACGAGTACAATTTGGTCTTTACAAATCTAAAATTACACTTTTTTTTTTCTGAGACGATGACAAATAAATGTGACCTACAGCTTATACAATTCAACCAAATATAAAATGAATTAAAAAGTTGTGGAGGGGCGGGGCTTGTGATAATAAGTTTTGGCGCAGATCCGGATAAAGGTGCAGTGCAGACATATTTTGTGGTACTTTTGTCAACATTTTACTTCAAAGGTCTGAGAGTAAGCATGCAACATGCATAAACATGCGAGGTCTTTGCCGGCGACGCACCAAGCAGCTGACTGGAGAGCAGATGCAGCACAGACAATAGCGAGAAGGTGAACAGTTGACGATGACAAGGCTGCACGGCCTCCTGGGAAATCACGGCATTCACATGTAGGACACTGCCAGCCTTGCTTATCAATTAACATTAGCTTTGTCATTGAACAATCATTGGCATAATTGGGAGGTGGGGGAGTACAGATGCATAGTCACACAGACATTGGATAGGTGCCGTGTTGGCTGGAAGGCAGCGTGTGCAAAGTAGATCAAGTGCTTCCAACAACAAGTAGTTACCTGCTAAGCTTGTTAGGTGGAGACATTGAGACACTGGCTATTTATATGGCGCGGCAAAAGCACGTGAACTCATCTCTAAAGTGCAAGAATTTAAGTTTGGCGGCGCCGCGTGAGCCTCATCAGGAGAGCCCATTGCTTACATGATTGACTGCAGCATCAAACAGTCAGGAGGAAGCAACATACCTTGACTTGGCTCTTGTCCGCATGACTCCACATATGCCGAGTAGACCATCTGTCTTAATCTACTATCTTCAGTAAAAAAGCAACAAACGTGTTGATGGAGAGGAGGTTGTAAGAGGGGGAGAAATGCATCCCGGCAGCCGGTGGTGTGTGAGAGTATGTGTGTCAGGCTTTTTTTTTGGGGGGGGGTCACGTGGTGGAGCTGTGCACGCCCCTCTTTATCTGAGCAGTGACCAGACCAAAACAACTACTCCCATAACAAAACTGCAACACTGTATTCATGTTATTTTATGATAACTCAAATACACAAATAATTGTGTTTAATATAATGTGGCGTCGAGCCACTGTGGATGTATTAAATACACAGTGTGTAAAAGCAAATGCATCTGCAATGTTTTTTTTTTGTTTTGAACTCAAAAATAGGATTTTGGTATTTCTCCTCCCCATGGAAAACTATAAAATAGAGGTTGTCATTTTTCTATTCAATCAGAGCAGGTTTTTCCAAATTGTACTTGAGTTATATTTTGCTAATGAATACATGTACAGTATTTCCACATGCCGCTAAAAAAAGAGACTTCATTGTGGGTTTTTTCTGTCAAATGAAAAACCTGTATCATCACATTTTGTGTTTGGGGGGACAAAAAAAATAAATAAAAAATGTGTCCAAAAAACATTAGCTCATTGATTCTATCTATCTATCTCTCTATCTCTGTCTCTCTCTCTGTCTCTCTATCTCTCTGACTCTCTCTCTCTGTCTCTCTCTCTCTGTCTGTCTCTGTCTCTCTCTCTCTCTGTCTCTGTCTCTGTCTCTCTCTCTCTGTCTCTCTGTCTCTCTGTCTCTCTCTCTGTCTCCCCATATACATACATATATATACATACATACGTACGTATATATACATACATATGTATATATATGTATATATACGTACGTATGTATGTATATATACACACACACACTCATTCATTTTTTATGCCACTTATTCTAATTAGGGTATCATTTTTGTTTTTCGGAATTTTTTTTCCTCATGTTTTGTGCTATTTTTTCTCACCTTTACCTCTTTGTATGGAAGCTGCCAGTCACAGCCGACTCTCATTTATAATTACTTGACTTCTTCCGGAGAGTTTGTGGTCTTTTCTATTTGCTGGTTTTATGCATGCCGCTGCTCCAGCGCTCGCTACTTCTGTGTATTTTTTTCCCTCCCCACAGTGCCTCTTCTTTGTGCTGTTGCTTTTTGTTATGTTGTGCCTGTGTGCACCTGTTTGTGCAGAAATTAATGACTTTTTTTTTTTACCTGCACTGCACTCCGGTTTCTGCATCCTGGGGTAACAACCATGCAAGCATGACATATATAGTGCAATTAGCTGGCGACCAGTCTGCCTCTCAACCAAAGTCTGCTGGAATAGGCTCCAGCATACCTTAATGACATTTATGCGGCATAGAAAATATATATGTAAAATATATGTAATATAATAGAGTGGTGCCCTGGTTAATGTCATTAATCCATTCTAGAAGATGCGACTCTAACCAAAACGGACTCTAACCAAAATAATATCAATCCTATTAATCTGTTCCAGACACCCAAAAAACATAACAACATAAAACACATTTTATAGAAAATAATTATACATAGTTTTGCAGGGGGATTATGATGCACAAATATTGACAAATGAATGGACACTTAACACCACTGTAATTTCTAATCTAATTTAGTTGACCCCCCCCCAAAACAAAATAAACACAGTATTCTGCTCCAACCACAATTTACACAAACACACGCAAAAAAATCAAATTAAATATCACTATTCTAGGTCAAATAAACATGTACCATTTCATATAGAAAAATAGGGGTGGGGGGGACAAGATGGCGGCAGGTAATTTGGCTAATTATGTCTAGGCAAAATTTTAAGCAAAAATGTTAACCAAATAAATGTTAACCAAAAAAATGCATTAACCGGGCGGATGTTAACTGAGGTAACTCTACATCCATCCATCCATTTTCTACGCTGCTTATCCTCATTAGGGTCGCGGGGTATGCTGGAGCCTATCCCAGCTGACTTCAGGCAAGGCGAGAGGCGGGGTACACCGTGGACTGGTTGCCAGTCAATGGCAGGGCAGTAACACCGTATATATAAACATATGTATGTGTATATAAACATATAGACGCTTTACAGATGCCATGTTGTGGCAAAGACTGCAGTACTGCGTCCGCAGCTGCGACAGAAACGACTCCTATTTGATACAGCATGTTGAACTTTTTACACAACAATGTCACAAGTGCTTGTAGATGACCATAATGTACCCCGATTGTGTACATCTATGGTTTGTTAGCCGCCTCGTTTGTCGGTCACATCCACTGCACACTCTATATTAAGAGCCTCATTTCCTTTCCTGTCCTGTGCAGCTGCATGACAATTAGTTCCACCACCCTCCTCCTCTCCCAGCAGAGCCTTTGCCGAAATTACATGCATCTTGTGGAAAGTACATGCCATTTGGCCACGCGGGCGTCTGCTCATCACTTGTGGCACTACTGTACGCAAAGGCGCCCGAACATAACGCGAGCCAAGAGCGATGATGAAGAGATGTACAGCAAATTTCACAGCACCTTTTTGCTTGAAAGCTGCTGAGCGGCTACCGCTCAAATAATTAGTATCAATATTTCCGCCAGAGTGAGATATTTTCAAGGTAAAGCCATCTGCGACTATTATTACATGTTTGCCAGTGAACGCACCAGCAGGCCATTTACCTCCACTGATTTTAGCAGCAAAAGCAAAATAAGACGAGATTTCATATTGATCTGTTGTGCTTTTTTTTTTTTTTTTTACCCAGAACTGTGTATTTTGTATCATATTTTTTGCAGAGCTGTTATGCATCCACGAGAGGTGGGACTTGGAATGCAGTGATTGTGTGCAATCAGGGCTGGAAGTGCAGTGTTTCCACTCAGCGTGTTACCAGATGATGCTTGGAAGGGGTGGGAGGTCGGTCTCCAGCGCGTTTGTGAGGAGAAAGATGCACAGCTAGAGTAGGAATGGTTCTTATGGCTTGTTGTTCATGACATTTTCATACCCAGCTCATCGTTATTTGCTTTATGAACTACAGTGTCTGACAAAAGTCATCATTTTTATTACTCCCTTTCAAGCGATCATACCATAGAAATGAAACTTGGATTTAGAGTAGTCAGTGTACAGCTTGTATAGCAGTATAGATATACTTTGCTCTGACTCAACACACTTCTTTTAATTACATTCAAGCTTCCTCCATACTGTATGCCAGTCAGGGCGGAAAAGAGACAGAAAACTTACTGGGGCCCCTGACTGAAGAAGCGCGTGCAGGCAGGCAGGAATGGGTGGAGAAAAGTGTCAGGTGTGATGTGTGATAGAAGAGTTTCAGCTCAAATGAAAGGAAAGGTGTACAAAACTGTGGTCAGACATGTTGTTTGGTTTAAAGACAGTGCCGCTGAGGAAAGCCAGTAGGAAGAGTTGGAGGTAGCAGAGATGAAGATGCTGAAGTTGGACAGGATGGGCAGGATCAGGAATGAGCACATCAGAGGGATTGGTTTGGTTGAATTTGTTTGGAACATGCATACATTGTACAAAGAATTATTCATGTTACATTCCTCAGTTCTACATGTCGAAAAGGAGTGGGAGGAAGCAGAGCTTGTTTAATCCAACCCCGTTCTCACATGATTTGCTAATACATATTCATACATACAGTGTATATACATGCATACACACATACATTCATATGTATACATACATAGTTACATATATATATATATTACATACATACACATACGTGCATGTATCATATTTTCTTTTTTTTGTTTTTGTTTTCCTCCTCTTTCCTTCCTTCTTCCCCTGTTTTCCGAATCAACATCTTGCTGTCTTGGTGTTGTACAGTGAGTGCCATTAAATGTAAGCACTTGAGTTCCTGATTTTAATACTTTGTTGAACGTGCCCTTTCAACGTTAATATCAATGTTCGTATTATTGTATGTAATCTTACTGTTTTTGTGCGTTGTGTCCTCTTTTATCTTTATTGTCATGATTATATGACGTTTAGGATGTATCCAGATCGTTGATATCTTTAACAACCAGCACTCCTGCTTCTCCTGGACCTCCATGTACAGTGAAAAAACTATTTGAACCCCAGCCGATTTTGTAAGTTTGCCCACTAACAAAGAAATTATCAGTCTATAATTTCAATGGTAGGTTTATTTGAACACTGAGAGACAAAAATGAAAAAAAAAAAATCCAGAAAAATGCGTTTCAAAAAGAGTTATAAATGAATTTGCATTTCCATGAAGGAAATAAGTATTTGATCCCTTTGGACAAACGTGCTTCAGTACTTGGTGGGAAAACCTTTGTTGGCAATCACAGAGGTCAGCCGTTTCTTGTAGTTGGCCACAAGGTTTGCACACATCTCAGGGGGGATTTTGGCCCACTCCTCTTTGCAGATCCTCTCCAAGTCATTAATGTTTCGTGGCTGATGTTTGGCAACTCGAACCTTCAGCTCCCTCCACAGATTTTCTATGGGATTAAGGTCTGGAGACTGACTAGGCCACTCCATGACCTTAATATGCTTCTTCTTGAGCCAATCTTTTGTTGCCTTGGCCGTGTGTTTTGGATCATTGTCATGCTGGAATACCCAACCACGACCCATCTCATCCAACACTTGACGGTACATGGCCCCATCCATCCTCCCTTTGATGCGGTGCAATTGTCCTGTCCCCTTGGCAGAAAAACACCCCCAAAGCATAATGTTTCCACCTCCATATTTGACGGTGGGGACGGTGTTTTTGGAGTCATAGGCAGCATTCCTCCTCCTCCAAACACGGCGAGTTGAGTTGATGCCAAAGAGCTCAATTTTGGTCTCATCTGACCACAACACTTTGACCCAGTCTTCCTCTGAATCAGTCAGATGTTCAGTGGCAAACTTCAAACGGGCCTGTAGATGGACTTTCTTGAGCAGGGGGACCTCGCTGGCACAGCAGGATTTCAGTCCTTCACTGCGTTGTTTGTTGTGTTACCAACTGTTTGTGTCGTGACTATGGTCCCAGCTGCCTTGAGATCATTGACAAGTTCCTCCCGAGTGGTTTTGGGCTGATTCCTCACCGTTCTCATTATCATTGAAACTCCACGAGGTGAGATCTTGCATGGAGCTCCAGACCGAGGGAGATTGGCAGTTAATTTATGTTTCTTCCATTTGCAAATAATTGCACCAACTGTTGTCACCAAATGGCGATGATCTTGTAGCCCATTCCAGCCTTGTGTAGGTCCACAATCTTGTCCCTGACATCCTTGAAAAGCTCTTTGGTCTTGGCCATGGTGCAGAGTATGGCATCTGGATTGATTGATTGCTTCTGTGAACAGGTCTCTTTTATACAGGTAACGAACTGAGAGGGCTGCAAATGTCAGCTCGTTACCTGTATAAGATCCACCTGAGAGCTAGAGATCTTGCTGACGGTTAGGGGATCAAATACTTATTTCCTTCATGGAAATGCAAAATAATTTATAACTCTTTTTGAAACGCATTTTTCTGGGTTTTTTTGTCATTGTTGTCTCTCAGTGTTCAAATAAACCTACCATTAAAATTATAGACTGATTATTTCTGTGTTAGTGGGCAAACTTACAAAATCAGCTGGGGTTCAAATAGTTTTTTCCGTTGGTGCTCCAAGTACTTTGTATCTTTCCCTTGTTTCTTGGCAATGTCAGCGTTGTGTTTTGTCAGATGCTCATTTAAATAGATGTTTGTGCCTTTCAAGTTCTTCCTCTGTTTCAGCAGAGCAGTTTTGAATTCCCTGTTGGTGAACTTGATGATGACAGGTGTGGTGTTTCTTCCATACAGTGGGGTGCAAGTATTAATGGTGTTGATATCTACCTCCACTTCCTTTGATTGTAGGAAGCTGACAATTTGTTGCTTTGCTGAAGGAACATTCAATCCATCTGTTTCTCCTCTGTTATGAGCTTCCCTATCTTTTGACCCGGGTGTGACTCTGAGCCCTGTGAGGATCACAACATTCATTCGTGAATTCTGATTCATCTCCTCCATTATAGTTTTAATTTGCTCAGTGATGTTATCTTTTGCTTCTTTCTTCTCCTCCAGAGTGGTGCGCCACGTGGCATTATCTTTCAATAGTGTCCTGATATCATCCTGTAGAGCATTGATGTCGTTGCATAATGCATTGTTTACTTCCGTGGGGTTTTTAACCTCCCTGAGGGCAGCACGCAAGGCAGCATTGTCTTCCAGTAATGTCTTGATATCATTCTGCAGAACTCTAACATCCTTGCATAATGCTCTATTTTCTTCCATATGGTTTTTAGCTTCCTTGAGAGCAGCGTGCAAGGCAGCATTTTCCTTCAATAGCGGCTTTATGTTATCCTGCAAAGCCTTGATATCGGTGCGTAGTGCTTTATTATGTGCCGTAGGGTTTTTAACCTCTTTAAGAGCAGCACACAACGCCACATTTTTGTCTTTCAACTTCTCGATTTCTTCTTTTGGAGCTGTAGTTTCTTTGCTCAGTGCTCCATTTTCCTCCATAAGGTTTTTGACATCACCATGGACCCCTAAGATCTTTTCGATGAGACTGTCATTGTGCGATTGTACATATTGAATCTGTGACTGCAAATGCTTAAGGTCTGGTTGTGCTGCAACAAACTCCCGTATCTCCTGCATCTGCATCTCTCCATCTCCATCCGTCTTAACTTCTTAAACTCTTGCATACAGGTCACCCAGGAATTTTCCTCTTCTTCTTGTTTTCCCGATGTACTCAACTCATGGCTGTAGTAGTCCTCCTCCACCACATTTTGTTCTTGTTTTCCTGATGTATTCAACTCACGGCTGTAGTTGTCCTCCCCGTCCACATTTGGCACCAAGACTGACGCTTGTGATTTTGAGTCCATGTATCCAGGGCCAGCATCCTTTACAATTGTAATAGAGGCTCGCTTTCTTTTATTTTTTTGTTTGTTTGGCATTGTTGCTAGGCAACTGCTTTACACGTCAGTGATTACCCCGTCAGCTTGGCTTCCTAGCAGCTTTTAGCACATGTAACTCGTTTATTTCAAGGAATCTGCACGTCTCGCCGATCCAAGTTAAGGTTGAGGGAATCAGCAACCAGTTGCGATCCTGTGTTCATAAAATGTATTCAGAAAAGTACCAAAATAGTCGTAGTTTATAGTATCCTAGGCAGAGCCCTTGCTTGTACATCCTCTCCAGTCAACAGAGGAAAAAAAAACCCAAAAAACGAAAAGGGATAGCACGTGTTCGAGGTTTTGGAGATAAAGTCAGAGAGGCCAGACTGAGATGGTTCGGACATCTCCAAAGAGGACATGAAGATAGTTGGCGTAAGAGAAGAGGATACAGAAGACGGAGTTAGATGGAGGCAATTGATTTGCTGTGGCGACCTATGAAGGGGTAAGCCGAAAGGAAAAGAAGACTCGATGAAACACTGCTGTTGACTGTGAGGAGAAACAGTATTTGTGTAGCGTTCCCTTTTTGCAACCTACATGACGCATACGTACAATACAATGCACGCACCTCCGAATCTACCTGAGGCGTGGTAGCGGCAGCAGAGAATCATCTCCGCGTTTCTCCCAGTGAGGAGATTCACTCCAGACAATCACGAAGCTCCAATCTCCCCAGTCAGCCAAAGAGTAATTCATTCGTTCCAGACGCAGCTGCATGGTTTCAGAGATTGACCAGAAACCCAAACGGGCCTGACTGCCATGACACGCCAGTCAGTTTACCTGGAATCCCTCGGCCCTTTTCTGTCAGCTTCTCGACAACCTGTGAAATGGAGAGTATTTTTAGATTTTCACTTCCCGTTGTGTTCTGGACTTTTTACCTTCTATGATGAAACAACCATAAAAAGGCAAAAATAATAGCGACAATGAGTGAGCAAAACCTACCATTTAAACATTAAAGCGTGAAATAAAATTAAGAAAAATACTTAAAAAAAAACAAACAAAGTTGACATTGAAAGATCCTGTATAATTCATAATCATTCTATATTAAAGGTTTCTTACCGAAAACAATGTGTACACCTACCGGTACTGGGAACGTGTGAACAAGGTATTATCCATAACAACTATTTAGCTTAAAATAAAATAAAATAATTCCATTTAAAAAAGTGAAGTTTAACAGACTAACAAGATAGAAATTATTTATATATTTTTTTGAAACTAGATTTTAATGTTAATAACAGAAAATGGAGTGTAAACTTAACTATGCGGTGTCCCAATAAAAAACAACAATTAATACTTAACAATAACCAAACATAATTTCAACATCTAACCAAGATAACAATGATATTATTTTAGATTATTATATTATCACATCAATTTATATTATATAGATAGTATATATATTTAAATTCTAATAACAGAAAAAATAGTATTTTTAACTGTATGGGGAGTCCTAATAAAAAAAAAACATTTAATCCTTAACTAAAAAATAACAAAGTACACAAAAGGATGGCACCCCCACACTACCATCGCAATGTTAGATACCTTCCTAATGAGATCTTGCCAAACAGGTGGATTGGACGGCGGGGTTTTGTTGAATACCCTCCACATTCACCAGACCTCGCACTGCTAGACTTCTTTTTATGGGCATGCCTAAAAGACAAAGTCAATGAGACCTGCAAGTCACTCAATTGTGAAAATTATTTAAAGTGTGTATAAATTTTTTTGGGACACTCTGTTTGTAAAATACGGCATTTTTAGCACCGCGTCTTCAAACAAAACAAAATACTTATCCCGTTTTTGCACGATTTTTTGCTACTGACGTAAGTGTATTATTTTACTGTATGATGCAAGTTTACGCACAACTAGTACAAACAAACCCCTGTTCCGCCCAACAAACAAGCATAAAGATAGCATGCAGGCAGATTGGATCGTAATCCTTGTCAGGTAGCACTCAGATCTGTCCTCCTTCTAAAAAGCAATCGCAGCCATCTGTGCTGGAAAATAGATCGATGGCTGGAGTGCAGAAAACATCTCGGTTGGCGGCCAGCCAGCAGCCATCGCGAGGAAATTGGCAAAACTGGGGAGGAATACTCCCCGTTGTCCCCCCCCCCACTACACACACACACACACACACACACACACGTTATCACTTCACAGCTTGTGGTGTAATTGACCTGAGGCTGTGTCATACGTGCGCTAAACTTTAATAATCGGTGCATCTTATCCATCGTGGCAGACCTACTTTCTAGCTCATCACTACACAAAATGGGGAAGCAGCATCTCCTTTACACTCGTCACCATCTACGTCAAGATGATACTCTACTATGCCAAACCTATGCTGCTGTTTATATATGTTACACTGTTACGCTGCCTCTGCTCTGTGTGTGTTCTACTTGCCAGGTCCATTAGTGGCGCCCCCTATGGGCTGTCGTCAAAATGCTTGCGCAGTAATGCAACATTTACAATACAGGACGTTTTTCTTTTAAAATATTTCATTTCTATTATTAAGAATTAAAAGAATTCAAATGTTATTTTTCTAAAATGATGACTTCTTTCTTAAAAAAACATTTTTGTAACATTACATACTGTTTGTGAATACAGTATAAATATATATATATATATGCATATATATATATATAATTTTGGACAATTCTTGCAAGATTACGACATAAGTGTTAATTTTGAAGTATTTTCATGAAAAAAATACTAGCTTTGTAAAATTTATTTTTTGAATAAAAAAAGGTCTTCATAAAAATTCTGACCATTCTCATAGGATTATGACTTTTTTCCGTATGTATTCTTGTTTTTCAGGAAAAAAAAATACAATTATTGTCAAATTGCTTTATTTTCTAAAATAATTCATTTTAAATCTTTTACCATTTTGACTTTTTTTAAACGGAAAATATGCCTCTTCTCTTAATATTCCGACACTGTCATCATAAAAATAAGTTCATTTTTGTAGCATTGCAAAAAAACAATTTAACTGAGATTACAACATTAGTTCTAATCTTAGTACTTTTAAGTAAGTCTTTTACCATTACAGCATAACAATTTTCAGGTAAAAATACCATATTCTCATAAAATTATTTCTACAAAGAAATAAAAAAATATGAAAAATTGTTTGCGATTATTTTTAAAGAGTTCTATTTCTTTAGTTAGTTCTTTTCATTAATTAACATGACATCTTACTTTGTGGAAATTCTCTTTTGGATCCAATGAACCGTGATGATCGAGGGGTGATTGCAATCATTAGACGTACGGTCCATGACTTGTGGCCAATTAGTCTCGCCTGTACCCCTGTAAAGACAATTTGCTGGATGGCGTCCATGTTTTTCAACCAATTTGGTCAACTTTTACACACATGCGCTTGTCAGTCCCCGAAAGGTATAAACAAAATTCTGTAGTGATTCGAGTAAACACCCTAAAGTTACAGTTGCTGTTTTATCGAGTGTTTCAAGTCAATCTGACTTAAAGGGCTTAATAACGGCGCCACCGTGTGGAGTATTTGCCACTCCAGCGTCTTCATTTTGTTTTTGTTTTTTCAGCCATTCAGGGGTGGACTTGCGGGTGTGTTTTGGATCGTTGTCCTGCTGCAGAACCCAAGTAGGTTTCAGCTTGAGGTCACCAACAGATGGCTGTACGTTCTCCATCAGGATTGTTTGGTAGACAGCAGAATTCATAGTTCCAGGTCCTGAAGCAGCAAGACAGCCCCAGACCATCACACTACCACCACCATATTTTACTGTAGGTATGATCAACATGAGCTTGTCAGTCCCCAAAAGCTATAAACTAAATCCCATAGGGGTTCCATTAATAAACACCCTACATTTAAAAGTTATTACTTATAATCTTAGCTATTACTAAGATTTTTGCAGGTTCCCCCCGCCCAAAAAAACGATGGCAAAATATGTGAATAATATCCCAGTATTTATTACTATAGTTCGTTTTGTTATTGTCACTGAGTTACTGTTGCTCACAATACACCATAAACCATCCAAAACCCATCACTTCTCCAACGTAACACAGGTTTGACATCAGATCATTAGTCCGCTCTAGCTTAGGCTTCACGCAGGGTGGAACCCCCCGTCACCTCCTCATTAGGTCACGGGGGTCATGACCCCCAGAGTCGGGAGTTCATTGTTAACTGGCGATTGATTAATTGTGTGTCACGCGGCGGCACTTGTTCCCACAAAAAACTCAAACACCGTATTTCAGTTTTTCAATGAAACTCTTTAGTATTAAGGAAGAACACATCTAAAGGTACATGTGTGAAAAAGGGATTGCGCCCTAAACCTATCTGCCAAAAAACAGGTCTGAGCTGGGGTTTTTTCCCAAACATAAGGTGCACCGGAATGTAAGGCACAATAACATCACATTGTAATACATTTAGTTGTAACACTTGAAAGACAAAACAATTCACTCACTTTTCCACAAATCCATCAAAGTCTTCATCTGGCCGGAGTTTGAGTTTAACAATCCTCTCTCGCCGTTATCCGAGTCAGTCTCGTTGCTGGTTAATCTGCCGTTCAGTGATGATTCCAGCCTTCGTGGAAGCTCGGATGACACTTGAGACTGACACCGTAACCCGGGCATCCGCGATCCACTGGCGTTGCCTCCATGTCTTCTGTCATCTCACCAGCTGGCAAATTGGCTTGAACGACCCGTTGACTCCGATATCCAGCGGCTGGAGTTCTTTTGTTAATCCATCCGGAATGACAGAAAGCTCCCAATGAGCTTGCTTGACTTGGGATTTGATAGTATCAGTAAGACGGGCCCGTCGCAGATCAATGAGAACGGAGATTTGTGGAAAAAGCCATCCGGTCTCTTCTCATCTTCTCCTCTTCCATCCAATTTGGCAAAGTGTTCCTCTTGAGCAGGGGTCTCAAACCCGTGCCACGGAGGACCGAGACCCTGCAGGGGTTCTTCCCAGACGGTCACAGCAGGGACCCCTGGTCTTGAAGATGACCACGGGTGGTAGTTTCTGGGCATCCTCTCGAAGGATGACTTCATATAGACGCTGTACCGTTTTCTCAACAGTGCGGTTCACGAACGGGGGACCTCCTCCGTGTTTGGGATGTGTTCTGGCCGAAACTTCTTCCCAGTGATTTTGTGCCTGTGAATATTATCATCCGAGTCATCGTATTCTGAGGGCAGTCAACTGATCGCAACTGGACTGTTCAGGTTGTCACAGAAGACTTCATCAGTTCGTGGGACACACACCAATCAGGTTAGAAAGAGGCTTGGCTGAGAGGCAAAACGTTCAGTTGCGATCGATTGATTGCCTCGAGAATCTCAGCGATCTTAAAAAGGTGCAGAAATCGGCCAGCTGTTCTTCATAATCCTTTGGCTGGTGCTGCAGGTTGGTAGATCTTGTGCAGAAGAACCTCCGCGAAAGTTGTTAATTTTCATGTTGTGCTACTGCTGTGGCCATGAGTGGGACAGAGACTGTAGAGATGCTTCTACCCGCTCTTCTTTGTTCCAGAACCTACTGTTCAAGTTTTTCCTCTAACTGTGGCCATCTCGCTTTGTTCCCTCCGAAACTCTGCTTGGTCTTCTTTACCTGCCGCTACTGGTCTTCTTGTTTCCTCCACTTCCACACATACGTCGATTCGTTAATGTTGAATTCTCCGGCACCTGCTCTTTTCTCGTGTTCAACTGCATGTTCTACTGTGTATCTTTGAGTTTGAAATCTGCTCCGTAAGCATGTCTCCTTGTGGCGGTTTGTGGCGAGGTCAAAACAGGCCCAGACCATCATACCACCACCGCCATATTTTACTGATGGTGTGACTTTCTTTTTCTGAAATGCGCCGTTACTTTTACATCAATGGGAGTCACATTTTTTACTCTGGGCTATGTAAATTTGAATATTTTATTTGTCAGAAAAATAGTGCAACAAGTACAAGTCCTTGTGGTCCTACTCTTGCTGACCAACTACAGCGACACGGTACCTAAAATGACTTTAAAGCTGACTGTGTACACACAAAAGGGTGGAAATCAGTGAGAACATGAGACTGTGTTTTTGGTGCTATTTTTTTTTCTGACAAATACACCTCACGGTGGCGCTGTTGTTGAACCCGAGAAATTGGACTGACTTGCAATTTCACCCACAGTTCATTGATTCATTTTACAATTGCGCAAGATTAGTTAACAAACATGGCTTTTATATACTGTATATACTTCTTCTTTTCCTTTTGGCGTATCCCTGCTTTTCCCAACAGGGGTCGCCACAGCAAATCATACTGTATATATATAATTTTTTTGTTTTGTTTTCTGCAACGTTACTGGCTCTCATTTTTAATGAGTGTGACAGCTAAATAACCTGCCACGGGGCCAAAGAAAGTTGCGACTGCCAGCAGAAAAATATTGACTCCCATCTTACTAGGACGTACGGCAAGTCTGCATCGGCGCTAAATTCCATTCCATTTATCATTATTTTCCACTGCTTTCTGTATATAAAACAATAATTATTGTTTTTTAAAATGAATTTTTTGTTCATATTTAATAGGTGTCCAAAGCAGATTTACATGATTTCCTATGAGGATAAATTACCTCATTTTGTTTTCCGTCTGACCTTTCGGAACGAAAGAATAATGTTCTTTAAGCAACCGCATGCCTCTTAGCATTGACGCGACTCTTTCTCAGATGTATTGTGGACTGAAGTGACTTATTCTCTTCCAGAAGGTTCATCAGCTGCAATCATTGAATATAATTCCGGTCAAAAGGAGTATGAAAGGAATATCAGGCGTGTTCGTTATTCAGGAGTGTCTGAGAATCGGTGGCAATCACATTAGCGGGAAAACACGAAGGGGCAAAGAAGACGCCTACGAGCTCCCCTTGGGAGAGCTCCCAATTAACACTCAAGACCCGACAGTGTAGAGGGGATGCAAAGACCTGCACTTACTCATTGTGGTGTCATGTCCTTTTGAGGATTAAGAAACACTGTGAGGTTGCATTTTCATTAAAATGATTTAATTAAGATTGACTTGACGTCACGGTCACTAATGCACTGCAACCCCTTCAGGCTGTTTAACAATCACAGAGCTCTCTCCCTCTGTCTCTCCCCCGCGGGCCTCACAGCATCCTCCATGTTTTATTTAACATGTACATGGCAATGATCAGTTCTGCATGCCTCCTTCCCCCTCTGGTGCCTGAAATTACTCTCGTCCTCCAGGAGATCACGGAGCAGACTCAGAATGATGCTCACCACGTAAAGTTAAGGATTTGGGTCACAAATGTTGTGCGTTACAAAGATAATGGCAAATTTTGATTGACACGTGGATGTAACGTTATTATGATCAATATTGACTTTTAGGGTTAAGACGGGGGTTTAAGCAGGGGTGTCTACATTTTTCCGATATCAGATATGCCGATATTGTCCAACTTTCAATTTCCACTGCTGATATCACTGCTCTATCAGTACCAACATGTGTAGCATCACATATCTCACCAGCCCATAGTATTTTTAAAAATGGTGTTCATTTTAGGGAAAACAACAGGTAATGGAATTTACAGATATTATATTTGTGTGCCAATATCCGGCCATCCCTAAAAATAGCTTATTTTTTCTTTACAATTTCAACTCCATGCTGCTAAAATGATATTATTTTTCCTCATCATATTACAAGTTTGATTACAATGTGATTTTTATTTTGTTTGTTTCTCACAATGTTATTTTTTTTATTAAAAAAAAAACTTCCCAAAATATATATCTTATGCCACTAAAATGACGTTTTCCTCGTAGAATTGCAGTATTCTCGTAAAACTATGACTTTTCCTTAGAATAGGCTACCACTTTTTTTTTCAATATTTTGACTTTATTTTCGTAAAATGACTGTTTTTTCAATTTCTGATGTTTTTATTTTTATTTTTTTATTTTCCTGTTAAATTATATTTTCAGAATGCACCAAGGGCCGATAAAAAAAAAAAAAAAAACAGATGCGGGCCGCAATTGGGCCTCAGCCTACACTTTGGACACGCCTGGGACGGGCTTAGGATTCAAGGTTAACATTTTATATACAGTACATTCTGTCACCACGTAGGAACATTCATGATAACATGTAATACTTGAGTAGTTCGCTAATTTTAGGCATCACCAGAACTTCTTTCCTGGGTGCATGGATATTACACAGCGCTTAGCAACTAACGCTACTTTCAACAACAGCAGCATAGAGAGCAAGTTCGGTGTTTGCTACCCTCGGCACTAACGCCAACTTTGTCGGAACAAAGGAGGATCCAGAACCTTATCTCTTTGAGCCTGAGTATATGGAGGATCAGCTACAAGGTTTAGAAGCTGAGGCGTCAAGAAGAGACTGTGAATCATCTGAGCAAGGCACTGTGTCACTACGCCAGCAAAGTAGTTACTTGGAGTGGGCTCCTACAATAACAATGTTGCTATAGCTTGGTTAATATGCAAGTCATATCATGTTCAGTAAATTGAGTGTTAAAATAGGTGAATCCCCATTACCTGCATTGTTAATGGAAAAATTGCGCAATGGTTTTCTAGACCATGCAGAAAAGTGAAAGACGGGTGTTCTTGTCTCTCAAAGAAATGTGGATGATGGATTTTTTTTGGTGCAGTTTTACTTTAATGTAAAATACTAAACGCCAGGTTAGTGTTTGGGGTTAAAATTGTTAGAGGTACAGATCAAACTAGGATTCCGACTAAGCTAATGTTAGGTTTAGGGCCATGAATACTACTAATATTGTTATTGTCATTACGGGTGTAGTTGCAGTGATGTAGACTGTTACCTTTTGTATTTTGGGAATGAAATAACTCTTTAAATAGTTACTTAAATGTGTCATTAAACAAATAATAAGTTTATCATGACATTTTTGGAGCGCTGCTTGAACATGGATTTCTCTTGGAGATTAATAAAGTCTATCTAAATAGTCGTCTATTTAAGGTGTCCTTAGATAATTAAAATCCCAGTTCACTAATCTAAAAACACATAGAGTATAATTATGTCAATATTTAATTATTGATTTCACAATGTAACAACTCATTTAATGAAACTATTTGTTTAATTATGTAGTGAACTATTTAATTATAAATTGCATGTACTTGCACGGGCAGCATGGGTTCTGCCCCCGCTCAGTGACTGTGTGAATTGTTGTGCGCGTCCACGTATATGTGCTGTGATTGACTGGCAACCAGTCCAGGGTTCGCCCAAAGTCAGCAGGACAATATTTTGGAATATATTTGTTATTTGGAGTTTTGCAGCTACGCAAAGTTATCAGTGTAACAGATTAGAGAAAAGAAGAATCCCAGTAATAAAGAAATCATTCCCATTCGCTCTGCAAGGTTAATGTCCGCGCCGCTCAACACATTCTTCTCTTCTCACGCTGCCACTAAGGTTGATGATATGGGAGCAGACAGCATCCCTCCCAGTACTGTCAAACAAAGGAAGAGCTTGTTGTCTACTGCAGGGCTTCTGCGCAACTAGGAAACATATTTCTAGCTTTTTGTTTATTATAACCGTGCAAATGATTTTGTTTACCCCACCAACCCATCCCTCTCCCTCCCGCCAAACAGCATCCCCTGAAGATGTAGGCCGCCTTGACAAACGGAGGTGTTAATGTATTCTAGCACCGAGCGTGCACAGATGTAACACGTATGGCAGGATTGCAGACATTTCGCGGGGCCCCACCCCCCGGAGGACTGACGCCTTGTCAGCTTGCTTCAGCCGGGCGGAACCCTCATGTTTAAAATCACTCCTGTTTGGAGTGAAATAGACGGGGGGACTTAAGGGCTAATTGTGTGCTGACAATAAAAAAAAAGTCCTATTTTACAATTTGTTTTAGTATCGCCTTTTGTAATTAAATTTGCTTTACTTTAGCTATTTCATTCTGTGCTCTATTCATTTTAATTTCATATATTTATTCTGTCTTTCTACATTGAACCATGAAATCACCTTCAACATATTTACCTTTTCCAAGAGAACACACAGCAGTGTTCAAAATAATGGCAGTGCAATGTGAATGACAGTTATTAGTATATTTTTACTGCTACATGGCAAACAAGTTCACAGCAGGTGCAGTAGATTCTCAGAAAACAAACAAAAGCCAGCATTCATGATATGCACGCTCTTAAAGTTGTGCTATTGGGCAATAAGTTAAAAGGGGGATGGTAAAAAAAAATCTGCCGGTGACTTTACAAACCCAAAATTATTTTGTACAAACTTTTTTGTTTCCAGGATTTGGCAATCCTGTGAATCACTAAACTAATATTAATTTTTTTTAAACTGCTAAAATCACAAGACCAAAACTTCCTCCATGAAGTGTAATATTAAAGGCAGGATTTATGCAAGCAAATTAAATTCTGAGCTAAACGGTGTGAAATCCAACACATTTCCCCAATAGACAAATCCTCGCATATAACAATAGGCTTGCCCACCCCTACCCTTACTTCCCTTCCAGTCCATGTCACTTAATTGAAGCACAATAGAGAGTGACGGCATGGTCGACGACGCGTAAAGCCACGCTGACAGACAGAGTGCCGTCTAGCTGTTCAACATGTCCCCCCCCGCCCCTTGAGTGACAGCCGCCCCCAATTAACCTCCAAAAACTCACACATACACACCTGCTCTCTCCCACGCACAGTTGTATCGTCCTTCCTTTGACCTCATTATAGGAGAGCAGCTCATTTGCATGCCGTAGTAGCATCAATGCGGCCTCTGCATTCACACGCAAACGCATTTGTCTGTGGCCGACACACAGAGGAGGTCTGGGTCCCTCTAGTGTGCTCACAGAGGGATGGTACGGCGGGAGTGGATTTCATCCCTTCACCTTTTGGACCTCACATACACGACCCCTGGCTGGACCTTTTGAAACAGGAAACACAATGGAGCTGCATCACATTTGCTCATGCGTGCCAACATGACATGTTGATTGGTAAACAACAGCGTGCACGTCTGCTTCACTTGCCGGTATTGATTTGCAGAGATGGGAGACTCGAGTCACATGACTTGACTCGAGTTGCAATTTTTAGGACTTGTGACTTTCTTGACAAACGTTCCAACAAGACTCGACTTGACTAGATGTTTTTGACTTAAGACTTAACTCGGACTTGGGCTAACTGACTTGAAATTACTTGTTTTTGGTTTAATGCTTTGATGTATTTTTCAAATATACCCGTATGACTGCATTTTAACAAGTCGGCTTTGGGCTGCTTTATTTTACGCATGCGCTTACTTTTGCGCAATCTGGCAGAATCCAACATGGCTAAGCCGGAAGGAAAAGAAGACAAAGATTTTGTGAACGTTTGTTTATATACCTCGTTTCCAAACAGTGCCCGTAACACGGCAGTAAAACGGCTCAAACGTAACAGAAAAGTCGGTGTTTTTATTTGTCCTCTTCCTGTTAAAGAGCCTCAGTTACCGCTGAAGTTGTGTTCTACTCATATAGCAGTCTATCTTTTTCAAATGCGTTGCGAAAAAAAGCAGTAATTTAACCTTTGACCCAGCTCAAGGGTCACACAAGCCCCCTGTGTTTATAGCTGTCTCTTGGAATGCGGGTTAAATGAAGCAATAAAATCAAGATTTTGAGAATTAAGTCGTAAATAAACAACAATAATCTTGTTGCTGCGAGAAAAGATTGTCTTATGAGAGTACAAACGTAACTTTATGGGAATAAAAGTCGTAACTTTATATAATAGGCATTGCCTGGGACCGCTATGAACCGGAGAGCCGTATGTGGAGGGGCAGGATATTAGAGTGTAGAGGTGAGATGATGCTAACCCAAGCTGACCTGTTTGTGACCAACTCCTCTGTTTTGTTGTCCCGTTATAAATAAAAGCTTGTCTGAAGCCAGAGGGAAGTTGCCCTCCCTACACATAGGGAGGGCAACTATGTGTAGTTTCCCTCGGACGCGTATGACACGTAAAATTACCACTTTAAATCTCGTAAATTTACGACTTTAAATCTCGAAATCTTAAATTATCAGGACAACTAATTGCATTTATTTCCATTCATTTGTTTATTTATTTATTTTTTTTTAACTCAACTCTGTTTGGCCTCTACAAGTTGTATGTAATAAAAAACCAAAATTGTATATGTAATTAAAAAAAGGTAACAGTTTATAACTCGTTTTTAAACTTTGAATCTGTAAAAGTGGCCTAATTAAAACGTGTATGACTTGACACAACTTGCAGCCGAAGAGCAGTGACTCGACCTGACTTGCTTGACAAAGAGCAGTGTCTCGACTCGACTTGATTGGTTCTCATAAAGATTGACTTGGACTTGCTTGTAACTTGAAGGTAAAGACTTGGTGCTTACGTGTGACTTGTACATGAGTGATTTACTCCCACCTCTGTTGATTTGTCTGAATGCTTCCAGTCAAAGATGAGCTTCAAACAAATGGAATAATAGGGGGTCTGAAAACTGCTTTTAAAGGCGCGTGACCAACAGAGGGCGCTCTATCCATCTATCCAAACAGAACATTTATTCTGTTCTTGTGTTTTATTTGTATATTCTTTTTAGTCTTCTTTCAAGTGTCTTCTTCCCTTTACGTATTTTTTTAAATGTATTTTCAATTTTGTTAGATCAAGTTTTAACTTGATTTTCTCTTATTTCTTAATTTTATTTATTGATCTATTATTATTTATTGTTTTTAGATGTATTTTTGTATTTAATATCTGACTTTGTAATTTACATTGCATTGTTTCACATTTTATTCATTTTAAATGTATTTCTTTCATTTAAAATGAACGTATACAGCATGTCTATATGTATGTGTGTGTATCATTTAAATATCTGGATTTTTATATGAATTTACCTACCTAGCTACATAGGAAATACTGTAAATAGAAACGGCCTGTCAAACTGTCTTGCACGGGAAGCATGGATTCAGCCCCGCTCAGCCTGACCCTGTACCTGTACATCCGTCCAGAGTGGTTTGTCTTTCTGTTTCCAAACACCACTGCTGCCAAGTTCCACAAAGTGTTACAGAGGCATGGGACGGTCCCTCTTAAGGTTATCTTGATAAAATAAGTAGAAAAGTATTCAGTACCCAGAAAAGTGTATTTACGTTTTAGTTCCATAAGTGAGGGAGGAGGGTTTTGAAAGTTCCACTTGTTGCCAGGCAGAATACAAGCATAACGCCACTGTAAGCCAATGGGTTTGTTGGACCTCGAACAGACAGACAACAGGATGTCAGATTCATACAAAGTAAGGAATAAAAAATAATTTCAAAAACATTTTTCACACATTTTCACTTTCACGTCTAAATTCAATTACTACTCTGTATTTCTGATAGAATTTCACATGAAAAATAATAAAAAATGAATGCATATTGTGCAAGGCAGCGCTCTATGGCTGCCATTCAGTTTTAACACACCAAATTTGCTGTTAGAATTCTTTTCATGGGCTTGTGGGGCAGTTATGGTTGAGCCCCATCAATCGTACTACAATGCTGTACTTGTTAAAAGTCAACATTTATATGGAAATTTTCCCTTTAACGTGTGGCCAAAGCAAGTAAACTCAGCAGGTCTAAAATACTCTTGATTGTTCTCAAGCTGCTACACTTGACTTTTTTTTACTGTTAAAATGAACTCACTTTTGAGTGTCAAAATGTCATGTGATCCTGGAACAGGAAACTTGTCCCGAAGCTGTATTCTCAGGAAAATGTTATGCATGGGTGTGTTTTTAAGTTTAACTAATGGATCTTAAAGGCCCGTTGAAAAACAGGTTCTGTGTCATTTCCAGCAAGGTTTCAAACAACATGGAAGACGTCCAGCAGTTGAAGGAGTCGGTCCAGTCGTGCATAGACCGTCACAAGGACGAGCTACACAGTTTGAGTCGGGACATTTGGGCCCATCCTGAACTCGCCGGGAAGGAAAACTACGCCGTGGAGCGCTTCCTGCGCTTCTTTCAGTTGGACCCGACATGGAGCATCCAAAGTCCTTACAAGATGCCCACTGCCTTCAGGGCCACCTGGGGCCCGATGGGAGGAAATGAGGGAGACCCGGTTTTGAATGTGGCCTTCTTGTGCGAGTATGATGCCCTGCCTGATATTGGCCACGCGTGCGGACATAACCTGATTGCTGAGGTGGGAGCCGCTGCTGGTTGGGGTCTGAAAGCGGCTTTGGAAGGCCAGACAAAACTTCCGGTCCGAGTGAAGGTAACCCCTGTGCTGCTAAACGGAACAATTCTGCAGCTAACCCCCAAAATGTATTTAGTGTTGCACCCTTTACTTCATTTTATAACAAGTACAGTTTGTTTTAATACGGAAATATTGAATCGTGAATGAATAAACATACAAAACAGTATACAAGAAACAATAACAATACTAAGAAATAATAAGAAAGGTACGGAAGCCTGTTTGCACCACTAAAAGAAAAACAATTCTGATACAAACTGTGCATGTGCTTCCTTCTTCACTCATCATGTTCACTTTTTTATCTCTTGACTTTCCAATTATGACTTTTTATATCACAATTTTGACATTTTATCTCAGAAATTGGACTTTTTATGAATTGTCACAATGGGGCGTGCTCTAGGGTCATTTAGCAATTTTGTGCCACGCGCTGCCTGGCTTTAGTACGCCTCTGTCCCTCCTACCGGTGCAAGTGGCAAAGAGGGAGGAGAGAAGGCGTGACTTGGTGTAACACAGCCGGGTCAAATTTTCACCAATAAAATGAGCTCCTCTCCTCACCTTTAAATGCCCCGCTGGCGAAGCGCATTGCAAGTTTTGTTGAATATGGATGAAGACAGCGGAAGATGGCCAAACTTCCCCCAGATGGAAAGTGATGTTTTGGTCCGGGAGGTCCAAGCTCGCACTGGCCGAATATATGGTCATGCGAGCACACCTCCATGGGCTGATGATGCAAAAGTGGCCTGGGAGGAGATTACAAGTATAGTAAATCAGGTTTGCCCTGACGTACTGAGAATCGTTGCCCAGTTTAAAAAACGGTTCAATGATGTCAGAAGAAGGGCAAAACAAAAACTATCAGAGCACCAGAGGCCCATCGTGACCACCAGGGGCGGCCCCTCAACAAGTGTGACACTGAGCTCAGCGGGAGGCCCATTGCGTCCTCCATCTTCAAAGCTGTCAGTATTGAGGGTTTTGGTGGTGTAGAGGTTGGTATTACAGGTAAGGTAAGCATTTTTCCCCACTAATAAAGACACTCGTATTTAGTAACCTTTATTTGAACCCCATGTAACATAAACAATAACTATGCTTAATGGGGTTGAAATCCAAAGCAACTGTGCGTAAAAGACGCATTGCTAAGCTCACTTGTGTTTGCATGCGAGATAAACTTGTATTACCCGATTCATTATGATCATTTTTGCAATTACACAATCAAAGATGTCAATACGATTGATTAACCGTTTATTTACAATTAACAACATTCGTGTCACGGTTAGGCTTGAGTATTTAGGCGACGACCCAGGATTTGTAAACAGAACGCAATAGACAAAAATCTAACGACTGGATCAGAAAGTCTTTCACCAACCGCAAACCAATGACACTCGACAGAAAGCAATGCTCCAACCATAAACAACCTCCAGAACCATGTGCCAGAACTAAATAATCAACAGACAAATTAGGAGCAGGTGTGAGGAGACCAGGAAAGTAAAAGCAGCAGAGAACATAACAGAGCAACACAGGAAACACTACAAAATAAAGGCATGTAACAGAAACACAGGCCCAGTAATGGAAACTAAACAGACTGATGCGCAAACTAAAACCCAGAGCGTGACAATCCGTATCAGATCCACTGGCAACCGATGAGAAGGAGGGGGAGGGCGGCGAGTCGGGGACAGAGGAGGTGGTGGCCAGAAGGAGACGGTGCAACAGAGGCAGACAGTCAGTATAGATGAAAATATATGTGCCGATTCAGATAGTTACTTTAAACAGTGGTTGTTGTGATGATTAAATCAATTCAAATGTTCCTGACATTGTGTAAACCGGCCTGTGGGCTTTTGGTGACGTGTGCACACTTTGCGCTAGTCGGCCAAATTATCACTACACCGGCTGCGCTTCACCTTCTGCCGAGAGTAGACCAGGTTGGAGCTGGAGCTTTCAGCGTACCTTCGGCAAAGCCTTAAATTCCTTTGCGGCGTGCCTTGGTCTATCAAATTACCAAACTGGTTGTGCACACTGTGTTACGCCAGACGAGATTACCACTGCACAGCCTGCGCCATGCTGCACAACCCACAAAATTAGAGCCCTTTATGTTAAAGTATGACTTTTATTCTCATATTTTGGACCTCTGCAATTGGCTTAAGACCAGTACGGGGTATACCCCGCCTCCCGCCCAAAGCAAGCTGGGATAGGCTCCAGCATACCCGCGACCCTGATTAGGATAAGTGGCATAGAAAATGGATGGATGGATTATGACTTTCCTATCTCATAATGTTGACCTTTTATCTTGTAATTTTGACTTTATTTCATAATTTTGATTTTTAATGTCATAATGATAATTTTTAATCTCATAATTTTGATTTATCTCATAATTGTGACTTCATCTCATAATTATGACCATAATTCTAATTATCTTATGACACAATTATGACTTTTTATTTTATAATTTTAAATCTTTTAAATCTTAAACTCCTAGTTTTTACCTTTTATCTCATAAGTGTGACTTTCTATCTGATCATTTGGATTTTTATCTTGTAAATTATGATTTACCATTGGGATATTTTTGGTCAGTGGTAGAAACGGGCTTCCGTGGGAAAGAGCAATTAATTTGTTTTTTGGGCATGTGAAAAGAAACAATCACTTTACAAGCCCATCAGCTAATTCAGAGCCGAAAAAGCGAGCTAAGTGTTCATTGTATGCATTTGTATTTGCATATGCATGTCAAATTCAAGGTTGTCATGTGTGGAAATGCATGTGCAGTGCTGGTGTTCCATTGTGCTGATGGATGGAACTCCAACTTCTCATAGCTAGAGTTCTTTTTTAGACAGAGACGGAATCAACCAAAACAATTACATATAATTGAAAAACATAATCTTTTTTTTTTCAATGAAATTGAAATTAAAGGGGATATGTTATGAAAAACCTTTTCTCGGGTGTGCCTGCCTAACCATCACAACCAAGTCCTCCCAGGGCCGCAATTGTGTTTTCTCGCAAGCCATTACACGGAACCGTTATCACGTCTAAACCGAAAGCTCAGCAGAGCAGCATCGTTGTTAGATGCGCGGATTGTCACACATCATTATACCACCCCAAGCCGGAGAGGACATCACAGCATTTTATGTGCAATTGCTAGTAGTTTGCAATTTGGACTGCAACCCCGAAACAGGCTGCTCTGAACAGGGCTGTTGATTGAGGGTTGCCGCATCGTCGTCACTTGTCCATCCACCCATCTGCTTTCTATACCGCTTATCCTCACTAGTTGCGGGGTATGCTGGAGCCTATCCCAGCTGACTTCGGGCGAGAGGCGG
>QODF01000026.1:3636205-3760985 GCA_024372805.1 Oostethus manadensis | reverse complement strand
ATCACATGAAAGATATACATATTGTCATTACTATGTTGTCTTTTCTGGATTTTGTCTCATACAATAGACTCAGCAGATCAGGGCAGATAAGTGGAGGTTCTTTTGCAGGAGATTTTCAACCTTCTTGCAGCAGACCACCAAAATCTTGTCTCTTTTAATGCACAGGATAGGACACTCACAGAGCAAAATTCATCAGAGTAGGGCAGACAACTGGAGGCTCGGCTGCAGGAGATCATCCACCTTCTCGCAGCAGACCTCCAGAATCTTGTCTCTTTTAATGCACAGGATAGGACACTTGGCCAGGAGTGTTGGTGTTAGATGGTGCTAGAGCGCAGTCCCTCTGGCAACAGTTCCACAAGTCCTTGGCTTCTCTTCATGCGGGACACATGCTATCCAAACTAATTATTATTACCATCAACACTGATTACTATTATATCATTTATTGAAATATCTCTTGTATGCAAAAAAAAATGTATGTGTATGTATCTATATATATGTATGCATGGGTATGTGTACATATACTGTATATTTACAGTATAGTAAACCCAGGAATTATCTTTTATACATGTTATATTGATATGTGGTGATGGTATAATAATGAGTAATGTCACAAGCTTTACAAGGATTTAGCGCAATAATAATGTATATTGTACATGTGTGTTTGTAGGTGTGATACCTTGTTCATGTAGTACTGCATATTCCGTTAACATAACAGCATTTAGTACTACGAATAAGGGGGTGGGAGTAAATAAGCTTGTCTTCTTCCCACTCCATTTCGAGACAAATTGTTCCTGTTTATAAGTATATGTTCATTATGTTCTGTCCGGTGTATTTTGTGTGGCTCGTAATAAATATACATCAATCATCAATCAATCAATCCATAAGTATGAATGTGAGTGTGAATGTTTGTTTGTCTATATGTGCCCTGTGATTGACTGGCGAGCAATCCAGGGTACCTGGATCGCCCAAATTCAGCTGGGATAGGCTCCAGCATACCCGCGACCCTAATGAGGTTGGAAAGGGAATGAATGAACATCGTGGACAACACACATGATCTGTCTGTCATTTTTCCCAGGTGACTATTCTGGGAACTCCATCAGAGGAGGAATACGGAGGAAAGATCGAGCTGCTCAACGCGGGAGCTTTTGCGGACATCAACCTGGTCTTCATGGCCCATCCTTGTGTGGAGGATGGGGCGTCCTTTCGTGGCCGCGCGCGCACCCCGCAAGTTTTGCCGCACTTCCTTCTCATTCTTCATGCTCCGTGAGCCTGACATCAGGTCTTTTTCATTCCCAGCATGTTGGTGAAGTACCATGGGAGATCCAGCCATGCGGCTGCAGTTCCCTGGATGGGCATGAGCGCCTTGGACGCCGCCGTGCAGGCTTACAGCAACGTCGCCATGCTGAGGAATCAGCTCAAGCCCGGTTGTGCCTTTGAAGGTGAACATTAAGTATGCCTTTAGAAATAAGGTTTTTTTTGTCCTTCAGGGTACGATGGTTTTAAAAGTCTGTTCTGTTTGGGTGAAGAGCAATAGACACTGTTGTGGTTTTGTGTTAATACAGTTGTGTAGTCTGTCCTCCAAAGTCTGATACGTTACTGATGAAATGTGCAGTATGTGATACCACCACAGTGGAACGGTTAGCCGTACCAAACGGCTAACCCACCCGGCAAAAAAAACAGTTGCAAAGACGTTGCAAAGACACCATCGGCGTATGTGTGACATTTCCATGTGCTTTAAAAGTGAAAGGTAAAAAGACGTCGCGATCAAGACGTCACTTTCCTGTCTATTTTTGGGCTGCATCAAACCAGTTGGGACTGAACTCAGGCCAATTTTTAACGTCTATTTCTGGGCTAAATCAAGCCAATGATGGACCGACCAGATTTAGCCCAAAAAAGGGTCCAAATGACGTCTAGTGTTGGGTGGGAAGTAAAAAGTGTCGGGCTCGTGACAAGAGCTGTGAAAGCTCTTCTTTGAATTTTGCAGCTTCCCTCTACCCTGGTTTTCCACAAATATATTCATAAATCATGCTGTTTTGTGGGTGAATACGCCCTTTTATTAGTCAAATTGTGCATATTTATGTAAATGTCATCTTTTTTTTCCACTGTTACAGCCATAACCTACGCTGAGATAAAACTCACCTCTGAACCACTGACGTCACTTCCTGTCCGCCCCCCAATCAGCTTCCCTAGCACTGGACCACACTGACGGCAACACACACGAGAACGAGTCTTATTTATGTATTATGGATCATTTTCTCTTATTATATTAGGTAATATGAGTGTAAAAGTGGCTATAGGGGTATTAGTTTATGTCTAGAAGGCTCTAAGAATGTTAAAACCCATATTTAGAAGGTCATAAGCAGGTTTTCCATGCTCTAACGTTGAAAATATTCCTGTTGTAAATAAAAAATTCTACATATGGGATAAAGGAGGGATTGCTATAATCAAAATAGAATTAATCTGTACCACAGTCGCGAAGACGAAGAACAAAGACGTTGCGTAACTTCCAATTTATAATCTTCTTCTTCCCTCGTTAGGTTCTTGCTTTGCGGCTGCTTGGTCTTTTGTAATCAGATAGTTCTTTGACGAGTCTCCCGCCACCTCAAGAAAGAAGGCTAAAAAATGCTCCCCCCATTATCATTCTTAAATGTCATGCAAGTGTAACTGGAGTAGGGCCGCACGATTCTGCAAAGCAAAGAGAGGCGGCTCCGAGATTGCCAAACGGAGCTTTCAGGGGAAGATTTGTGCCGTGCCTATTTTTCGGGAAAACTTTTCATGCAGTGTACTGTAAACGACGTTAACGAGTATAAATACATCTAAGCTCACCGGCATGCACCTGATCGCTTCCTCAGGAATCATCAAACACGGAGGCGTGAAGTCCAACATCACCCCCGCCTACTCAGAGCTGCAGTATTGTCTGCGCGCACCCATGCTTAAGGAGGTAGTTGAGCTGAAGGCCAAAGTCGAGGCTTGCTTCAAGGCTGCTGCCATGGCGACCGGCTGCCGGGTAAGCGTACATAACATCATGGAGTTGATGATTTTATTCTCTCATAGGGGTGGGACCTCGTTAGCTTTTATGGTACAGTACTTCTATTGCAGAATGTAACATTCTTTTTCTTCTTCTTTTATTATTGTAATAATACAGAATGTCAATCCACCGTTAAATGTCACCCTCCATACATGCCCTTCGCTTGCTTTAGGTGGAGATAACCTACCCAGACCACACCTACCTGAACATCGTGCCCAACCCCACACTGGAAAAGCTTTATGAAGTTAACGCAAAAGCTTTAGGGGTGGAGTTTCCAGAAAATCCCCCCGACTACGCTGGTACGTAAATAATAATCAGTTTTGTGTTTTGCTTAAATAACATTTTTATTTTGGAATCAATGTGATTAAAGAGTTTCTTTGTCAATATGGAGTTGTCTTTTTTTGTATTAAATAAAATATATAGAAAGTATTTTTTTTAGATTTGATTTTTATTATTACAATAAGCCTCAACATTTTTGGAGGGTTTTTTTTTCTTTCCATTTTCTAAATATTTTTTTTCTTCTCTTAAATTTTCTTTTTCTCATACTGTTATGACTTTATTCCCATAATACTTAGTTTGCCCAACCGGGGAATGTTATTGGGAGTGCTCCAGGAATGTGGGGTTTCAGACCACCTAATCCAGGCGGTTCGTTCGCTGTATGACCTGTGTCGGGGTTTGGTTCGCATTGCGGGCAAGAAGTCGGACCCTTCTCCAGTGAGGGTTGGACTCCGCCGAGGCTACCCTTTCTCACCGATTCTGTTCATTACTTTTATGGACAGAATTTCTAGGTGCAGCCAGGACGTCAAGGGATTGGGTCTTTGCTTTTTGCGGATGATGTGGTCCTGTTGGCTTCATCAATCCGTGACCTTAAACTTTCACTGGATCGGTTCGCAGCTGAGTGCGAAGGGGCTAGGATGAGAACCAGGACCTCCAAGGGTGGAGTCCCATCTCTGTGTCTATGTGTTTGAGGATGGGATCCTGCCCCAAGTGAAGGAGTTTAAGTGCCTCTGGGTCTTGTTCACGAGTGAGGGAAGGATGGAACGCGAGATGGACAGGTGGATTGGTACAGCGTCTGCAGTGAAGCGGATTCTGCATCAATCTGATGTGGTTAGGAGGGAGCTGACCCGAAAGGCAAAGCTCTCAATTTACCGGTCGATCTACGTTCCTACCCTCACCCATGGTCATGAGCTTTGGATAGTGACTGAAAGGACAAGCAGTCCAAATGAGTTTTCTCCGCAGGGTGGCTGGGCTCTCCCTTAGAGATAGGGTGAGAAGCACTGTCATCCGGGAGGGACTCGGAGTAGAACCGCTGCTCCTCCACATCAAGAGGAGCCTTATGAGGTGGCTCGGACATCATGTTAGGATGCCTCCCGGACGCCTCCTTGGGGAGGTGTTCAGGGCACGAATGACCGGTAGGAGGCCTCGGGGAAGACCCAGAACACGTTGGAGAGACTAGGTCTCTCAACTGGCCTAAAAACGCCTCTGTATTTTTCCCCTTTCATCCATCCATCCATCCATCCATCCATTTTCAGTTCTTATAAAATCCTAACTTTTTTTAACATTACAACTTAATATTATGACTTTATTATTCAAATATTTTGATGTTGTTTTTGTAAAAAAAAACTACTTTGTACGTTTGTTTTTTTTAATTTTCCAAATTTTTGAATTTTCTTTTTGTTAATTTTATTTTTTCTCATAACATTATGTTTTTATTCCCATTGTATTCTGACTTTATTCCTATAATATTGTAACTTTTGCCAAACAAAAATTTCCAAAAGGCAACTTTATTATTTGTTTTCCTTGTTTCTAACATTACAATAAAAAAAGAAAAAAGAATGTTTCAGCTTTATGCCTTCAAAATAATCTCCATAACATGCAAAATATATATATAAATATATATAGAATTCAGTTTTTATTTTTCATTACAAGGTTTTTTTTTAGCGATTTACAATTTTAAGGGATAAGTGTGATTTGAACTGTTGAATATATTTGTCATCTGTCCCAGCTGCCACAGACTTTGGCAACGTCTCATATGTGATCCCTGGTATCCAGCCCATCTTCTCCATCGCCACAAAAGCTTTTAACCACACCGAGGCTTACACCGAAGCAGCAGGTAGTACCACATGGCGTACTTATTCTCTGTTTAAGCCGTGACGGTCATTTGGGTTTTACTTGTTTACTTGATGCGTCTTCTGTGCCAGGCTCTGAAGAAGCCCAGATGTACACCCTGAGGGTGGCCAAAGCTCTGGCAATGACAGCTGTGGATGTGCTGTGCAGCCCACATTTGCTGAGGCAAGTGAAGGACGACTTTGCTCAAGCCAAACAGAAGCAAGAAAGCTCATGAGATGACATTAGTACATAAGTAGACTAGGGTTCAAAATAAAAGCAGTCCAACGCGACTAACCAGACACTGTTATTAGTATATTTTTATGGCAAACAAGTTAGCCGGAGGTGCAGTAGATTCTGCAGTAGAAAACAAACAAGACCCAGCATTCATGATATGCACGCTCTTAAGGATGTGCAATTGGGCTATTAGTTGAAATGGGTGTGCTCAGAAAAAGGCAGTGTCTTCACAAACTCAAAACTATATTGTACAAACTTTTTTCTTTCTAGGATTTGGCAATCACTAAACTAATATTTATTTTTTATAACTCATAACATCTGTTTGGCATGGAGTCAACCACCTTGTGGCACCTTTCAGCTGTTATTCCGAAAACAGCATTTTTGATGTCACCCCACAAGTTCTCTATTGGATTAAAGTCCGAGGATTGGGCTGGCCACTGCATAACATAACCACATAACAAGATTTGGCTGGTTTGCTAGTGTGTTTGGGGTGATTGTCTTGTTGAAACAGCCATTTCAGCATAAGGCAACATGACTTCTTCAAGTATTTTGACATATGCAAACTGATCCATGATCCCTGCTACGGGATAAATAGGCCCAACACCATAGTAGGAAAAACATGCCCATATCATGATGCTTCACTGTCTTCATGCTCGGGCTCCAACCCGGGGGGTCACAGAATGAGAAGTCCAGCGTGACTCTTACGGCGTCAGAGAGCGAAGTTTACCAACTTATCGTGGTACAGCTGCGGCATCCGGCATCCGTTACGTACAAACAGAAAAAGTAAGTTCTTTCCACAAAAGGTACTGGTGGAAATGTCCACATGGTTAAAAAGCACATCACACAGGTGACATCTCAGGTGAGGAGTTTAATACCTGATTTGTGTTTTTCTTCGTCATAAACCAGCAAGTTTTGAGCGTTCACATCTCGGCTCGCAGTGAACCTCAAAGCCTCACGACACTAACAGAAGAGACAAGCTGCACTTATATATACTAAATATAAAAAAAGAAGAAATAGTCATTTTTTGGAGTAAGTACAATAGCCAATGCTTTTCTTTTACGTTTGCAAATGCTTTTTAAAAAAATACAAAACGGCGAATCACACAAATGCAATGCAGTTAGCGACACAGCAATACTAAAGTCACAAGGAGACGAACGCCGAACGTGCTGAAAAAGAGGGCCTGATTGTCAAAGTGTTTGCGTTACTAATTGCCACGATGCAGAAGGAGGTGATGGAGTGTCTCTGAACCGTAACTGACCTGCGTGGATGGTGCTCACCTCTCGGAGGAGGAGGAACATCAAGCCATAGCAAAGGTCTTTCCATGAACAGCATGTCAGCACGGCACCACACACACTGGAACCAGAACCAGCGGTAGGAGGCTGGGGTTGAGAAGGTAGTGGTCCTCGTGTGGCGGCAGCGATGGCATTCCTCCCAATTTCATGAGCATGAAAATGCGCTCAGTGTAGTAGAGGACGATGCTCCTTAAGAGTAAATGGACCAGTAGATGATGTTGAAGAGGATGTAAGCCCCGGGAAAGACGACCCGCGAGTACTTGTCTATGGCGTGGGTGTCGATCCAAATGTTCACGTAACCCCTGTTGGACTTCACCTGGCCCGTGAGCTGAGGATCGTTCAGCGCCACCTGAGCCAGAATCCGCTCCTGCCGCCCGCCGTTCTCTGGCATGCCATAATTCCCCATGGTGTTGACATCCATGGTGCCGTATCCGGTGATCATTGGGTCGATCATCATGTCGTCCGGGTTGCCAATGCCACACGTGCAGGGCAGCTGGGCAGGCAAAATGATGAAATTATTAATGTTCAATCAGGGCCCAAAAATAACTGGGTTTGAGGAGGGATGTTTGTGATGGAAATGTTCCTCAGGGGCTGCGTGGGTGATTGGCTCCATATGCCACGGCATTTGCCAGATGAAGAACAGTAATTTAAGCAAGACTCGGCAGTCGTCAGCCATAACCCTTAAGAAGGCTCGTTAAACTGATGCAATTTAAGAACATATTTATTGTAAATTACCACAATATTTTATTTATTCTCCTGTGAAGCATTAAAATTCTCTTTACATTTGATATTGCCCCTAAAATGTATTTTTATTGTTTTAATGTATGTATATGTATATATTTACATATACTGTATGTAAATATATACATTTTTATACTACATAGCATACATATTTTCTATATACTGTACAGCCTAGGTTCTTAAAGTGGGGTACACCTCACCAATTGTCATGGGGGTACGTGAATAAAAAATAAACAATCTGTGCCTATTAGCCGTGCGACTGAACAAATAAGTTACTTTGTTGATTATTTTGTGCTTTAAGAATGTTTGATTTTGTTTATATTCTAATCCCTGTTCTGTTCTAATCCCCATCACTCTGAGTGGTGATTCCCTCCAAAAATTAGACTATCGTTGGTTGTGTGTATTTTTTTTATTTTATTTTTTACTTTGGACACTGCTTTATCACAATTGTTAAACTTTCCCTTTCTATTTGGTATTAAATGAATATGCAGCCATCATGAGTGGACAAAAAATCCATTCAACATGAAGCATGTCAACATCAGACTGGAAAAAAATATATGTAGGATGATTATATATCTATTTATCAGTGCTCTTGTGAAACTTTAGTCAAATGTGACCATGAAAAATACACTTTTTTGACACGGAATTACTATGACATTCATTAACCAATTAATTATGTTCAATATTTCAAGTTAAGATGAAAATGTGAATGTTTTTGGTTTTGTGTGTAGGTAGTAGTAGGAGGTACGCCACTGTAAAAAGTTTGAGAACCACTGTTGTATCGTATTTATAGAATTTATTATATTACTAAACATACACAATCAAGGATTAGAAGGGAATGAATCCTTTTCCGGGTCAAACTGTGTCAATCTGTACAGATAGTGTTTTAAAGCGTACTTGTTAACTGTTAATTACACCATGTATCATAATCATTAATCTAATTGATACATTGCACAAAGTGGGCTTATCATAGGATGCAGTTTCTTGGTTCAGAAATGATTCATCAGGTAGATCCCGGTGTGTCCAGATGACAGGGTCCTCATCAGCATTTTAGAGGGTTTTGTATGGGGTACCACAAGGGCCGGTGTTATGCCCCATTTTGTTCTCCATCTATATAAATTATTTTTAAATAATTTTTTCACATTCTCTTTATTATTTTGATGCAGACAACACAATAATTTATTGTTTTGCATCATCTGTTTCACTCATTCACTCTGGTGATGTACTTTATATATGCATGGTCCAGTCACATGACGACGTTCTCTGGACGTTGCGCTCTGAGGTTTGTCACTGGATGCAAAAATTTTACCCATCATTGCACTTTGTATGAAGAATATATAGTACCTAGTAGTAGGAATCCTGGAAATAACAGGCTACAATCCGTTGATTTATTTACTCTGACTGTCCCTTGTTTTTTCACATAACTAGGGGAAAAGTTAGTTTTGCTGCTCCCTTTGCATGGAACTCTCTGCAAGATGAAATTAAATTGTTAGACCTGATCCACTTTAATCCATCTATCCATTTTCTATATCGCCTATCCTCATTAATAACTTAGTTAAATTGCTTAAAACTAGGGAACTTGAAAGAATTGGACACTGTCTTTAAATCAAACGTACACTTCTTGATTACTTATTTGTATCACTGCTTGTATTTTTTATTTTGCTGCCTGTTGGCCAGGTTGCTTTTGAAAAAGACATTCTACATCTCAATAAGCTTCACCTGATTTAATAAAAGATTTAATTTAAAGAAAAAACCCTCCCGGGAAACCAATGTGTTTAGCAGCGTTTGAATAGTTATCTGTATTTTTCTCATATTGTGGTTTAAAGACTAGAGTTTCTAAAATTTCCCGGAAAACTTGCTATATTTTCAAATGCAGATGTCAAACCGCATGGTTTTAATTAACATTTTAACAGTTTAAACTGTCATACAAGTGTGAAAAGAACCATGAACACAACACCTTTACTTTTAAACATGTGACATATGGTGACATGAGAATGGAAAGTAAGCGATCCACTGTTTTTTAAAAACCTGTCATGCACGTGTAAGAAAAAGTTCATGACTAATGCGGGGGTATCCTAAGTGCAGCCAGGGGCCATTTATGTCCTGTGATTCATTCCTATTGGCCAGCGGCACATTGTAGATATACGGGGACGAAAAGGCACAATGAGAAGAGAAAAGGCAAAAATGTTGATACTAAGAACTTTATAGTTTTATCTATAAACATCAAAGTGGTCCCTGGCATCCTTTGTCTTTTAAGAATGCAGTTTGGACACCAGGAGACTAATAAAGTTTAAGGTACTGCTGTATTTGCAACAATTTCAGCTGCAAAAGTCAGACCATACGTTTGAAATCTGCCATATCACAATAATACCAAATATTTTTTTAGGTAAACCTCTCTGCATCTGCCCTTTTGCATTTGGCAGATGAAAAATATTAATATCCAAGAGCTCCCAGCAATAACTGGCCGCAGCCCTATGAGAAGCTTAAAGTGATGCAATTTAGAAAATATGTATTGCAAATATGGACATACTGCATGGTATTCATAGTCATTGCTGCAAGAGCTGTCTTCACATCTCACATGTCTCTATTTGAGTGAGAATTGCTTACCCATCAGTTTACTTCTTTTTACACTTGTATGACAGTTCAGAATATTAAAATGCAACATAGGATGGTGACAATTTGACCCTGGAACGGATTATTTCAATTTCCATTGTTTGCGGTGGGAGAAAAACACTGATATACATCCAACCATTTTTTCGGTGTGTGTGTTTGTGCACAGAGTAGAATAACAAAACACTCTGCAGGCAAAAACTGTGTTTGTTCATGTGATCTAAATAGACGCCAAGCGGATTAAACTCATTTGCATTCACACAAAAAAAACCAACACACATTTGCGAGCGGGAAAATGAGCACCTTTTTGGGAGCATAGTTGCTTCTAATTCAAATATTAAATGAATTTGAATACAACAATAATTAGTTTGCTCTAGTGCTATCAGGGAGATGATCACTACAGGAGATAATAAGACTGTGACTGTGAGTGCTGATGGAGTGAGACTGTGACGGATGCTCTAAGCTGCTGAACATGGTAAACGGTGAACATGGATAAAAAGACAAAAAAGTGCTTACTCTCTCCCTGAGTTTCCTCTCTTTCCTCTCCTGCACGGTGGAGAGGTAGTTGACGGCGGCGTACTCGATCACCGACAAGAAGACAAAAACGAAGCTGACCCACAGGTAGATGTCCACCGCCTTGATGTAGGACACTCTCGGCATGGAGGCGTTGACCCCGGTGATGATGGTGGACATGGTGAGAACAGTGGTGATGCCTGCGGTGAGGCACACACACACACACACACACACTAAAAACAACTTGGACATTATGTGAGGCAGTTTGCATGGCTGTGCAAGGTCAGACAGGAAGTAAACATACAGCACGGGACATTGTGCCTGCAGGTGTCCTCTGCGGCGTGCCTTCGGGTACGAACAGTCACGTAAGGAGTTAAATGAAACTGCTTTTTATTTGTTTTTGTGGAGGACGAACATGCATAAAAAGCAGACTAGGTGTTTTTTCTAAAGGTTCTGGACTAAATAAAGCACCATCATTAATAGAACCCATTAAAGCCACATAATAAAAAAATGACAAGCTGTCTTAAGACTCCGAACCTACATCGGAAGTAAAACATTTCATGTTAATAGCAAGGATAATGCAGTACATGAATTTAGTATTTGTAACTTGAATCAACTGAGGCAAAATGGAGACTAGTTTGCACAACAGCAAAATAAAAGCAAGTGTGCTGCTCGTATTCTTTTTAATTAATATCTTGAGGTTGTGCACTAAAAATGAGAAATTATTAAAACACATTATCACTCCAAATGTTCGATTAGGAAACACACACCAGCATCATCAAACCCTACTTTTATGCATTCACACACAACATCGACATTTGGCACATGCACACTATGGTACGTAAGAATGGCTGCCACTCACAGAAACACAATGAAACAAAAACACAACATAAACATGGAAAAACTGTGGGATTTCTACCTGTATATGTATATCTTTTTATCAATAATCAACATTATTTCTAATATTGATATGCATTTACATAAAAGTTGACGTAATTATTATCATTATTTACATTTTAGTATCTTTTTTTTTTTTTTTCCACAGCCTGGTTCAGCGCCGCCCACAGCAGATGAAGAGCATACTGGCACCCCAATGCAGCAGCATATTCAAGGCCTTATTAGTGTCAAAAATAGTCATTTTGTTTATTTGCTATGTAGCCAGGCATCAGCATGTTATGTCACGGGATTGCATGTGCTCTCCCTGGTGGTGTAATGGTATGCGCTTCTGCCTTTCAATGCAGACTTCAATGCAGGCGACCCCTGACAGAGAAAAGCTCAAAGTAATAAAAAAAAAATCAGCAGTAGATGTTTTTTTCTTTGGCATTTAAACTGCGTGACAGCATCTCTCAGCAAACTCGTTATAGTTCCTATGATAATGTGAATTTGGGTATAAAGTATAATTAGCAGCTAAATGTCACTGGCAGTGGAAAAGTTATTGCAATTTTATTTGTCTTGTTTCTCAGCTGTCTGTCATCTATGGGCATTAGCGTTGCCACGGAATACAGAAGTGTGGAGAACATTGGACCAGTGACCTACCTAAGGGGACCCTGGCGGGAACAGCCCTACGGTCAATCCAGAAGGACACCCAGGACAACATGACCATAAGCGTAGCAGGGAAGTACGTCTGCAGCAGGAAGAAGAAGATGTGACGCCGGAGCGTAAAGTGGATGTACAAGCGGTTGTACCAGCCTGGGAAGGAGAAAGACCCCGGTTAAACACACAGGCATACACATTGCACTCAGTAGATGATGTGACGTGAAACCGCTTGGGAAAAAAAAGGTTCCCGCTATTTCTGGAGAGGGAAGATACCACACAAAATCCTTTTAACACTTCAGAGGCTCTTGTGAGCAAGACGTGCTCTTGCAAAACTGCTACGGGGTCTTTAAAGCGCCGCACAAGTTGTTCATTTGGCGTCACTATGGAGATTAAATATTAGCCCAGTTCGCCGGGTGGGCTATATACGAGGAACATATTTTTCATTTAGCTGGACCCCTCTTGTGGAAGAGACAAAATTGAATTCAATTTGACTTATAATGTGATTGTGAATGCTCATATTTGAATTGAACACACTGGTGAAGATTACCTGTGCTGCTGTAGAAAGCCAGCTTGGTGGTGGTGTGAAATTTCTGGATGAGAAACTGGGACAGCGATATTCTGTCGTCCGTATTCAGGGATTCATTTCCCTTCTTCCAGTACAGCATCAGGTCATCATCGGTGTAGGCATCTGTGAGGGTGGGATCACATGGTGGATGAGCTTTAGTTTTTCCATCAACAGAATTTAATTTTAACTTAGTATTCTTGTATATTTCCAAAAAATAGCATTAAGAATAATAAATGCATACAAAATATAGACACAATTACAAATACAGGTCTTAACGCTTTAAAAAATTGGTACTCTTTGCAGTTGAGTAGTGATGATGTTATGGTGGCTTTTTGACTAGAATAGCATTACAAGGCACAGTAAATAAATACATTCAACAAATTATAAACCATTTATTCCACAATACTGGTAATTTAGCACTACACACTGTAATATGAATATACATACTGCATACAATATGATATGTAATATAATAAATAGAATATAAGAATACAATATAATAATAGCATTAAAATATATGCAATTGTATAAAATATGATTTGACATTTTACATCAATGTGCTTAGAACTCCAGATTTCAGGTGGTTTCTAGTTACAATGTCTACATCATAAAAAGATATGAAGTGACAATCATGAGAGAAACTGGAAGCTTATTAACAGAGAGAGCGAGATGGCTCTTGTCTGCCTGTAGTCAAGACCAACCTTTGTACGTATGTAATGTACTCACAGCTCTCGATCTCTAATGAGCATGTTTGGGTGTCCAGAGGGAAGCGGCTAAGGTCCATGTTGCACATGGCGGTGACCGTGACCCTAATTTATGAAAGAACAGAAACAAAAAACAAAAACATATCAGATAGAGAGAGTGTGTAGAACTGTCTCAAATCAAGGTCACTACAACTGCTTTATGAATCAATTCATATTCTCCTGTGATTCACAAAACAATAGTACAGTTCAGTTACAATGGAGTTTGCCCGGGTGGTTTTTTTCCGAGCACTGACACTGACATTATTTTGTATGGTAGAACTGCATGACATCGTACTGACAAGATATTTCTGTCCTTCTCCTTTCAATAATATAAGCAAGTAATCCTCAGTGTGACACATTGCAAACTACACTACAACACGCATAGGTCTTCACAATGCCATGTCTGCTGCTGTGTTTACCGGAGGCTGTACAGCACGTTGCCGTCCGGATAAACCCTCAACATGACGTTGTCTGTAGTGGTGTCGTGTATGAAAGAGCGCTTGGAGTGCACAAAGAACATGTCTGGAACCCAAATCTTCTTCACCAGACGACTGTCAAATGTCATGCTCTGGTTATTGCTGCTGGGAAATGCCAGGCGCTCATCCTTCCAGTAGTGGCGTAGGTAGAGTGTCATGGTGAAATCCTACAGGAGGACAAAATATAATTACATTGAGATGCCCATATTGGCTTTCCTACCTTGCATACCAATATTGGCAGCAGCTCTTCCCTCAAACTAATAATGTGTAATGAATGAACATGTTATGTTTCTTTTATTGTGATGCCACGGCATGCATTTTATTAACAAACACTCTTTGTGCAAAATAAGACATATACTGCAATATCCAATACAAGTTATAAAAAGTGCCATATTTATTGAAAACATTTAGTCTCAACAAATGAAAAAAATCCTGACCAATAGTGATCTGAAATAACACATATCAACGGCAACAATGCAATTTAGAAAGCAGCACATTTCACCTAGCACAAACATTCGTACAAGAACCAAGTAAGTGCAAAGCATGAAACTCTGGGCTAACACACTCAGTGAATTTATGAAGTGGGTGTACTGGAGTACTTTTTTAGCACCACCAGTCGCTTATCATTATTTTGCTGCATAGCACTGCGTGTGGCTCAGATGGATTTTCCTGAGATGTAATATCATATTAGATTAGAAGTATTTAATGAAGACGCCTTAAGCATGTACACTACTTAATGTACTTCTGTTTCTTTGCAACTGTATATTTGAATGTTGGTTTATTTTGATGAACAGACCTTTGTTTTCAACTGCATTTGTGGTTAAAGGGCTGAGTTTGTATTGCACAACCAGCGAAGGCAAAACTTGGAAATAATTCCAGACCAGGGACATACAGAGCTAGCAGGCATGCAGAGGCAATTTGATGAGTTCTCACTCGCGCACATATTTGATACCGATATGCACTATCAACTTTATTTCAGACACATACATGATCCATCAAAAACAAACATTACCAACAGGACACCATCAAAGACGGCTTTTCTATGCTATGTCAGTTAAGGCGCCAATGTTTCCACAAACTGGAAAAGAACCTGACCAAGCTTGATCAGAGTATATATGAGACTGTTCACATAAGATGTTAACGGCTGTTAGCAGAGGTTGGTACAGCAGCCTGAACAAGGATTTGACTGGCACCAGTCCAGAATCAGAATCAGAAAAACATTTTTGCCATTGTAAGTGAACAATTTACTAACTAGGAACTTTCTTTGGCGACTCAGTGCGACGTAGAATTCGAAGTAAACATAGAGCATTAAATAGACAGCAGGGCACCTTCAACAGCATCCTCATGCCATCATTGTATGCCACCTGAAGTTTACGTAAACTGCTTGTTCTATAATGCCGCCACAAGTTATGTTTTTAAGTATTTCGCCTCATCACAGACTTTGAGGATGTTGCTCTTTTTTGAACTGTATTTAATATCAGTGCGTTCCATACTGGGAGCAAACTCTTAACAACTGCAGTAGACCAGCACTGTGTGGACAGAAAATCACTAGCTCGTCAGGTGGTTTGTGGAGGTGTTGCCCGTCCTGCATTCATTCAGCAGCTTTGATAGATTGTCCATATTTATGTTAAAAAGACAGGGAGACAAAATGCTGCCTTGTCGCACCGTTACCAACATAAGAGGAAGATGGTAAAGAGTTTCATACTCATACATACTGTACACTGGTGAGCCAAACCGAAACACTTAAATTCTTACTAAGTACTTTGTAAGTCCTCTATTGTACAATTTGTAAAATAACTTTTCATGGCATGGTCAAAAGCTTTTGAAGCATCAATAAAACACATAAAAACTGTGGTATTATGCTTGTTATAGCCCGCACGGTGATCGAGTGGTTAGCGTGTTGGCCACACAGTGAGGAGATCTGGGTTTGAATCTTCGCTGGGCATCTATGTGTGGAGTTTCCATGTTCTCCCATGCGTGTATGGGTTTTATCCCACTATTCTGGTTTCTTCCCACAATCCAAAAAAACCATGCATGTTAGGTTAATTGGCTAAATTGACTCTAAATTGTCCATAGATATGAATGTGAATGTGACTGCTTGTCGTCTGCCCTGCGATTGACCGATGACCAATCCATGGTGTACATCGCCATCCGCCCCAAGTCATCTGGGATAGGCTCCAGCATACCCCGACAACCCATATGAGGATAAGTGGCATAAAAAAAGGATGGATGGGTGCTTGTTATACAAATCCATAATCTCCTCTAAAGCAAAAATGCACATACTGTATCTGTGCCAACCCTGGGTTTAAAGCCAAACCGATTGTCAGATATCATAACAAACTTCTCCATTCTATTCAGTATAGCCCTTTCCGAGACCTTTGATAAGTTACCTGCCAGAGCTTTTGGAAGGTAATTGTCTTTACTATATATTTGGCCGGCTTTGTTTTTCCACAATGGGCACTAAAATAAGAGACAACATAGACATGGATGCCATGAATTAAAAACCCAGTAAAACATAATGACATCCATCCATTTTCTAAACCACTTATCCTCATTATGGTCGCGGGTATGCTGGAGCCTTAAAACATAATGCTCACAGGTTTTCTGCTGTAAAGTTTTAAATGCTCAGCAGATATTTTGTCTGCACCACAGGCCTTATTGTTGCTTAACTTCTTCACAATTTCACTGACTTCTTGCACAGAAATAATCACACCTTCATTTTTGTCTACATTGCCCACCGCAAGGGGAGTTACTTTTGACATAATAAAACAACATAATAATGTCCCTTGCATTAGTGACTCATTTCATCTGGTCCTTTTGCCCCATCGATATGTGTTGGCAAGCACGTCTTTAAAGTGTTCATTCTTCTGATTTCTTGCCAAAATTCAATCGGACTATTGCTTTCTAATTTCTTTGCAAGTGAGTCGGACCTCAGTGTGTTTTCATTCCTCTTAATAAATCATAGAGCTTACATTTAATTTAAATTAAATTTACTTTTTACCGTTTCTTAGGGGCCATGTTTAGGTTTTCCTGCTTTAGCCCACAGTTTAAAAGCTCTTCCAGCCTGAGCATAAAATTCTTCTGTCATTTCATATCTAAATTTTGTTTTATTTAATGTCAGGCAATATATTAGCGACATCCCCTAATTAGCTCCAATAAATAAATAAATATGTTTATTGATGTGCTTGTAGTTCCCACTCACCATGTCCACTTCAGAGATAGTGTCCAAACTTTCCACCTGAACGTCGACTCCGACAGGAATGGGAGGACCTGCAATTGAGCATATTCGTACGTAGTGGTGAATTGAACGTACTTTGCAATGTGACTGAGTCAGTCTGGCCCTAGACTTTACAGTACATGTGACCTATTTCCGCTTTTTTGACTCAGCAAAATCATCCTCAGATAAGTGCATGGACACAATTAGGTCGCAATAATGGATCAAAATTGATGCGGCGGCAGAGATGAAATCCAGCGTGCTCTTCCACTTTTGTGGGTTGTGCAGATAAAATCTGTGATGGGGCAAAATGTGAGTTCCGTGTGATGAGTCAGAGTTAGACTCAACAGCGTAAAAGCATTCTAAATAACTTTACAGACTTCTTTAGTCACATGTGAGATCGAACACAAGGGCTGTATTAAAATGCAGCAATCAATCAATCAATCATAGCATTATCATAAAGCCACAATGGATCTCTTTAGAGTGTGCAGGCGTACCTAATAAAGTGACTAATGAGTCTACAGTCCAGCAAATACACACGTTTATAAAGCTAAACATATTTCAGTCCACTATTCATCAGATCCCTTTTAGGTAGAGTGGGTGCCTGACGAGACGCCGATGTAAAGAACTCAGCCAGCGGTTTGGATTGACGACGTTATTGAAGACAACAGGAGCTCCTCTTTCAGAACAATTTGTGTCTCGGCTCGGTGACAACAACACACATGTAATGTAGCTGCGAGAAAAACATCACGTCGTTAATTTCTCCGCTGACCTCCAAAAGCGGGTCTCATGGTGAAGTCGTGGTCATCTATTCTGAGGAGCTGCTCCGACTTGGTCACCAGGGACTTTGTCATATCAGGGCTTCTCTTGTAGATTGGGCTGCGGATCGAAACACGATTTATCCAATTTGCGGTTTAGATTAAGCCCTAGTAAGGGTCTAAACAAACTAACACTTGTTTAACTCACCTTCCTGTTTTGTGACCTGAACCTCCATCCATTCTTGTTTCTCTTCGGGACCTAATGATGGACAACATAAACGAGTATGTAAACGTGCAAATAACACCATATAAGTCGAACAATTTAGAGTTCTACTGAGTTTGTCTGAAACATAATTCTAAAGTCTTGCAAAACTCAAAAATATCACACGTAATGTCACTTGGGAATTAACTGTATTTTCTTCTGATTTTCGTGCTGCTATTACACTACCGTAAATAAAGCTCACTGTGGCATGAGTGAGCCTCTCGCCGCTTAATGCAATGTGAAAAATACAATTACAGGAGGTCCTCGGTTTAAGACGTTATGACATTTCCTCTCTCTCACTCATTTTCTATACCGCTTATCCTCATTAGGGTCGCGGGGATGCTGGAGCCTATCCCAGCAGACTTTGGGCGAGAGGCGGGGTACAGCCTGGACTGGTCGCCAGCCAATCGCAGGGCACATATAGACAAACAAACATTCTCACTCACATTCATACCCGTGGACAATTTAGTGTCGCCAATTAACCTAACATGCATGTTTTTGGAATGTAGGAGGAAACCGGAGTACCTGGAGAAAACCCACACTCGCACGGGGAGAACATGCAAACTCCACACAGAGATCCCCAACGGAGATTCGAACCCTGAACCTCCTGACTGTGAGGCGAATGTGCTACCCACTCAGCCACCGTGCGGCCATGACATATCCTGTTATCCATAAATGAGTCCAAAAAATACGGTGATAATGAAAAGTGTGCATGGTAGGCCCACACCCCCCCGTCATAATGCCGGCTTCCCCCTAAGGGGCCACTGCATAAGAGTAACAAGAGCTCTTCACATTGTGTGCACATAGTGTTCAAAATGTTACGTTTCGGTGCTTCAGGGCCCCCAAATCATCCATCCTACCTATCCCAGCTGACTTTGGGTAGGAGTCAGGGTGCTCCCTGGACTAGTCGCCAGATAATTGCAGACAAACAAACATTCACACTAACATTCACACCTAATGGACAATTTACAGTCACCAATTACCCTAACATGCATGTTTTTGGAATGTGGGAGGAAACCGGAGTACACGGAGAAAGCCCACGCACGCACAGAACATGCAAACTCCACACAGAGATGCCCAACGGAGATCCGAACCCTGATCTCCTGACTGTGAGGCCAACATGCTACCCACTAATCCACCGTGCGCTACCCACAAATCAATTCGTTTTAAATATTGAGAGATGAGGCTAACAGGCTGGATGGGACTAGGCACCCTGGCAGAATGGCCAGTTTTGACACAATGTCCAAAGACAATACAGAAAAAGCAATAAAAAAATGGAAAAAATGACTACTTTTGTATATACTGTATCTGATAAATGTTCTCTTTATATTTCCGCATGTATTTCCTTTTAATTTTGGCACTTCTGTGATTCCATAATGAAATAAGTAAACAGCAGATAAAAACACAAAGTATACTGTCAGTCATAGTAACATAGAAGTCATCCTTCAAAGTAATAACAGGAGATTGTGTGCACATAGTGTGCAAAATGTTGTTATGGTGCTTTAGGGCCCACATATCTTAAATCCATATGTACTTTAAAGACTGCACAGCATTACAATAACATCTCATTTTCTACTGTTGTTATGACTGACGCATTCTCAAGGAGATGCATGGGCTGTGATTACAGTCACTTCAATCAAAGCGTCAATCACAGATCGGTCAAAAGGCCTTTTGCATTGAGCCATCTTATCTGTGGTGTCACTTTTCCAGAGGCGTGCCTTCCTGAACATTCATCGCGTAGCCTGCTTTCGTCAGACCACCAGTGGCACGAGGGAGAGAAAAGATGAATTCCGAGCCCTCTCTAAAATGGATTAATGGAGTAGAGCATGTTGTGACAGACAGAGACAAATCCCTCTGACGAGCACAGACGTGCATAAAGAAAACAGTGCAGAGGCATACGCAAGGAAAGAAAAAGAGAAGGGAGGGAGAGGAGGGGGATGGAAAAGCAAATAAGAGCAAATGATGGCTGCTGGCTGTACTGATGGCCGATGGGTGCTACTCGTCTGCATCCATCCAGCAGCTGGTTCCTAATCCTCTTGGCAGAAATGATGCTCCAATCCCCTCTCGGACTGTCATCAGAACACAGCTGACTGTCTGTCTGCACTCTGCTTTACCTCGCGGCACTTTCTGCTGTTTGCAGCATCCATGAGGGAGCATCGTCATATTTAACTCACTTAGATAGGAAGACTTTAACATGCACAATGGAGCGGCATGGATCATTCCTCTGCTTTCTACTTAAAAACTGGCGCTTTCCTACCGAGATTTCCCTTCTTAAGGCAGACAGGAGGGGGAAGAAAATTAAAGTAACATTTTAAAAAAAAACACCCACAACCTTAGCAGCAGCATGTTTTTGTAATTTCACACTTTGAAAGGAGGCGTTAAGCGACAAGGAAATGTTTTCCTCCATGGGGAAAATGTGGTAGGCCATCAAGATATACACGAGAGTGGAACCACTAAAGCCAAATGCCGCTGAAGTTGTAGAATTCCAAATTCCACTAGGATTTTCTGAAAAATGACCCCCCCCCCCCAATGTTGTTACCGTGCATGGCGCATTCAGCAATTCTACCGCAGCTTCTCGTGAGAATTCAGCTCAGTGAGCATGTAAAGCAATTATTGTTTTGTGTTTTATGTCACACCCACTCTTGTTCAAATGATCACGCATAGGTAAACGCACAATGTTTATCATTGATTTTGTTGAAATTAAGTTTATATCCAGGATATGCCATAAGCATATAAAGAACAAGCTGTTCAAAGTGGACATTGGACACCTTTCGGACAGCTTTATATGTTCTTTGCCAGCACAGAAAGCTTCCAGTGATGGCAAAGAGGGAAAATGTGATGACAATCATTGAACTTGAAATTGAACTTACTGCACTAAAGCTGTAGCCTAATGATGACATGTCACTGTCATGGCTGCTCGGTACAATATGGCTGAGAAGGATAAGCACTTAATTAACTAACCAATTAATTCAGTGTTTTTTCAGGCAACACTAATTACATAATGTTATTTCCATTTGCATTTTAGAAAGTTGTTTTTTTTTCTTCATCCACATGAAATATTTATACTAATTATTGGATTAAGATGAGTAATGCCCCCTGGATGAGACCCGCCACTCTAAGACCTATATCCTCTTTTCATATGTTCCGTAATGCTCTCTTGTGTCATTTAACAAATGTCTGTCTTTGTTTTTGATTTTCGATACTGTAATTGATTTTTGTTTCGGGTGGGGCTGGGTGAGAGCTGGTGTGTGTGTGTGTGTGTGTGCGTGTATCAGTGAGAGTGAGTTTGGAATAAAACAAATTTTTTTATTATGTTGTATATTATTATGTTTATTATGGAACTTCTGTCTGCGGCCAAATTGTTCAACTGGAGGACCCCGTTGAAAACGAGACGCTGCATCTCAAGGGGCTATTCCTCTTTAAAACGCAAATAAATAAATAAATAAATAAATGTGCAGGAGCGTAGTTCTGCGTGAGTGTAGGCTTTAGGCGATGTCATTCCTCTTCTTTAGAGCAAACCAGTTGTGATCGAATCAACAGTGCCTCTGCTGGACGCAGCTAAGTAGTGCACTCCATTTTGACAAGCAATCGTCCGAATTAATATGCCTATTCCCAATGACGACAGTTTCAAGTTATACCATGGTACGAAGAAATCACAGTTTCAAAACCACTAAATTTTTTTTTTTTTTAGAGAGAATTCAGTGATTTTTTTGTTATTTATTTTAAATATACATGTTCTGCTTTCATCACGTTCCATGATATGGTTTAAAAATGACTTTTTTTCTCTTTTTTATAAAGATATTTCAAAATAACACATTTTAGAGCTGTAATTATATTGCAGTGTTATTTTTTTTCAAAGGTTATCATATCATCAGAATCTCATAGTGGCCCACACCTAGTCAAACATCATCATAGTTCTGGGTGACTATTGTAAAGGGTGATGCCGATATTATCAGCATAGAAATGGATATTAGATATTATCGATATGTTTTTTTCTTCCTATAATTATATCTTCATGTGAGTGATGTAATGCTTCTTTGATCATCAAGTTTGGTACATCGGCGGTTTGGAATTATTTTCAAGTTTAGTCTTCTGATTGTAAATTTTGTATTTTCAAAGACTAACGTTTTTCTCTCTGCACGTAATGCCGTTCCACCTAAATAGAATGAAAAGCAGGTACCGCTGCGCCATCTTTCCAGCCACTGAAAAGCAGAATCACATTGGGGCAAACTGAAAACAGAAAACCCAAATAAGAGCACAAAACAGGAAACAACATGAGAACTAAGAAAAACCAAAACTAAAGTCTAACCTGCTATGTTGAAAATGACAAAAAGCGCTGGTTAAGCAAAAGGGGGAGTAACGCGTCTTCCTTCAGTACTTCTTCTCTAATGTCACACCACAGGAAGAATCACTCAAGTTAAAAATAAAGATCTAATGCCAATATTGATCTTCTTGAGTGTAAAGAATGGTTAACTTATTTTTTTGTATAGACGCTATCTATGATCAAACATTGCCTCTGAAGCTTCTACGATGGCGACAGTTTGACCCTGGAATGGATTATTTTCAACCATTTCTTATGGGGAAATTGATTAAAACAAACAAGTCCCAGGTTGACTGGCGTTTCAAAATTTATTGTGTTTGACCTTAGAGGTTCTACTGTAGGTGGAATAAAAAAGTAAATAATACAGTCAGTGTGAGAGCAAGATTTGTCACCAAGACGACACCGGAGTCTGCAGGGATTATGTCTTTCAATCACGTTTGTGGAGATACATGATTGCACTCCTTCTTCTACTAAACAAGCACCAATCAGCCCCAGAGATGATTAGTGACAAAACACTGCACGCTCCCAAATGACCTGAGGCACTTTTATTGCGCCTGATGATGCTTATGAGGAGGAACAGATCAGCCGTTTAATGTCTCTGATCTGTGATCTATGATCCCTGAACAACAGCTGGACAAGTGATAGTGTATCTAAAGGCGGTGGGATTATGATATGATGGGCTTTGCTGTCGACCTTAAGCACTGATAGACTTTTGCAAACGTCTTATCGTATTCAGAAGGTTGGCCGCGGGCTACAAATCAAGTTAAAGTGGGTATTTGTGCGAGAAAATAATTATAAACATAAAAAGATGAGAAGTTTTGCTTTTTTTACAGCCAAAATTAGGAGATAGGAGACATTTCTTTTCAATTATTATTTTTTAATTAACTGATAAATTAGATAACTTAGAATTTATCATAAATTCTCATAAATATTAGCCACAGGCCTGAAGATGAAACAAAATCATTTTATTAATCAAAGTGATGGATCTAGAATTAACAAAAAAAATCAATTAATTTGCTACTCTATATAATTAATCATGAAGCATTCAATGAGATGAGCTTCCCAGCAGCCTTAATAAGACGTAGAAGTTGTGATGGAATTATAAAGCAAAAGGAGTAGTCCTATGTATATTACATGAGGCAGCAATTAGCATACAGGGTTAGCAGGAAGTGACCACCAGGAAGTGACCACCAAAAGATTGTCTCGCTGGCCTGCGGCAGTTGTGGGGCAAAAGAACTCTGCAGTGGTACATAAATAGATGTGGGGATTTAGGTCTCCCTTGCTCTTCAATCTGTTGTATGAAAAAAAAAATCCAAACAGGAGGGGCGGAGGTGAGGTAGCACACAGGTGACACAGGAAACGCTGTCCCACATCCTGTAACCCTAACCTGACGAGCACCTCTTCAAGCGAATGCAAGCCACAAGCAGGGATTTTGTAGTTTGTACCTGCTTTGTTTGAAGCTCTCCAGCTTGTGACCACGCGACCGAGCCGTCTTTCCGGTGGCGCCCGCCAGGCAAACGCACAGGTAGAACACAAGGACAGTATCCACCCGCATGGCTCACATTCCCCGCAGGGCAGACTTCGACCAGTCAGTTAGAACGTGCTGCTCCCCTCCTGGGCTCCAACTACTTCCTCAGGCATTCCCATCAGCTGGCGTCTGAGCTCCTACGATGGGAGAAAAAAAAAACACAAGCGAATCTACACTGGGTTATTCTATACAGGCCGAGAGGAAAACATCCTACGTCCTCCGGTGCTTAATCTCCACAGTGGGAAAAGCAATTTTGACTAAACCCATAAATCCTTGAGCGTCAGATGGTGCAGATTTGATCCCTGCACCGAGCGAGCGGCGGATGTGCCTGCCTCTCTGCTGCACTCACTGATGTGCTCTACTCTACTTTGCACCGCCCAGAAACACCAATTCCCACAATGATGCGGCGTGCTCGCGTGGAAGGTCAATGCTTTAGAGATGCGCACTCACACAGGTTGGTGAGAGGGGATGAGGATGGAAGGTGGATGTAGAAGAGGAGGGAGATTGATGCTGATGTGAAAGGTTTTTTAACTCCTTGCCGGCCTCACAATAATAATAACAATGCTGAGGGTGCATTTGAAAGAACTACAAAACTTTGTGGGAGTATGAGGACCGAACCTGAAAGAAAAATGTCCAATATGAGAAAAAAAAGTCAGGAGTCTTAGAAAAATTAAAGCAAAGAAATGTGAAAAAAAAAGTTATAATGTTACAAAAAAAAAGTCTGAATATTGCAAGAGTAAAGTTGTAACAATACAAGACAAATGTTTGAATATTATGAGAAAAAAGGCTGCACTATTACAAGAAAAGTGCTACGGGTTTAATGTAATTTAATAAAAGGTGCAAAAAAAGTTGCAAAGTTGTAGGAACAAAGTTGTAAAAATTTGCAAACACAAAGTTGTATATAATGGAAGAAAAAAGGTTTATGGGAATTCATAGTTTTTTGTAGAAATGTACAAAAAAGTTGCCTTTTTATCATGGCCAACTAAAAAACGGCAATAGTCTTATTTTTCTCTACAAAAAATTGTAATATTACAAGAATAAAGTTACATGGTTCATATCGGAATGTTGCAAGATAACATATAATAAACATGCATGCTATTATAAAAAGAAAGTTATGCTAGCACAAGAAAAAATGTTATGACAATAAAGTGGTAATGTTACACAAATGAAGTGGTTATATCACAAGAAACAAGTAGTAGGGTTACAAGATTTCCAGAATAAAGTCACGCTGTTTTCAAAAATGAAGTTGCTATATCACAAGAAAAATGTCATAATAACTATAAAGGCAATGATACAAAAATTAAGTTTTTATCCATCCATCTTCTACGCTGCTTATCCTTATTAGGGTCGTGGGTACGCTGGAGCCTATGCCAGCTGACTTTTGGGCAGGAGGCGGGGTACCCCCTGCACTGGTCGCCAGTCAATTGCAGGGCAGACATACAAACATTCACACTGACATGGACAATTTAAAGTCGCCAAATAACCTAATATGAATGTTTTTGGAACTTGGGTGGAAACCGGAGTAACCACACAGATTTGAACCCTGAACCTCTTGACTGTAAGGCCAATATGCTACCCACTCAGCCACCAAGCAGCCTCCTGTATGCACACTATAATGCTACAGACACAGCTTTTGTCCCATTACTTACACAAAATAAACACAGTTAGGACACTGATAAATTGTTACTTAGAGTTTGCTCCTTTGACTCTTCAACACGACCAAGTAGCATTGGAAACGCGTTAGACTTCAGCAAAAGTCAAAAACAAAATTAGCTTTCCCTCACACTTGAATGAACATTTTCTGGGAGCCATTGCTCAACGTTGCCCATACAAGGAAGTCCAAGTTGTGTGACGTTAGTGGAACTCGGTGTTGAAAAAAACTCAGAGCCATTCAAAACTGCTTTCAGGGCTTACTTTCAAATGTGCAGACCTCGTTATCTGACACGTTAGCATCGTTTAACACAAGAATACAATATTGTAACAACATTTATAGGTCAGAAAAGAGGAAAAGCATAATAGGTCCCCTTTAAAAAGCTTTAAAGTCATAATTTTAACACTGATCATAAAATTTTTTTTAATTAAAGCTGTGCTATAAGACAAAGTTGCAATTTTATAAGTAAAACGTTTTCGTATGATGTAATGCTACAAGATATGGTTCTGATATCATGACAAAATATAATGTTACGAGAATAACAAAATAATCTTAAGAAGCAAAATTGTGATATTGTGGGGAAAAACTAAGAAGTGCAACAATTTTAACAAGTTTATGCATTGCGTAGCTACTTTATGTGTTATTTTCATTCAAGAAAAGCTTATGGTAAACATAACAAACCTTTTAGGACCATGCACAGAAATAAGTCGCCATGTCACAAGATGAAGGAGTAATATTTAGTGGTGTCCTAGAATAGTCGACTATTCGATGATTTAATTCAGAAAAGCTTGATTCGACGATAAATCTTATGAACGGCAACCTTTTTATAACCAACCTTTGACTCGTCCCTTAGATGTCGAGAGTACCGAAGTCTACACGCAGCACACAGCCGGCAGAAGTGCTCGCAAGCGGCAGTGAGAAAGAAAACAAAGGTGAAAAAAAGCTAACACCGCACAGACTCTCCTTCCCCAGCATCTTCCGTAACCCACAGTAAGAGACTTTTGAACTGCTTAGTGAAAACGTACTAGTTTGTTTTTCTCAAGAAGAGATCGGTTGTGCACTCTTTTCTGTATTTTTAATTTGTAATTGTCTGGAAGATGGCACAAAGCTAAAGGCTGGACTTTAGTCCTTCACATCAGAGGAAGAACTAGGAAGAACCTACTCTGTTATGCTGCTGTAGAGTCCCGCACACACAGCAGCGGTACCCTTTCCCTATGTGGATCAGTGGTGCGTGGCTATGTGTCTGCATCAACTAGTACCAGAGTGTGTCAACCCAGGGTGTAAGTGAGTGCATTCTACACATGCAAGCTGTAGCAGGCAGATAAGATTGCCAAGCAACTTCTTCATGCAAAATTCAAGCACCAGTGCTTCCGTTGTTTAATTCTATAGTACTTCTATTGTTTAAATAGAAAATGATATTGAACTGGCCAACCGCCACAGGAATTGCCATTAGCAGTGCTCATTAGCAGGGGGCGGAAGCATTAATTACTTGACTTTTCTTTTTACTTGTCTTTATAACGTGCATCAATGAACGGGTTGGGAGTGAGGTCTTGCCTCAGGTGGAGGAATTCAAGTATCTCGGGTTCTTGTTCACGAGTGAGGGAAGGTTGGGGCGTGAGATCGACAGACGGATCGGTGCAGCATCTGCAGTAATGCGGTCGCTGTACCGGACCGTCGTGGTGAAGAGAGAGCTGAGCCGGAAGGCAAAGCTCTCTGTTTACCGATCGATCTACGTTCCCATCCTCACCTATGGTCATGAGTTATGGGTCATGACCGAAAGAACAAGATCGCGGATACAAGCGGCGGAAATGAGTTCCCTCCGTAGGGTGGCTGGACTCACCCTAAGAGATATGGTGAGGAGCTCGGCCATCCGCGAGGAGCTCAGAGTAGAGCCGGTGCTCCTTCATTATCGAGTATGCCCCTCCCTGGTGAGGTGTTTCGGGCATGCCCAGTCGGGAGAAGGCCCCCGGGAAGACCTAGGACATGCTGGAGGGACTATGTCTCACAGCTGGCCTGGGAACGCCTTGGTGTCCTCCTGATGGAGCTGGAAGAGGTCGCTGGGGACCGGGAAGTCTGGACTTCCCTACTGAAGCTGCTGCCCCCGCGACCCGGACCCGGATAAGCGGAGGAAAATGGATGGATGGATGGATGGATGGATGAATGAACTGTCAAGTTAGTGTATTTTCTATCATGAAAGTCCCAGAACAAAACAATGACGACGCTAATAATAATCAAACAAAATGGTGATTTTTTTTTAACACATAACAACATGGCGTTAAACATGGTGCTTTTTACTTACGTATAATATCATACATTTGGTGTCGACTGAACTAAACATACCGGACAGTTTGACCATTTTTATAAAGACTGCAAAAAGGGCCTAAGGTTGAAAAGGGTTAAGAACCCCAGCATTTGACCACACAGGAGGCCAGATCACTATCTGTTAGTCAAAGCATCCTTTGCCTCCGGATACTCCAATTGAAAACTGTCCCAGTGCTGACGTCATCCCAGCATTTATTTATTTTTCTTCTTTTTAAACACACAGACGGATGGATTATAAAATCACGCATTTGGGTTAGCTTCATGGACGTCAGGCTGAAAATTGGTGTGAGTAATATTAGGCTTTGTTTGTGCAGCTGTCTTTGCAGCAGCCCTAACGTGACATTGCCCTCAGCTCAATCACAGTTACAATACACTAATTCCTACACGTTTGGGTGTTTTCTAGGGGAATTTATAATCTTTTATTTTGTTCTATGTGCTGTATATAGGTGCATTTCCTGGATTATTGATTTTCCCACACAAATTGAATATAAAAGAAGTATGCTGGTCCAAGTTAGTACACCAATGAAGTGTAGTTTAGCTATCTGTTGAAGCTACCACAGCGGCCCTAATGAGGATGAGAGGCATAGAAAATGGATGGATAATATAATACCAATATTTTATATATTGGTTTATATATATTAGAAAATACAGAAATGATGTACAGTATTTAGTTATGAAGCCTGAAGGCAGGGGTGTCCAAAGTCTTTCCATTGATGGCCGCATACAGAAAATCTAGTTTAGGTCGTTATATGCTAAGCTAGTTGAAAAAACATTGACATCTAAGCTTTGTGTTGTAGGTGATAAAGCAATGTCTAGACACATACTTAATTCATCTCCGATAGAAATGTATAATAATATGTGCTATTATTAATGAGTTCAATGTATGTTTAGAATATGCCAAGAGCCAATACAAAAACGAGCTGCGGTTAAAAATGGCCCCCGGACCGCACCTTGGACACCCCTGCCATATCTACCCAATCATAATCGTTGCTGACGTCATGTACATATACTGTGAACATCAATGTGGGGAACTCTTACCTCCTCTGGTTTATTAAACAGCAGCATTTGCTTGTTACCTTGTGTTTCATGCCATTGAAATAATAATAAAATACATTGGAGATGTAGCAATTAGAAGCCATGACGCTAAAGAATCGAACCAACTTGTTGCTATGAGGAAGCGCAGATGGTGTCATGTGGCCGACCACTAACCAATCAGTGCTCGATAATACATATACCACTTTTCTCTAGGTTTTGACTACCTAAAGTACTATAAAATCACGTTGCTGTAAAAAAAAAAAAAAGACATCAAATCTGATCATTGTTATCGTAAAGCTTTATCTAGCAAATAAACGTAGACTACATGAATTAATACATTTCTATCTCCGCGGGTTGAGCGGACCGTATACCTTTCAGTCAAAATGTAGGGCTTCCTTTGAGAGTGAACATCGAGTCAGCCCTGGCGGGGCTTTCTAAAGTTCCTCAACAGAAAGAAAAGCTCATCTGCTAAAATTAAGCTGTTAAACACAACGTATAGCCCGTGATCGGACACGTAAATGACTCCCAGCAACAAAACTACACCAGTAATCGTGCATCTTAGTGGCGGTTAAGTGTAAATGTGCGCGATTCTGTTCGCCAGTCAGCACTTGCGTACCAGTTTAGCGCCCCGCTGTCAGTCAGCGACCGGGCTAGCTTCTCGCTAGCTTCTTTGAGCTTCACGATGAGCTTTTCACGGGAAATAAAACGTAAGTACTGCCTCTCTTCGTCTGCAGTTATTTTTTTTTGTAAGCTCACTCCATCATGATTGTTGATCGCTTGTGATCGTTGTTGTTTTAGTGCTCCAGAAAGCCAAATGCAAAGCCCATAACGGCAGCAACATAAGAGAGGAGGCTAACATCTGTAATCAGCTTGGAGAGCTGCTATCAAGAAATGGTACGGGTTTTTTTGTGTATCCGTCATTGGACAATGACGAAGAAAATAATGGTGACATACTCAACCAATACTGTACTGATAATCCCTCCATCCATCCACCCACCCATCCATCCCTCCCTCCCTCCATCCAGCCATCCATCCACCCATCCACCCATCCATCCATTTTCAATGCCGCTTATCCTTAAAAATGTCATTGAATTGCCATCAATGCTAAATGCTTCCATTGCAGGAACCAGGAAGTTCCATTTATTCATTCTTTTTCTATGCCGCTTATCCTCATTAGGGTCATGGTTATGCTGGAGCCTATCCCAGCCGACTTTGGGCGAGAGGCGGGGTACACCCTGGACTGATCGCCAGTCAATCGCAGGGCACATAAACAAACAACCATTCACACTCACATTCACACCTATGGACAATCTAGAGTCGCCAATTAACCTAACATGCATGTTTTTGGAATGTGGGAGAAAACCCACACACGCACGGGTAGAACGTGCAAACTCCACGCAGAGATGCCCAACGGAGAACCCTGCCTGTGAGGCCCTGAACCTCCTGACTGAGGCCAATGTGCTACCCACTCGACCACCGTGCAGCCCCACCAGGGAGTTTAACCCGGAATAAAGATTGCTGGAATTTACAAAGCGCTACCTAATGACATGGCCGAAAATCAGCTGAAAACCCTAAAAGTGATCAGGAATCAGAAAACGATTTCAGTCCCAAATCTCGCACACATTACCTATAGCTAGTACCTTTAAAATCGCTGAGTGATACATTGTAATTGTTATAAAAACACAGGCTTTACCTGTAATAAATTAGAAACATGCAGGGACACTTTCCAGAAAATGCCATACATTTTGCAAACCTTTTTATGACTTTTGTTGTATTTTTCTACTTGGTAGGTAACTATGAGGCCGCCATTGGGGAGCACCGGCAAGAGTTGGCCCTCTCTGAAGTTTTAAACGACGTGATTGGACGAGCTGTGGCCAATCGTAAGATTGGAGAGTGCTACGCAGAGTTGGGCAACATTGAGGCAGCCTTGAAAGTGAGGGATCTTCTGTGAAACTGCACCTTTAAAATGGGATTAACATGTTGTGTGTGTGTGTGTGCTCATGTTTGTCCAGCATCAGCGCTGTCACCTGGACCTGGCCCGCTCTGTCAGCGATCACGCTGAGGAGCAGAGAGCGCTGGCCACTATCGGGCGAACTTACCTCTTCCGCTACGAATCGGACCACTTGAGGGAAAGTCTGGAACAAGCAGAAGATGCCTTCAGGAAGAGCTTGGCCATCGTAGATGATCTGATAGGTACGAACCTGATTGTTTCTACGAGTGCTTTCTTTATTTTTGAAGTGATGCTACAGTTATTTTCTCTTGAATAAAGGAACGGTGCCAGAGCGAGAAATTCATGAGATGAAGGCTCGACTCTTCCTCAACCTCGGATTGGTTTGCGACCACCTGGGGGAGCCGAAACGCTGCAGCGAGTTCATTCGACGCAGCGTCTTCATCGCAGAGTAAGTGGTGTTCCAACGGCGCATTTGATCTTAATATAATGTATGTACCGGGATATGTGTTTGTCATCAATTCATGTTATCACCGTTCCCATGACTGTGTTAGCATTTTAACTGCTGCGTTCAATGCCGCAGGGTTTTCTCAGTATTCTGTGTGGAAAACCGACCCGATCCAGCAAAGTACTGTGCAGTGGAAATGCGTGCCTTCATTCAACACATGAACACTTTATTTTTTGAACACTTTTCTGGCTTTTCATGTTACAGTACATCAATATATTTAGATGTCACGATAACTTGTATGCATTATTGCATAACATTATGATGCCTACGCAATCAGTCAGCTATATTAAAAACTATTTACAGTATGTCGCCATCATATATCTATATACATTAGGGCTGTGAAATTTTTTTATGAGATTAATCACTGTTTTCAAATGAGTAATCACCATTTGCGGTTATGTTTGAAATAGTCACACTTTGATTGTATTCTATTGAAAAAAATCTATTAAATAAACAGGACGATAATATGTATTTGCATGTATTAACAGGTCCAAGTGAACTGAAAACGAGCTAAAAGTGATTCACACTTTATGTGCGATGAAGGATTGGGCACCACGTAACGTGAGCTGAATTCACATGTCATGAGTTTATTTTCTGGGAATTGCGAACACGCGTAAATGCAGCAAATTCTATTACCGCATTGAGACTTACAAAGTGAGTGATAAGAACATCCCCATATTCATTTCCTTTGTCTATCAGTTGATTTTGACCACACAGACACACATAATAAAGAGGTTGCTGTGATTTGTGAGTGTCCCTGAATGCATCTACGACGTAACGACAACGAGAGAGTTCCATTCCGAGGCTGAACAGACTAGAGACGCAGTGTGACTCTGGGGAGCTACATTGGGCCGCCGTCTGTCGTCCTAACGGAGAGGCGACGATGCGTTTGCGTTAATTATTACTCTAAAAGATCATGTACTTAATGAAAGAAATTAGTTACAGCAGTTAACGCTCTATTTTTGACAGCCCTAATATGTATGTCTATATAACAAAACACATAAAGGATACTTTTGTTTAACATTTGTGCCATATTTTCCATGAAAATGTAGGTTCCATGAGTTGGCTCTGTGCTATTCAAGTTTTGTTTCGTTTTATTCTGAACAGGAAGAGCATGCTGCTGGAGGATCTCTACCGTGCCAACTTCAACCTTGGCAACATCTTCTTCCGCAACGGCCAACACTCCAATGCGGTGCGGTGCCTGGAGCAGGCCAAAGAGTGCGCCCGCAAAACGAAGGACAGGTTCAGCGAGAGCGAGTGCTTCCATTGCATTGGCAAGGTGACGACTCGGTGGTTACTTGGGGTTACTGACTACAATGAAATGGCAAAAATTCGGTGACGTGTTTTGTTTGGACACACCACAGGTTCAGCTTTCTTTGGGTGATTTTGTGGCTGCGAGACGTTCTCTTAAAAAGGCTCTGGTGTTGGGTTCCCAACAGCTTGTGGACAGACAGGCGGTGAAGAAAGCTTTTAAATACGGTAAAATACCCCACTTATATATTGTTCATTCATTTTATTACATACAGTGCTGAGCAAAAGTCTGGCCACCATCGTTATCCGTAATGACTACATGCCATTCAAGTTTGAATTGTTAGCCAAAGTTATTGTGATATTAATCCATTTGTTCATTAATAGTTATATTGATTAATTGCAACTTGAACTCGGAGTATATATCAAATAAATTCCATGTTTTTTGTGTTTGTATGTACAGTAGTCAATGACAACACAATTTTAGACAAAATGCAGTTTTGAAATGAAACTTTTTTTTTTATAATGTCAGAAAAAAATCCAAACCTCCATGGCCCTGTGTGGAAAAAGGGATTGCCCTCTAACATAACTTAACTGAGAGTAATTAGTCTGGAAATTGTTACAATGCCTTTTCTAAAACTTTGGGACTCCAGCGAATCACAGTGAGAGCTGTTATACACAAATGGCAAAAACATCAGTACTGAACCGTCCCAAGAGTGGCCGGTCAACCAAAATTACCCCAAGAGCACAGCAACAACTCATCCAAGAGGTCACAAAAGACCCCACAACAGCATCTAAAGAATTGCAGGCTTCACTTAAGTTTAGTGTTCATGACTCCACCATAAGAATGACACTGAGGAAAAACATCTTGATGATCCTCAACACTTTTGGAAATATACTCTGTGGTCTGACGAGACAAAAGTGGAAGATTCGGGAAGTTGTATGTCCCATTATATCTGTCATAAAAGTAACGCCGCATTTCCAAAAAGACCATCATACCAAAAGTAACACGTGGTGGTGATTCCACATACCCAAGTACTGAAGTTTTTTAGTGTTTGTTTTAATTACTTTATTCCTAAGATCATATTTCTCTTCTCTTGTTGAGAAAAATGTATGACATTCTTTGGTAACTGATTATTTGCTTTATGCATCATTTTAGCGGTTTGAAGGTTGACCAGATCAACAAATTTTAATAATTGGGATTTTTGAAATAGTGGATTTGTGTGTTCTCCATGCGCCGCGTATGGATTATTTTTTGCAGTACACCAAGCGAGTGAAGTGTACTTTTGTAGTTATTTCCCCATATCTCCACACAATAAGTTAGATATGGTAACACCAGAGAACAATAGAGTATGGAGTGATTTTTGATCAAGGACAAATTTTATTTTATTCAGTATTGAAGTATTTCTTGCTACTTTATGTTGTTTGTTTTTCATGTGAGCTTTCCAACTCATTCTGTCATCAATTATGACACCCAAAAATGCCCAAACATAAATTTGTATTTTCTCGCAAGTATCTCTTCTGCTACTACCAACTAGCATCATTTTAGTTTTACTTAGATTCAAGGATAATCTGTTTTTATCAAACCATCTTTTTAGTATAATCATTTCATGTGAAACTTTTCTTATTAGCTCTTGTGTGTTTTCTCCAGAGCAAAAAGCGGTGGTATTTTCTGCAAATAGTACTAGCTTTAGGTGTTTTGTCACTTTGCAGATGTTATAGGTTAAATAATTTTGGTCCCAGTATTGACCCTTGTGGTACGCCACATAATATCTCTAGACTTGTAGATGTATATTCTCCTAGCGTCACATATTGCTTCCTGTTTGCTAGGTCGCTTTTAACCCAATTCAGACCTAACCCTCTGATTCCATACCTTTCCAATTTTGCAGTTAGGATGTTGTGATTTATTGTATTAAAAGCTTTCGTCAAATCCATGAATATTGCGGCTGCGCACCTTCTATGGTCTATAGCATTCATAATTTCCTCTGTGATTTCAATCAGTGCCATAGAAGTTGTAATGTTTGGTCAGTGTAATTTAAAATTATATCTAAATAAATCGTATAATAATACAATATAAAATAATTTATATAGTATATATTTTAATTCAATTATATATACTGTATGTAATATGTCAAAGTATAAAATATAGAAAACTGGTTGGTAATTTGACATAATTATAAAAAATAATTGTATTAGTTTTAGAAACCTTCCACAATTATTCTGGAGGATGGACTGTTGCCAAAGTGATGTGCAATCATCAAAATAAATTCCTAATTGCACATTTATTCAGATTTTCACCATAATTGATCAAACTTTTACGCTTGTCATGCAGCTACATTTTTCGGTTTTGTATTTGAAGTGCAATCCTGTGTTATTATTTACTGTCATTAAAACAACCAAGCTAGTGGTGGCCTAAAACGTGTTGCACGGTGCATAGAGATTATTGTTAAATTAGTTTTTTCCTCCTAAATGTATAGCCGACCAGGGTATTAAGTTAGAGGAGGAGCTGGGGGAGGATCAGAGCAGGAGCTCCCATAAGTCCGTGGGTCTGGCCGAACAACTTGGCGATCTCTACTGTAAGGTTGGCTGCTTCCACAAAGCCGTGGATGCGTATCAAGCTCAGGTGATTTTTTAGTTAATTACATTTAAATGTCATCAATGAAAGAACATTTCGCTTTATTAATGTCGTTTATCCCGGCCGGATTAGCTCGCGGGCGCTGAGGCGTTGGGGAAGCCCGCACGCGAGCTGGCGGTCATCCATGTGTCTCTGGCCGCGACCTTCACTGACCTGCGGCGGCACAGTGAAGCGGTGCAGCACTACAAGCAGGAGCTGGTGTTACGGCGGGGCAGCCCAGCCGAGGTAATCAGATTTACAGAACACAGTGTGTCAGTTGCACCTCAACTTTGATTTTTGTGTGTGCGTGTGTGTGTCAGGAATGCATCACGTGGCTAAACATCGCAGCAGCCCAGGAGGAGAGTTGTGCTGCCATTGAGGATCAGGACAACAGCTTCCGGGCGGCCCTACGCTGCGCTCAAACGTGTGGGCGGGCCAGACTGCACGTAAGTAGACATATAATGTGTGTGAAGGGATGGGTGACTCTCTGATTAAATGTGCTGAACTCCTGTTTCTATGCCATATTGAGCAGAATAATGCTCCCTGGAGGAGTTGCAACTTCCCTCAACTGATGCTGTACTGGTCAGTCTAGTTAGGACTGACTCAACAGCGCCTCTGCTGGCTGCAGCCGAGTAGTGCACTCCATCAATTCAACATCTGCCACACTCTTAAAGCTCTAGTACTCACCAATTATTACCAGGGCTGTGTGTTAATATTGGCATAAAAATGAAACATTGATCGATATATTCATATCATGAACGACATGCATGACAGAAAATAGAGAGCCACTGAGGTAATGTAATGTAAGGTAATGTCTCAATGTTTTGTCATTACTGCCACCTAGTGACCAGAATGCCACAAAAAAGCGCAATATTGCGAGGGACGATTGAACTGTAAATAAAATGTAGAAATATATTGCAATTATTTTTTTCCTATATATTAACATTGTTTAAAACACAGTTTTAATTTATGACTTGTTTAAAGAAATATAAATAACTTAAGAATATTTCTACCATGCTATTCTTGTAATGCGCAGGTGTGCCTAATGTCGGGGCAAGTAGTTAATTAGCTCACTCTCTCCCATACAGAAGCGCGTGTTGAGGCTATGGCTGGCGGCCCAGAGGCGAAGCGGCTCCGCAAACGTTGGCGACACCGAAGCCAAACTGCTGGAGCTATGTGCATCAGAAAGTTTGAATTCATATGACAGTGACGGGGAGGAGGAGGAAGAGCAAGAGGAGGAGATGGACCACAGCGAACCTCTGGATGATAGTGACGTTGTTCTCTCTGACTCAGGTAGGCTGTGATATTTGTTTGTCTTACTCTCCTTGCTAAGGGTGTCACGACATGTCACTTCACGAGATTTACTTTTAAGAAAAATATGCAATAATGTACAGTACGTCCATCTACTAATCTAATTTCCACGGCATTACAGTCTTCTGCACTCTGTGCGTACGCTACTTGCCCCGCCTCCCCCCTCTGAAACAAGGACTGCTTGACTGAGTACAGGATTCCAGTGGGATTCATTTATTTATTATCGTCCCAGTCCTAGTGCACGCTGGACAATTTTTATTTGAAGGAGAAATCCTGTCACTTTTTAATCTTGCGAGATCTTGTGACACCCCTACTCCTTACTTATGCTTCCTTTTTGTTTGCAGATGATGACCTGGAAGGCTATGACAAGATGGTGTCAGGAAGGAGGAAGGTGGGACGGGTAAGAGTCTAACAGATCTTATGTTAGTCTCACATGTTTGTCGTTTAAGCCCCGCTTCTTTTTTTCTTCTGCAGTGGAACAAGAGAAATGAGAAGGGTGAGACGTCCCTCCACAGGGCGTGCATAGATGGGAACTTGAAGCAGGTCCTGTATCTAGTGGAGCAGGTGGGCCAAACTGGATGCAAAAAATAAATAAATAAATAAGAATTAATCAGTTTGCTGGAATACCATATGCTGTCATCATTTGCACATTTATGTTTGGAATAATAGCGGGGATCTACTTTTATATATGGTATATATTTCAAATTTATATATATATTTATACTTCCTGCTGTTACGTTTATTTATATTTGTGTTTGAGCTGTTACGTTTACGTTGTCAGGGCCATCCAATAAACCCCAGGGACTACTGTGGCTGGTCTCCCCTGCATGAGGCCTGCAACCACGGTCACCATGGTAACAGATTTAAGTTCGTGAAAGAAATGTTGCATTTTCAGTGACGATCACTGAGTCACTCTTTCTCCACTTCCTTTCATCCAGACATTGTGGCCGTGCTGCTAGAGCGAGGGGCGAACATCAATGACCCGGGCGGCCCCTTGTGTGAGGGGGTTACTCCTCTGCACGATGCCCTGGCATGCGGCAACTTTACAGTGGCCAGGCTGTTGGTGGAGCGAGGGGCTTCCGTTAACCTCCGCAACTCTAAGGTGTGCCAGTGTGTAAATATTTGACAAAGTATTGCAACATTTAATAACATTTGGTAAAAATAAGTTAACGATCAATTACTTTTCAACCGTAAAAAATCTTTTTGTTATTATTTTAATGATGATGTCTTCTGTCTGACAGGGTGAGACTGCACTGGACACACTCCGTCAGTGGCAGAGGATGTACAGCAAAGAACTGGACCATGAAGCCAAGCAGGAGTGTGCAGCTACGGAGCGACTGCTGAAGCAGGCACTTGCAGGGGGAGGTAAATATACGATATATGAGTATGAAATATTTTCCAGTCTCATTGGTCAAACAAATTCATCCAAAAAACAAATGTAAGTCTCAATTACAGGTATTTATGATTGATCTACCATCAGAATGAGACCCGTGTGTTGTAGTTTTCCCCATAACACAAAATCCTTAAGAGAAGACGACAAAGCCAGAGGAGAAGAAGCTAAAACAAGTCACTGTATATATTTTTAAGTCGCGCCTAGTCATGCGACCTACAGTCTGGAAAAGATTGTTTTCTTAATAATAATCATCATTTTGCACTTGCACATAATATTGTTTTCCCTCTGCAGTCCACGTTGCTGCCGCCCCTCCCAAACCTTTCGACGCGCTTCAGGACAGCCAGCTGTTTGACGCTGACAACTCTGAGCCCCTTACATCCTCAGACGGGGGGTGTGCCTCCAGCCAGGACTGGCCAGCGAGCACCGAGAGGTCCGGGGTGAACACGGCAGTGTGCACGAGTCTCAAGCAGCGACAGCTCAGTGGCTCATCTCAGCGTCCCAGACCCAGAAGCACAGAGGCTACTCTTTTCTATGGGGTAATTAGACTGTTGTCTGTTTAAAACTCTTTTCTTAAATAGCGGCCTTTGCCTTGCAGAAAGCTAAGCTCACTATTCTTTTTATTTGGTATATATTGTATTTATCAATATATATTTATGTATATGTTTGTATACACACTGTGCATCAGTGGTTCTCAGTTTTTTTCTGTCATTCCACCCCAAAAATGTTTTTGCGCCCTCCCCATTTGAAATGCTATTGACAAACTGATACTATATATTTACAACAAACAAAAAATATATTTACAAGAAAATGGAGATTCATCAGAAATCATGTTACAAAAATACATACATTTTCCCCATTTTCACAACGCTGTGCTGGGATTGGTTCAGACCAATATAAATGAAATCTTCAAGATGAAACAGTCTTAATGTACAAAATAAGCATCAAACTTACTTATGTGTTTAGTGATGCACATAAAACAATGAACAACTCCTTGCTCCGTGAGGCGTTCAGGCGCATTCGTAATTGTTTGTTCGCATACCCTACGGTGGAAACCTAGACTCCACGTGACAGTCTTCTGCTCCCAGATTTTGAACTGAAAACGACGCAGGAGTGTGTCTTTGTTCAAATGAAGGCCTCCTCTCAAATAAAATAAACAGTATTTAAGTACATTCTTATTTACAGTGCTCCATGTACTATTTCAGGAAGTACAGTACTTAGAATAACTGTTTGGGATTTATTTTTCAGAATAAGAGCAGCTCTTCAGAAGACAGCGACTCCGACAGCCCCGTTAGTCCCCTCCGTCCAGTCCGCCCGAGACCCTCCATACCAGCAGCTCTAAGCCAAAACAATACAACCCCAACCGAGGTTGGCTCAAGTTGGGAAACTGTCAGGGATCCCCCCGTAACGTCCGTCTTTTCCCAAGCGGAGTACCACAGCGCCATTCGAGGACTGGGCAGTGCAAAAACTCTCCTGCAGGGCCCCCCGCAACCTCAGTTCTCCAGTACGCCGGGCCTTCCAGCCAGCAGCAAATCGGCTCTGGTTCCCGAGGAGGAGTATCTGATGGACGACTGGCTGGAGGATGATTTGCTGGAGGGTCAGCCCAAGAAGAAGAGGAGACTTCAAGTTCAACAGAATGGTGCACGAGGAGATGATGTTCTGCCTTTAACGGGCAGCGGTCCGAGATCTCAGCCGTCTTGCAGGAGTAACATCTCAACTTGCTTTATCTACACTTTCTGCATCCATATTGCTTACTTTTTTGTTTGTTTTTTACTTTTTCAGGTACTGCAGTTCTGACATCCACCAGCAGAGGTCTCTCTATGAGAAAGAATAGCTCAGTGAGGCCTCATCAGGTCAAAATGACACAAATGCCAGGAATGGTCCGATTGGGAAGACGAGAGATCAGCAGGTCACACAGCCCCACCCTGACAGATGATGAAACACGACCAGCGACGCCGCCACCTCATCAAATACACATGCAGGTCACTTTCCTTGGAGTCATACGCAAGGAACTGAATAGATAACAAAAGATTACATCATTTTTTTAAACCCATGTTTTTTGTGTCCATTTCAGCCTCTGACTCAAACGCCGGCCGTTTCCATCCCCGCATCACTACCTCCGCCTATAAGGATGCGGGTCAGAGTTCAGGATGATGTCTTCCTCATCCCGGTTCCACAAAGGTTTGATGGCTCAGGGTGTAGTAGAGCTTCTGTGTTGTTTAGATCTTCAACCTGAATAAAGACAATGACGCTCCTTTATAGCGAGGCAGACTCGTGCACGGTGTCATGGCTTTGCGATCAGGCGGCCCAGCGTTACTACCACAAGTGTGGCCTCCTGCCTCGGCTATCGCTGCAGAAAGACGGCGCTCTGCTGTCCCCGCACGACCTGCTGCTGGCTGTTCTGCATACCAACGAGGAGGTTTGGACCCTTTTCTAAATTTCTTCATATCTTAAGAACATTGTGGAAAAGCTGGGCTTCAGTGCAGAATGTTGCAGGTGTTGGCGGAGGTGTCTTCCTGGGACCTCCCCCCTCTTCCAGAGCGCTACAAGAAGGCGTGCCTCAGCCTGGGAGTAGGTGAGCACTCAACACACACACACGCACACACACATGCAAATGTATTACAATTTATAGTGCGACATTAATCTTTGTGTTTTCATGCAGAGGAGAACAAGCGCGTCACCCACCTGTGCGAGGTGCAGGACGGCAGCTCCTCCGTGTTGTTGTGCGGCCTCGGCTTGGCATCGCCCTCCCTAGCCGCCCTCCTGCGTGCCCTCAAACTGCAGGCCAGCCTCGCCGAACTGCGCCTGTCAGGCAACCGCCTCCACGATAACCTCCTCGCCGAGCTGATCACCACCGCCGCCACCATGCCCCGGCTCTGTCTGCTGGACATTTCGGCCAATCTGGTCACAGGGGAGGGGCTTGAGAAGGCAGCCAACGCTTTAAAGGGACTCAGCCAGCCTGTATTTCCGGTAAAGCAATATTTATACTTACAGTATTACTGCTAATTATACTGTGACTGTTGTGTAATTTAGCCACAAAACTTCACTAATTTTGTTTTCTGAAACTCTACCTCACCCATTGGTAACTTGTTTGCCATGTAGCCGTAAAGATACACGAATAAGTGTGATTAATCTGATTAGTCACATTGCACTGCTATTATTTTGAACACTACTGTATAACTGTATTCTGCCAGTACTGACATTGTAATACTTGTCCTGATAACACTACTGGTTTGTTACCAGCTGTCGTCTCAACTTGTTGGTGGTGTGAAAAATGATCAACCGGACAGGATCTATGGGAAGTTCAGCGCCGTGTTTCTGTTTTTTGACAGTGTCTGAAGGAGTTGGACCTCAGCCTGAACCCACTCGGTGACAATATATCACAATCTCTGTCCTGCCTGCTGTCTTCTTGCCCGCTGCTGGCCAAGCTGTCTCTGCGCGGCTGTGACCTCACCTCTCGCTTCCTGCAGCAACATCGCCTGCTGCTCGCCAGCGCCCTCACAGGTCACAAACAAATACTGTTTTTTTTCTCCTGCAGTATACAGTATTTCTCAGGTGGCGAAAAAAATGGCCTGATTATCTATTCTGCAGGGACGGGCCACCTGAAGTCTGTGTGTCTATCCCACAATGCACTGGGCTCCACTGGCTTTGAGCTGGTTGTGAAAACTCTCCCCCTACACACTCTCACACACTTGGACCTGTCTGCAGTACGCAAGGGGCCTGCTGATTACCCGGCACTGGAACACCTCGCCGGCCTTCTGTCACAGGTACGCCGAAATTGTTCCTTTACCGAGATAATAATGCACATTTTTGATTGACATGCACTATACTGCAAAAAAACCTGAAACTAAAATTGTGATTCTCTGCGATTTTCAAGGGCATGTGCTGTTTAAGAAACCATTCCATATTCATTTTTTAAAATTAAATAATAAACCATATCAATTTTATGACACGCCTCATTCTCTTGTTGTGAAATGTCCAATGGTCTTGCTGCTTTATTGGACGGTCTGTGACTTTCTAAATTGAAGAAATAAATAGACAAGACAAAATGAATCTATAATAATCCTGTTTCTAATGTTAGCTACTGTAAATAAAGTAGACAAAATATTAGGAACACTATTTTACATGGCGGTAGATTTTGAGGAGTTGCTGTAATGAAGTCTCCCTTAGGTATAAAGTGTGTGTGAGTGCATTTGCCATTTAAAGTAAATAAAAGTGTGTGCACGTTTGTTTTTTTTCTTCCTAACAGGAACACTGCTCATTAACCCACCTCAGTGTGGCAGCTAATGGGTTAACAGACAGCAGCGCAGCCACTTTGGCCAGGTTAGTGTGTGTTGTGGTTTGGAGATAATAGACACTGCATATTATTTTAAATAGATGAAGGAATTACTATTACTCTTAGTGTAATAGTTGTTATTTGATTTGTATTAAATTTGTAACTGTGCCCTGGCAATATTAGGAGTTTTTGCAGCTTTTTTGGTATAATTTTTTTTGTTGTAATAGGTTCACTTCATTGCGAAGGGCTTTTGGTGCCTTGAAAAGCGCTTTAAAATATTTGTTAGTTAATATAATTAGCCCTATTTTCCTAAGTAAATACATTTTCTTTTCATAAATACATTTACTAACAAACATTTGAAATTGTAGTTTGACCATTCTTCAAAAAATACATTAAAAAAACCTATGTATGTGTATATGTCTCTGTTATTATAATATAAGCGCTTAAACAATATTATGATTATAAATTCTAAATAGTTTTTAGTCTGAAAATGTGACTTATTTAAATGTCAAAGGCCTGTCGTAAGTCCAGAAAAACAGTACCTACCATACCCCCCCGTGTCCAAACCCGCGTTTATGCTCTCCGTCAGGTAGCAACATGCAGCTTCGGTGGAGTGTTGGCTGCGAAAACCAAATTGCATTGGTTGTAATTGTCATTTAGAAGTTCAGTTATTTGGTCTTTTATTACCTTTTCCGGTAATAAACTAATAGGCCTGAAGTTATTTAGCAAATTTTGGCTGCTTTTAATTTCCTTGCTGTAATTTCTAATTGACTCTCATAACTATTTGTTTTTAGGTGCCTGCCGGCATGTCCCACTCTGGTGAATTTGAACCTGTCAGGAAACCCCTCCATCACCTCAGCTGGATTTCGCAGCATCTTGAACGCCCTCCGAGAAGCGCGTCGTCCTCTGACCCTTCTAAACCTTCAAGGTATGTGTTCATGTACAATTAAACACATATTATTTTACTCCGGGGGGGCAAGAGACTCCATTGTTTGTTGTGCCTTCAGGTTGTCAGGTGTCAGGGCCGTTAGGAGTGGAAGACTTGGACAGTTTGGCAGAGCTCGTCCGAGATCTCCGTCTTTGCTCTCAGGGCCTGAACAAGCTGGACCGGCAAACCCTAAAGCAGACGTGGACCAACAATCAGCCTAATGGGTATTTTGTGGACAGAAAGGCAGCGTGCCTGCTCTCCTCCGTCTCCTCCTTGTGATGCTTTGGAGACGGTGGAAGTTCGTTATTTGGGAATCATGTCAAATCCGCAGTTATATTTTATTAAAAAATATTGAGTATGCCGTTTAAGCTAGAATCCGCACATTAACGTCATAATCTAGTCAGGAAAAGTAGTAAATGGCTGGTATGCCTTATTTATGTGTTTATGTCAAGGTCTTGAAAGCTGTATAAAAGCATTTTGTTAGCTTTGTATTTGTCCTTAAAGAATCAAAAGAAGTGCAACTTTGTCATTGTAAGGAACTGATCTGTTTCTGTGCCTATTTGTATATAAATTCCACATTAATATTTACTGTATTTCCTCAAATAGTGGCCTCATTTTTAATAGACTTAGTGCCTCGTTTAATTGCTGGGTGTGTCGGGACCTTAGAAGAAACACCTTACCTGAAATAAATGCCGCAGTAAAAATAACATGTTTCTTCTAGATTATTTATGTAGTTACTGTATTTCATATTTTGTGTAGCATATATATATATATATATATATATTCATTCACTGTACATAATATTAAAATGTTCCTTTTTACAAATAAGATAAGACCTCTAGTAAATGCAAATATACTTAAAATTGCTTCCCACTCCTAAAGGTCAAGTGATTATTTGCACCATAAAATACACTATTAATGGATAAATATTATGAAATACATTTTTGCGTGTGAGATTTTTGCAAGTAGGATAACACAGACTTCCTCTCTAATAAACAACTCACCTGTGATGAATGCAAGTGTGCTTAAAATTACTATACCCTACTGAAAGGATATGATTGTTTTAGAACACCTAACCTAATTTTCCCACTTATTTATTGAAATTCAAGTTGTTTAAAGTCAATAACTAGACTGAAATGAAGTGCCAGAGGTTAAAAAAAAGGTAAGATTACCCAAAACTGAAAAATAATGTGTATTTCAGAATTATACAAAATTCGGGACCACAAAATGGGTCAAGGATTTAAAGCGCTGCAGAAATGGAGGTGGATTGAGCCTTGGCAGTTGGCGCAACAATTTCCTACAGGTGTTTAGAGTTCTGGAGTACTTACTACCTCCTCTGTCTGCATAAAACCGTTTGGAACACACAGTGGTACTATATCCTCAGTTGAACAATATAACATCACTTGAACAGCATTGTACAGGGGAAAGGTAACTTGTTGCTAAAAAAAATGGCAAGAAAAAATAGAATTAACAATGGAAGAGAAACAGACCACCTTAACACTTAATAATGCAGGGGTTTTAAAATTTTTGACTGGTAGTGTACCTTATTAGTGGTTAAATAGTAATAAAAAAAATACATTTTTGCAAGTAAGAAAATAATGAAGACCCCCTCTATAATAAACACCCTACTTCTAATAAATGCAAATGTTTTTTTTACCCCTCCTGAGATGGTGATTACTTGCATAGAAATGCATAATTAATGGTTAAATATTGTGGAATGCATTTTTGCAAGTAAAGAAATATAGGCCTCCTCTCTCATAAACAACTCACCTTTAATAAATCCAAATGTGCTTAAAATTACTTCAACGTCCTGAAATGAAATTATTAATTGCATAAATTGTTAGTGGTTAAATAGTTAAAAAAAACATGTTTTGCAAGAAAGAAAATAATGAAGACCCCGCCTATATTGAACACACTACCTCTAATAAATGCAAAAGTACCGAGACTTATTTAAATTCACCCCCCTGAAACGAAATTATTAATTGCATACAACTACGTTATTAGTGGTTAAATTGTAAAAAAAAAAATGCCAGTAGGAAAATAATGAAGACCCCTTCTATAATAAACACCCTAACTCTAATAAATGCGAATGTACCAGTCAAAATGTATTACCCCTCCTGAGATGGTCATTATTTGCATACTCATACATAATGGTTAAATATTATGAATTTTTTTTTTTTGGGGGGGGGGGGGGAATATAAAGGCCTCATCTCTAATAAACACCTTACTGTTATAAAATTTCCAGTCAGCTATCTAAAGCATTAAAACCCTGCACTACTGTCGTTCAGAGTGCAGAATGTAAACTATTATGAAATCCATTTTTGCTCATTAGAAAAGAATGTCTTACCTCTAATAAACTCATGGTATTATACGCAGTTAAGTGCAAGGGTACCTGAAGTTGTCGCTGGTGGAAGTATAATTTTAAAGTGGGACGCATGCAAATGCGGCAAATTATAGTCTGGCACACACGCTCATGCAAGTTCACAACAGAAAAAACGAGTGCAATAAAGAATTTTAATCTTTTACATACACTATGTACAATATATTCTACATTCGGCAGAGCTGGTGGACAACTAGCTGTATGCACAATATATATTATGACTTCTTATACACAATCTTCATTTAGAAGGACACACGCTAGAAGACTGCACTTTCACCCACATGGGGTCAGTCATTAAAACCAAATCAAACATGCCCTTTGTAATTTAGGTCTATGATACCATAGCAATGAACTTGCGCAGGGGTGTCGAAGGGCCGAGACACAGTAGATTTTCTTTCCAGCCCATCTCTAAAACAGGTGCCCTCCATGGCACGAGTTTGAGACCCCTGCTGTAGCGCTTCTCTGAAGACCAGACCTCCATTAAAGACGTAGTTTCTTGCATTATCATTGGCTGGACTTGAACTGCTGGCCGTGTGTTATTATAACGTACTAAAACCTTGTAAGAGAATGTAAAAAAAAAACAAAAGAGCCCCATGATGCTCAAAAAGCAGGCATCTGTATAAGTTAAATCCAGTGATGGTTGGCAGCCAACAAAGAGCAGCACTGTGACCTTTCTGCTGCTGTCTGTGGCTTCCACCTTGTCTCACCTCCATGGCATCAGGTTCTCCCTTGCTTTGTGTTAGTGTTTTGTTTTTGTTGCCTTTAGACGATGTCAAGGACATCGCAAGGCACAAAGCCTCGCTTCTTTCCGCTCTCCACCAGGATAAAGCCGTTGTTGTCACCCTCAGCGCTCACACAAATCTGTCAAGAGATGACACATGATGAATAAGAATGATGATTTAAAGGGTTGTGAATTAAATTTGCAAAGTTAGAAACCATTGGATTACTAACAGCCAAACCACGAGAAGAGGCAACGACAATGGAAACAGTAACGAAAGAAAGTTATGTTGGTATTAAAAAGGCGATTAAAAATGCGGAAGAAGTGACTAAAGATGAAAGAAAAATTGTGATATTTTTTTAGCTTTAAGTAATAATTTGAATTCCCCCTTGCGGGACTAAAAAAGCCATACTGTATCATGTTTACATGTTTATGCTCTTAATTTGAATACACATTATACACCCACTGGTCACAACAAAGTGATTTTATCAGGTTTGTGTGACTGACAAAGTGTATAAAATATACGATGAAGCTCAAACTTATTTATAAACTAGCCAAAATTTGGAGTCAAAGTGAAGGTGGATGAGTTGAATGGCTGGAAAAGACACAAGAAAGTGGCAAAAGACAGTAAAAAGTTGTGTTAAGAAGACATTAATGTAGCATATTTACAATGTTTGTTTACGTTTTTACGAAAATGCTTCCTTAAAAATGTTGAGGAATTTTCATTTTAAAAAATAATGGTCATTTTTAATAATAATCTAGAGCAGGGGTCTCAAACGTGCAGGCCATTTGCAGCCCTCGGTACAATATTTGGTGGCCCCCACCTTAATATGAAAGTTTAATGTTAGTGCGGCCCTTGAGTTTTATATGAATGGCACTTTTTCAGTGTTGTGTTCAGAGCTGATGAACCTACCAATCACGGTGGGGTATATGGCTCTCAGGGGCGGGACCTCAACCGGGCTTGATGCAAGCCGAGAAACATTTTTCAATGAGTGAAAAATAGATCATTTTGAGAATATTATTAGTAGCTTTGCACACAACATCTTTACACCAGTGTCCATGTCTTGTTTTGTGTTAAAAAAAAATTGAAAAGTTGTTTCAAAAGATTTGATTTTTTAATTTTTTTAGATTGTGCCAAGGCTGCCGTCAGCGGCCCCAAGGCAAGTTTGATACCCCTGATCAAGATCAATGGTGCCTGCAGCTCTTTTTATTGACATTTTAGAAATAAAACAACCAAAAATAAAACAGCAAAAATTTAAAATTAGCACATGAAGGTCCAATGTAACAAGAACAGGCTAAATGTTAATTGTTTAAAAAAATAAAAACAGGCTGAAACATACATAAGCAGGTGTATGTTTCACCATAAAAATGCTTTGGTATTAACATCGTACCATACTAAAAAATGGGGAAAGACATTTAACAAACACAATTAGCGTTAATGAACCAAAACGGTTGGGTAGGTTGTAATTGTTAGACGTACTGTGGACAGGAGGATCAGAAGGTTACAAAATGTTGCATTACAAAGCTTGCCCAGTAGAGTGCACTCTGACATTGCTTCCATTGCAGATAAAATGTTATTCTGAATGAAACAAACAAACCATTTTTCTCATGCGCAATTTTTCTCCCTTGTAGCCGTCACAGTGCACTTTTCATCAACCCTTAACTGACTGAACAAATGTTCGAACTGAGGGAGATCCTGGGCCACGCTGAGTTCTCAAGTAAACCCAGAAAATGTGATCATGTGACCCGTGTTCTCCTTAGTGATCACATTGTGTTCCTGCTGTCGGCTTCCCCGTGTTTTCGGAACAGGCTGATCTCACGGTTTCGTCTCCACCGGGGAATTGCTCGAGCATTGTGGGCAAAAGGGACGACTGATTTAAGCGTTGCCTACGTGCGGATTTGACAGATCAGTCGTGTGCGTGGGTCGGTCCGTGAGGGGGAAAAGAACTTCTAAATTAGCAGCTGGGAGGGAGAGTCACATCGGTGGGCACAAGGGAGCAGAAGAGGCGTAAGAAGATGCTTTAAACTAATGACTGATCAATGCTTCCCCACGTCACTGATTGCAATTCTGTCATGTTTCTCACAGCAGTTTTGCACAAAAAAAAAAAACCCACACCCATTAAAACCTGGTGAGAATCCGGATTAAGGTGCAGGTATTATATACAGAATGCTTCAATAGTCACACCAAGCTGCATAACCTTGTCGCTCCAGTCCGAAAAAGAAGCTTTAACAAACAAAAACAACAAACTCTTATTGGTAAATTGATAATACCAGCTGGGGTATTGTCGCACTCCACCCTTTTCTCCGAGAACCATGGACTAGGACTTGGAGGTGCTGGTTCTAATCCCAGCCGCTTCACACTCAGCTGTGAACCGATCCAGCTAGAGTTGAAGGTCATGGGTAGATGAAGCCAACAGGACCACATCATCTGTAAAAAGCAGAGACCCAATCCTGCAGCCACCAAACTGGAACCCCTTGGCTGGGCCTAGAAATTCTGTCCATAAAAGTAATGAACAGAATTGGTGACAAAGGGCAGCACTGGCAGAGTCCAACCCTCACTGGAAAACGGGTCTGACTTATTCCAAATGCAAAACAAACCGACACCGGTCATACAGGGAACGAACCGCCTGGATTAGGTGGTCCGATACCCCATATTCGCGGAGCACTTCCCACAGAGGAACACGGTCGAATGCCTTCCCCAAGTCCACATAACACATGTAGACTGTGGATCCTCCTCTCCAGAACCCCTGAATAGACCTTACCAGGAAGGCTGAGGAGTGTAATCCCACGATAGTTAGAACACACCCTCCGGTCCACCTTCTTGAAAAGCGGGACCGCCACCCTGGTCTGCCAGTCCAGGGGCACCGACCCCGACGTCCATGCGATGCTGCAGAGTCATGTCAACCAAGACACGGCCACAGCATCCAGGGCTTTAAAGAACTCCGGGCGGATCTCATCCACCCCGTGGCCTTGCCACTAAGGAACTTTTTGACCTCCTTGGTAACCTCAGCCCCAGATATAAGGGAACCTGTCTCAGAGTCCCCAGGCACTGCTTCCATGTTGGAAGACGTGTCGGTGAGATTGAGGAGGTCTTCAAAGTATTCCCTCCACCGGTCCACAGCATCTCAAGTCGAGGTCAGCAGCACACTGTCCCCACCATACACGGTGTTGACTGTGCACTGCTTCCCCCTCCTGAAACGGCGTATGGTGGACCAGAATCTCTTTAAAGCCATCCGGAAGTCGTTTTCCATGGCCTCTCCAAACTCCTCCGGGTTTTTGCCTCAGTGACTGCCAGAGCCGCAGACCGCTTGGCCTGCCGGTACTTGTCAGCTGCCTCCAGGGTCCCATGGTCTTAAAACGGCCTGATAGGACTCTTTCTTCATCTTGACGGCATCCCTCACCTCTGATGTCCACCAACGGGTTCTGGGATTACCGCCACGATAAGCACTGACCACTTTATGGCCACAGTTCCGATCAGCCGCATCGACAATGGAGGCACGAAACATCGCCCACTCGGACTCAATGTCCGCTGCCTCCTTCGGAACTTGGTCAAAGCTCTCCCCGCAGGTGGGAGTTGAAACTCCTTCTGACAGGGGACTCTGCCAGACGTTCCCAGCAGACCTTCACAATGCGTTTGGGTCTGCCAGGTCCGACCGGCATCCACACCCACCATCGGAACCAACTCACCACCAGGTGGTGATCGGTTGACAGCTCCGGCCCTCTCTTCACTTGAGTGTCCAAAACATGTGGCCGCCAGTCCGAGGACACAACCACAAAGTCAATCATTGATGTCCTGCTGTCAAGTGCACATGTGGACACCCTTATGCTTGAACATGGTGTTCGTTATAGACAATCCGTGACGAGCACAGAAGTCCAATAACAAGACACCGCTCGGGTTAAGCTCAGGGGGGCTGTTCCTCCCAATCACACCTCTCCAGGTCTCACTGTCGCCGCCAACATGAGCATTAAAGTCACCCAGTAGAAAAAGGGAATCCCCCGAGGGAGCACTCTCTGGTACTTCCTCTAAGGACTCCAAAAAGGGAGGGTATTCTGAACTGCTGTTGGGCGCATAAGCGCAAACAATAGTCAGGACCCGTCCCCCCCCCACCCGAAGGCGTAGGGAAACTACCCTCTCGTTTACTGGGTTAAACTCCAACATGCAGGCTTGGAGCCGGGGGGGCAACAAGAATTGCCAGCCCTGCCCGTCGGATCTCTTTGCTAGCAACACCATTGTGGAATGAAGTCCAGTCCCTCTCAACAGGACTGGTTCTAGAGCCTTTTCTGTGAGTTAAGCTTCTGTAGCCGAGAATCTGACCGCCAAGGCCTCCGCCTCCGGCTGCCACCCAGCTCACTTAGCACCCGACCCCTTTGGCCCTTCCTACGAGTGGTGAGCTCATGGGACGGGGGACCCACGTTACCTTTTCGGGCTGTGCCCGACCGTGCCCCATGGGTGCAGGCCCAGCGACCAGATGCTCGCCATCATGCCCCACCTCCAGGCCTGGCTCCAGAGGGGGACCCCGGTGACCCACGTCCCGGGCGAGGGAAAACAAAGTCCAATGTTTTTATTCATCATCAGGGTCTTTTGAGCCACTCTCTGTCTCTGTCTGCTCCTCCCTGAGCCACCACCTTATCCTAGTGGAGGAGTTTGCATGTCCCAGTGATCCTAGGAGCTAAGTTGTCGGAGGCTGTCATGCCCCTGGTAAGGCCACCCATGACAAACAGGTCCTAACAGGTCCTAGGGAAGGGACCAGACAGAGAGTGGCTCATTGCCGTCTTCTTTGTACAAAACTGTGAAAATGTCGGATTTTACAGGCTGTGTGAAAAAGGATAATGTGGCTGTTTGATAATGTCGATTGTATGTCATTTATGAAGCTGACATGTAATTATCTGATTGCGGGATGCTGTGTTACTTAGCAATACTTTGCTAGGTTCTGTGTAAAAAGCAAAGGCAAAAAAAAAATACCGTATCCACTGCTCTGATGCAACAATTTTGCCTGGATCACTGCGTAAGTCATGTGATCTGTTGGTACCTGTCCCTCCTTCAGCGTGATCTGGCCTTGTTCCTTGCAGCCGATAAACGTCCTGTTACATCGGAAAACCTGGTCTCCCGCCCTAAGCTGATGCGCAAAAGATGCCGGGAAGAAGCCAATCCTGTCATCAATTACTCCCTGGAACATATCAAACAAATAATGGGTGACACGTGGGTGGAACTGCAAGGCTCACAAGAGGACTTTGCAGCTTTCCGAAAGGCCTCCTGGTATGGCGCGGCGTAAGGGTTGGGTCTTGTGAACGTATTCCAACAAGCCAGATGTTCACCCACAGCGTGATGAGAAGCAGCAGGGTTAAATGCCGTTTCCTCACGGTAAGCAAGCAGTCATCTTTCACATCTCCATTCTTCTCATCATATACACTCAGTGTTGCCCTTTGCTTTGCTCCCATCATTTACCGCTACGCCAATCCCCCAGTTTAGCTCTTCCAGGTTCATTTTTTGGTGCTTCAGGCAAATAGCAGACATTATCATCGCATTGGAACTGTGATTCATGACTACTAAACAATTCCGTTTGCATAATAGGATCATGAAGTTACGGGTGCGTAAAGGTAATTTAACGCCTACCTTCCACCAATCATCATTGGAGTCATCAACTAGCAATATTCTGTCTCCTGCCCTGCAATAAACAGCAAAACAAAGGAAAAATCAGCAAAAATGCTCGGATTAATCCAGTATATGTCATGTACTTAAATACAGTAGTGTTCAAAATAAAAGCAGTGCAATGTGACTAACCAGATGAATGACTCTTATTTGTATATTTTATTACGTGGCAAACAAGTTACCGGTAGGTGCGGTAGATTCTCAGAAAACAAACAAGGCCCGGCATTAATAATATGCACGTTCTTAAGGCTTTGCAAGTGGGCAGTTAGTGTGTTCTAAAAAAAATAGCAATGTGGCAATTAATGAGTGATCAATTTTGTAAAAAAGCAGGTGTGAATCAGGTGGCACCTATGTAGGATGAAACCAGAACTTGTTGAACATGCATTTCTCTTTGAAAGCCTGAGGGAAATGGGTTATTCAAAACATTGTTCAGAAGAACAGTGTATTTTGATTAAAATTTTGATTGGAGAGGGGGAAAAAAATCTTGAAAAGGTGCAAAAAAATGTTTGGCTGTTCAGCTAAAATGACCTCCAATGCCTTAAAATGGAGAGCAAAACCAGAGACGTGGCAGAAAACGGAAGACAACTATTAAAATGGATGGAAGAATAACCAGAGTGGCAAAGGCTCAGGCAATGTTTAACTCCAGGATGCTCAAAGACAGTTCAGAGTTACCTGTAAGTACTGTGACAGTTAGAAGACGTCTGTGTGAAGCTAAACTATTTACAAAAATCCCCTGCAAAGTCACTCTGTTAAAAAAAGGCATATGCAGAAGAGGTTACAATTTGCCAAAGAACACATCAACTGGTCTAAAGAGAAATGGAGGAACATTTTGTGGACTGGTGAGAGTTAAATTGTTCTTTTTGGGTCCTAAGGCCACAGACAGTTTGGGACGACCCCCAAACACCGAATTGAAGCCACAGTACACAGTGAAGACAGTAAAGCATCATGATATGGGCATGTCTCTCCTACTCTGGTGTTGGGCCTATTTATCCCATAGCAGGGATCGTGGATCAGTTTGCATATGTCTAAATACTATAAGAGGTTATGTTGCCTTATGCTGAAGAGGACATGCCCTTGAATTGGCTGTTTCAACAAGACAATCACCCCAAACACACTAGTAAACCAGCACAATCTTATGTTGTAATGTTATGAAGTGGACAACCCAATCCCCGGACTTTAATCCAATGGAGAACTTGTGGGTTGATTTGTGACTTGTTGACTTGTGGGTTGAAAAATGCTGTTTGTGAAGCAAAACCAAGAAATGTTAATGAATTGTGGAATGTTGTTAAAGACTGTTGGAGTGGAATAACAGCTGAAATGTGCCACAAGTTGGTTGAGTCCATGCCACACAGATGTGCAGCAGTTATAAAAAATAAATATTAGTTTAGTGATTCACAGCATTGCCAAATCCTAAAAACAAAAAAAGTTTGTACAAAATAGTTTTGAGCTTGTAAAGTCACCGGCAGACATTGCTGTTTTTTTTAAACACACCCCTTATAAGTAATTGCCCAATTGCACATCCTTAAGAGCATGCATATCATGAATGCTGGCTCTCATTTTCTGAGAATCTACTGCACCTACTGGTAACTTGTTTGCCGTGTAGCAATAAAAATATAATAATAAATGTGATTAATCTGGTCAGTCACATTATTTTGAAGACTAGGTACATTTTTGAGCTATCTTTATTTAGCAGGCTAGCTTGGTTAGTACCTGCTCTTCCTGCATAAAAACAGGAAACAAATTCTTAAATAAGATTTAGTGGCAGTTTGTGGACTTAAGATGAGTTTCTTCGCTGTTTTTTGTGGCTGTGTTATATTAGATCACAGGTGTCAAACTTAAGGCCTGGGGCCCAGATTTGGCCCACCATATTGTTTTATGCGGACCAAAAAGAATCCATGTCTTTTTAAAACTTTTAGTTTTTTTTTTTTATATTTGTATAGTTTAATTGTAGTATTATTCGTTATTTATTTTTAAAAGTATATACACATTAATGAAAAACAAAAAATGAAGAGACTTCATATTTCTTGTTAAATGTTCTGTCAATTTTTTGCATGCAATTGGAGTTTCTTATTGTCAAAGCCCATTTCAATTGAATATATGGTTGTATACTCCAGATTTATTGGTAAAGCAATACAAAAGCAAAATAATAATAACCAAATGTGTAATCATATATTGAATTTAATATTTATTTACATGGTTTCAGAGGAGGCCACAACAGCGATGTGGCCCGCGGTGAAAGTGAGTTTGACGCCCTTGAATTATAGTGTTAGGACAGCTGGTAGCTGACTGACTGACTATTTTCGTGAAATGTATAAAGACATCAACTAAGCAGCAGGGAAAAAATAAGGTGTTTATCTCTTTTATAACATGTCATTTCCACCAGTCCGTTTTGCTGGGAGTATTTCTTCCTTTCCAGGAAAAACTTCAATTACGGTATCGCAGTTCTGTGCGGTAATTGCAAGCATCTGCTGAAAGCCACGTTGGCAAAGTTTGACCAATATAAAAAAAAAAAAAAAAATGAAAAGGGCCGTCTCCCCGCTGAACAAAATGTGGGTTTACGTAATTTCCCCACATTTCCACCTCTTGTGGTTCGATTAGCATTGCAATGTTTCCCTGGTAGTGATCAGCGTTTCTCCGAAAACACTCGTCAACTCAAATGGAACAGACACTCCCACATCAAATCACAGCATGCCAGTATTCTCACACCTGATACCCTTTTTTTGTTGCTTGTGCTGATTAAAAGCAGGACGACGGAAGAGCAAAACATGGACTGAGAGAAGGAGAAATTGCACATTTTTCATCAAAGGGGAAGCGTCAGAGTGTGCTCCCTTATCCGTAAACCCTTTGAGTAATTTGAGAACAAATGGGTGCTTGAGCTGAAGGACCACACATGATGACTAGTACTTCCTGTCTCGGGAGCCTGCTCCAAAGTATGCCTCATCAATCATAACTATTCTTAGTTTGTCGCAGTGGCGATAATACTGTAGAGTAGATTTAATAAATGAATCCTATAGCTCGAGGACTCACAGGAGTGCCAAAATTAAAAGGAAATACACGTGGAAATATAAAGAGAATCCATCCTTTCATACATTTTCTGTGCCGCTTATCCTCATTAGGGTTGGGGGTATGCTGGAGCCTATCCCAGCTGACTTTGGGCGGGAGGCGGGGTACACCCTGGACTGGTCACCAGTCACTTGCAGGGCAGACAAACAAGCACTCACATTCACATTCATACCTATGGACAATTTAGAGTTGCCAATCAACAAAAGTAGCACAAACGTTCATTTTAATTGCACAAACGCAGCACAAACACATTTTGGTTTCATTTGGAGAAAACGGGGGCTGCATGACCTTTGGTTGACCTATAAAAAAACTGTAATAACTAAAAAACAAAAGTAGCACAAATGTTAATTTTAATTGCACAAAACGGCACAAACGCAGCACAAACCAATGGGATTCTTTTGGTTTCATTTGGAGAAAATGGAGGGCTGCACGACCTTTGATTGACCTATAAAAGAAACTAATAACTCAAAAATGAAAGTAGCACAAACGTTAATTTTAATTGCACAAACACAGCACAAACAAATTAGACTACTGAGCAGAATTTTGCGCAGGTTGGGGGGCCAACTTCTCTCAGGTATGTTTTAGGAATATGGGAGGAAACCGGAGTACCCGGAGAAAACCCATGCACGGGGAGAACTCCAAACAGAGATCTCCCAACGGAGATTCCAACCCAGATCTCCTGACTATTAGGCCAACATGCTACCCATTCAGCCACCATAAGAGAATCCATAATACAAAAATACACAAAAGTAGTGGTTGTCTTTGCATTTTCTGTACCCGGCATTTTTCTTGTCTTCTACCCACAGCCTCTTCATTTGCCGTTGCTTTTTGTCTCCAGCTTGAGCCATCCGGTAAATGCAATGAGGAAAAGCAAATGGAAAAGACAAAACAGGAAAATCAACAACAAAACGGAAAAAACTAAGACGATACAGAAAAAGCAAAGGCTAAATGGAAAAAGAATATGACAACTTTTGTATATTTTGTATTGTTGAGTGTCTTTCAATTTTCTAAAAACACTGCTTATATTGTAAGGACTCAAAAATCTCAAGCCTCTGACTTACGACTTGACTTGAACTTGTACAGCTGTCTTTGAGCCTCAAGGCTCGCAAAACACTGACTTTTTCCCACCTCAGCTGTTTGTTTTTTCGTCCAGCGTAAAGATGTCACACTTTACTCGCTGGTCCTTAAATGCACCATAGTTGTGGGCTGAGAGACTCAAACCTTTGACCGACTACGAAAGCTTTAGTGCAGGCAGTCCACCCTTAAAGGTTGCGTTAGGTGAATATATTATCGTAATTTCTGTTCATTGATTCAAAAGGCGAGCAGTATGGATTTTGCAGACGTGGCTCGGAGACATTGTGTGCCATTTGTTGGTGGTCCTGGAAGGTAACCTACGGGAAAATCGAGGCTCGGCAGTACAGCAACTGGAACCTCCGGCTTGGAAAAGTGCAAGCCAAGCTGACACCCTAAATTCCAATCGATGCAGTCCATGTAGTGATCTGAGACTAAACAACGATGGCGAGACGCACTCAAATACTATATATTTGCATCCATTGGATTTACCAGATATTGTTATGTAACAGGAAGTTAGCAGAACTTTTCCTTTGTTGTTTTTTAACTTGATAACACCCCTAAAGACACTTTTGGGTGAGTGACAGGAAGAAAAGCAGGCTTAGGGACACCTGCAGGTTTGCATGTACACACATTTTTTCAGACTTTTTTTTGGTGGGTAAAACACGTTTGATATGCCAAATTCATGTGAAAACAGAATACAAACAACTACTAACCAAACACCTGCGGGCCGATTTAACCGGCGAATCATTCAGATAAACTTGTTTGCAAAAAAGCGACAACCGGGAGACGTAAAATGGTCAGCCTGCCTCAAACTGAACATCATCTGCAGTCCCGGTGCAGCTGCCGCACGTGCTAATGACACCACGTATTGTCATCACGGGAGCACGCTGTGTGTGTGTGCGCGTGCGCGTGTGTGTGTGTGTGTGTGTGTGTGTTTGCAAGCTAACCTCATCTCCAGGTCATGGCTCTCTTGAGGAGTGAAGCGGTACAAGGCCACGTAGGTGGTGAGCTTGAGTGCATCTTTGTGCAGCTGGCTCTCCTCCAGCTAGACGGCAAACACACAAACAACGCACCGGTTTGCTTTTAGAGGTGAGGTCCACGCAGCACTCCATGGAGCACAGCAACAACATAAAACCCATCTAGCATGATAGCTCAGGGGTCTTTAAGTCTCAGAAAATGCAGCTGTGGCCTCCCCTGCTTGTTTTTTTGGAGCGTGTGTTTGTGAGTTCTCTGCACATCCCAGACTCTGTTTATGCTCCCATTGCATGAACTAAAAAGAAACTATTTTTGCCCTTCAAACATAACTTTGCTTAGCTGTTCTGAACATATTTTGCTAAATGTGATAGCGTCTATTCAACCACCTAACAAAATCCTAAAGCTCTGATGATGCCCAGCGGGATACATTGTAGTTTTATGGAATTTTGCACATTTATATTAAACAGTATGCGTATAATACCATGCATAATTTCACAACTAAAAGGGAAAATTCATTTCATTGGATATTTAAAAAAAAAAAAGATATGATTTCTCGCCCCTCCGTGAATCACCACCTTACCGCGGTGGAGGGGTTTGAGTGCCCGAGTGATCCTAAGAGCTATCTTGTCGGGGGCTTTATGCCCCTGGTAGGGTCTCCCAAGGCAAACAGGTTCTAGGTGACGAGCCAGACTAAGAGTATTCAGAAGACCCATATGAAGAGAAACATTAGGAGTGACCGCACCTCCCCCGGACGTGGGATACCGGGGCCTCACCCTGGAGCCAGGCCTGGGGGAGGGGCTCGCAGGCGAGCGCCTGGTGGTCAGGTCTTCACCCGTGGGANAAAAAAAACTTTGAATTTATTATATTTAATCAAATTTTAATTTGTACATTCTCAATAAAACAATGAATAATAATTACTTATCATTAAAAACTAAATTTTTTAAAAAATCATATTTTTCAAGATTCCAATTTGAAATTCAATTTCTCCCCCAAACTAAATAATAAAAAAAAAATTCCACCGAAGGCCACATACTGATAAATCAAAGGATGCCTCAAGTACTTTTTTTTTTAAACCAACCCAGAAGAAGTGCCGAGACGTTTTTTTTAAAAATATTTAAATAAAAAATGAGCCTGCATATCAGCTTTGTTTTTCTAGTGACATGCTCTTTTTACATTTTGATGCTGTTTTTTTTTTTAGTCCTGTTGTATTTTTAAATATAATATTACATATGTGTATAATATATATTATTATTTTGAAATTTTAATTAAAAGTAATATTAATACTATTCATTTTGTAAGCCGTATGTTCTTACTAGGGTAGCGGGTATGCTGGAGCCTATCCCAGCTGACTTTGTGCCGAGCACGTCAATAAAAATCCTAGAAAAGAGTTGAGGGGTGACTTCTTTTGGAATCGTGAACTTAATTGCAGAAAGTCGGTATCAGGATATTCAGCTTTCCTATTCAGCTATCCTCGGCGCTTTTATATTGTCATGTTTCCAACTGTAAAAATAGCTTTGGCATTCCGACAACGCACACGGCGTCTTGTTTACGCTCCGCCGATAAACCGAGGAGCTGCGAAAGTTGAACTGCAATCTGTTCCTTTGAGTCCTCTGTCAACAAAAGTGTGAGAAACAGGATCCGGGTTTTGCCGATGAAGTTATAACGGGAAGTGTTGGCACCAAAACTAATGGGTGTTTGTTTTTTGGCAGTATGAAGGTGGATCCGGCTTGCTACATATCACACCCCTCGCAGGGGAAAAAAGCGGGGATTTTTCAAGCCGTTGTGTTGCAATGAAGCCGTGTGTCTACGAAGACCCACAAGACAAAGACAAAGTGAGGCCCTTGAATTCTGAACACTTCAAGCAATATTGGTCAGGACTTGTGCCAGTTTTCTGACTCGGCTCATATTAAAGGACAACCGTACTTTTGGGGAACTATACTAGCCTATCATCCGCAATTATTATGAGGCATGAACACACAGATGCAAAAAAAGAAAAATTGCTAAGCAGGGAAGCCCAGACTTCCCTCTCCACCGATCCAGCAAGAGTTGACGGTCACAGCTCGACAAAGCCAACAGCACCACGTCATCCGCTAAAAGCGGAGACCCAATCCTGCGTCTACCGAACCGGAAGCCCTCAACGCCCTGGCTACGCCTAGAAATTCTGTGCATGAAAGTAGTGAACAGAATCGGTGACAAAGGGCACCCCTGGCGGAGTCCAACCCTCACTGGAAACGGGTCCGACTTATTGCCTGCAATGCGAACCAAACTCTGACACCGTTCATACGGGGAACAAATAGCCTGGATTAGGTGTTCCAATACCCCATATTCCTGGAGCACTCCCCACAGTACTCCCCGAGGGACAGGGTTGAATGCCTTCCCCAAGTCCACAAAACACACGTAGACTGGTTTGGCAAACTCCCATGCACCCTCAAGGACTTTGCAGAGTGTATAGAGCTGGTCCACAGTTCTACGACCAGAACGAAAATCACACTGCTCCTCCTGAATCCGAAATTATGCAGACTATCCGGCAGATCCTCCTCTCCGGAACCCCTGATTAGACCTTACCAGGAAGGCTGAGGAGTGTGATCCCACGATAGTTAGAACACACCCTCCGGTTCCCGTTCTTGAAAAGCGGGACCACCACCCCGGTCTGCCAGTCCAGGCACCGACCCCGATGTCCATGCGATGCTGCAGAGTCATATCTGCCAAGACACGGCCATAGCATCGTGCTCTTTTGTGTTCACCACAAACAAACAAAAAAACGCAGCAATTTGGGGAATGTCAAAAATCGCACAGCCAGAAAAATCTTATGTTCGGTTCTGTGAAAAAATAGGATTCCTCATTTATAAATGTATTAGAGGGTAGATAACTTGTTCATAACCTTGTAAATGTTTTTTTTTAACATGATAAGAGCCATCATGACATGAGATAGCACCCCTATAGTCACCTTTACACTTGTATTACCCAATAGCCATCCGTTTTTTCTGCCGCTTATCCTTATTACCCAATAGAGTAGACATAATAACAGAAAGTATTTGACAAAAATAAAACATTGACTCACACTTTAGCATTGGGAGAGCTCCTTGTGTTCTTATGGACCGCACACTTCTTACAGTGGCAGTTGTCTTATCAGTGTAATGTAACAGCATGAACACTTATAGTTCTCTAGTTCTAAAAGCTAGTTCTAACCAGGCGCTAAACAGCAATGGCAACATTACTGACACCTCGTGACCAGGGTGGAATCCTACATACCCCGCCTCCTCTGAATGCCTCATATTTGTATTTTTGGTCGTTATGTCATTTTAATGCTTGACCATGCTTCATTTAGACCAAGAATATGTCAGATTTGCTTAAACATGCATACTACTGATCAGTTCCTTCATTTTCCAAAAACCGTAAAGCCGCAAAAGTCGAACCAATAATTGACGAGGGACGACTGAGCGTACAGAGTGACTACATCACAGTTGATTTCATATCCGTGGTCCCCACTTGGCTCTCAGATTGAGTGCCACATCTCTGTTGTTTCCCCCCGCAGCGTCTCCATCAGTCTGTCCATTAGGCGGAGCTAATAAACCTGTCGGAGGGCACGTTAACAGCTCCGCCGCCAGCCGGGCCCGACCCATTCAACGCCGCAACGTGAGGCATTAAAGTCACTTGCCTTTTCGACAGCTGCACTGCTCCGTGGCTTGCCCGAGGAGAGGGGAGAGTTGTGTATTTGCCTTGTAAGGCTATTTGTTTGGTTGGTTGGTGTTTGTGCTAGTACCTCCGGTCTGTTTTCTCACAGAGGACAGAGATAAACATGTTGAACAAAAAAAAAAAAAAAGTGGGCAAAATCTGCACTCTAGGAGAAGCGCCCACACAAATTCCACTAAGCAGAAAAGGGTGATTTTGATCATCAACCTTTTCCCCCGTCTAACTTTAGAGGATAAAGCAGCAGAGATCCGCACATTGAGGTCAAGGCTTGGCTCTATCGGTGCAGGCCAGTGCTTATGGCAGCTCCAATTTGATTTGTTACCGCAGGAAAAAAGTAGTTTTCCTTCCAGTTCCTGGGAACTGAAGCGGTAATGGCACTTGGCATTTAAAGCATTTACAAGTATCCAACTGGCAAAGTCTGCAGGCGTAGGACCAAACAATAGATCATATTTCCGAATGTTTCTCACCTCAGAGTAGTGGGCCGTTCTGTCAGGTTGGTGGTAATGCTCTGCCCCGTTCTCGATAACCGTGAAAACTGAGAGGAAATGAGCACAAAATTAAATTAAATCGATACAGTCCGCCCAAACAAAGCACCCTACGCGTTGCTGGCTCACTGTCTGTGCCTTTTCTATTAAGTGTGACTTCTAAATAACCCACCATGGGGCCAAAGAAAGTGGCAAGTGCCAGTACTTTGATGCAGAAGGTGGAAAAAACCTATTCAATCTGATCTTTCATCAACATCATCAACAGTAAGTTCCATCCATTCATTGTTTATTGTTTTATGCGTGTAAAACTATAATTATTCTCTGTCAAATGTGTTTTTAGGTTCATAGTCGTGGTTGTCTGAAACAAATTAATTGGATTGACAAGGAAAAGCTGCCTAGGTTTTTGTACATTTTTATTCTTTTGGAACAGAATAATAATGAAAACCGAGGTTCCACTGTAAATAAAAAATGCACAACATCCCCTACAAGTACTCAGACAGCATGTTATTATCCCCCCCAAGTAGCTGTGAGCGGTCATTTTGTGTTTCACATCCGCACAACCAACCAAAAATGTTACATATTCAGCTCAGCGGCGGGGAAAGGGGAAAACGCTTGTTTGATGGATCATAGAACCCTGACAGACTCCTTGTGGGAAGGTCTTCACCGCTGTGTCACTACATGGCTCAGACCCAACATCGACTCACCATCATCACTGTGCTTTCTCGACAGCTCCTGCCTGCTGCTGTGAGCCACCGCTTCCTCTGGAACATTATCCAAGTCACTGGTCTGCAAAAGCCATGCAAGAAGAACAAATAGGTATGAAGCCAAAAGTCTCCACCCAAAGAAAAAGTGGATGTTAACGGTTGTGCCAGACAAAGATAGACAGACAAAAAAATGTGTGTGTAAGGCAGGACTTTTCTTCTTCTGAACCGCTTCACATAAAAGGGTAAACATTGTCAACACAAGCGCCTACACTGTGTTACCTGTGCTATCATTTTTCTGGCAAATACCCAAACTGATGGCGCCATTATTAAATCCCCAAATTTGACCCTTGACTTTAAATTTCGCTCAGTGCACTTTACAGAACACCCACTAACTTCAGGGTGGTGCACAACTTTAGAGCACTTAAAGTCTTTTTTGGACCCATGGACCGGCTCCCATACAAGCCTGGAGTTTGTTTGTCAGAGAGAAGATAACGTCGCTGTTGGATTTGAGGGCCGTGGATTTACTTAAGGAGGAGGAGAAAGTGACGTTGCCTCGAGAACCCTCGCATTGGTTACCACGGGTGTCACTCTGACAATACACGAGATTGGGTCTATGAGAACAAAACAAGACGAGAGTTGAATACCACTTTTAAGAAAAGTAGAATGAAAAAATATTTTAAAATACAATTTATATATATATATATATACTGCATATACTATGTAACATTTACAAAAAATAATCCACACTGCCTAAATTTAGAGAGACAAACGTTGTTGGCCTTATTAACAAAACCACACTAAAATCATCACACAGCAACTTAACACACAGAAAGTAGGTAACGAATATACAAGAAACTTCCAATACTAGTGGACAATACTAAGAAAAATACTAGCCAAACTGCTTACCAGCATGCATTGCCAAGCTTTACAGGAATCTGCTTCCCTGCAAAGCAATGCATGCTGGGAAGCAGACTCCGACTCTTGGGTGATGTATTTTGGCACATTTCAAGGACGTTTTGATGATTCTCCTCAGCTAAAAGGAAGGTTTGGAACTAAATCTTGTATTACGGGAGGTTGCTTCTACTATCGGTTGTACCATCAGCGTCCCAGGCTGCGTTATGACTCCCGGTGTGACGTCACCATGGTGGCAGTTGATAATCACAACTTCATTTCACTTAAATGGTGTGCCGAACAAATATGCACATTAGCACTCGGTAATGTCATTAAACTTTACCTCCATGCATTCCCACACGGTATTAGCATTTCAGATCAAACATGTAGTGGAACGGGAATAATACAGTATAGTAGTCTATCTGTGCAGCGTGGGCTGTCCACCGGGAAGTGCAGGACGAAGTGGCCAAGGAGAGGGACGTCTGGGGTTCCCTGCTTAGGCTGCTGCCCCCGCGACCCGACCTCGGATAAGCGGAAGAAAATGGATGGATGGATGGATGACCATTTGTCTAATTAATAAAAAACTTCCAGGTTATCTGTATTACATGTTAGCATGTCTTCGAAAGCATTTTGACCACAGTTCATTGGGGCACCATAAATGCGATTTGTGTACACACTTACAGTGTAACAGTATAAAAGCAATGAATCTTACGATTTTTCATGTGTGCTCCAGCAAGAACAGCAACAGGAAAGAGTACAAGCGATTTTGTGGAAAAGGATAGATTCACATTCCGCAAATTTGCATGTTTGGTCTTTTTCTTTTTGCACCAAACATAGTCAGTTTTTCCTCAGAAAGCACATCACATTTACCTTAAGTGCCTGATAACACAAGTAAAATATACAGCATGCATTTTAGGAAGTGTTTAAAAAGCTCTTCATTTTTATGTTTGTCTTTAGGCTTTTTTTTCGTGAAGCGTTGAGATTTAACACTTAGTAAGTCAGTCCGTGAACTCACCATAGTTGTTGTGAGATGCAAAGAAACCTTCCATCCATCTGTCCATCAATCCTCTTACATTAGCTTGCATTAGTTGCGAGTACCTATACATTTGCTAGTTGTAAATATGTTTACTAAGTATCCATCCATCCATCCATCCATCCAGGGGTTGACTGGAGCCTATCCCAGCTGACTTTGGGTCTTTGGGTGAGTGGCAGGTTACACTCTGGACTGGTCACCAGCCAATTCAAGTCCATGTTGAAGATAGAAGGGAATGATTCTTGAGCTGAATTCAATCTAGTAATTACCACAGTCACTTCTATTGCAAACGTTGATCTGAAATTAGAGGAGAACGTCCACATTAAGCGAGAAGGACAGTTTGGAGGGGTAGGGGAGCGAGCAGTTTGGATTTTCGCCATTCACCAGTGGTCCTGGAAGGTAGCCCGCATGGAAACTACTATGTTTGTGTGGTGTGTGCAAGAGAAAAAGATTTTAAAAGGTGAAAGGAAGTTTTTTTTCATCAAAAAGCGCCACCGTTGAATGCAGAGATACAGACGTAGCCTGAGAGTGCACAGCTCCCATAATCAGTCCGATTCATCTTGAAGGCCGTAACATGAGCGTTTGCACAACAGCTTCCTTCTTGACTGCTTGGACCAGAATGCCTTTATTGGTAGTGTTTACGGCTGCACAGAGGTGGTATCTATTTGCTCCATCATGTCAGAGGCAGCGGGACCAAATAAACAAAGTGTCTGTGGTGGACCAACAGTCGGATGTATGGGTGCTCGACGCCGTAGTGTTAGGTTAGGAGAGGGACGAATGGGATGTTTCATAACAACATATGACATAATTGTACTGTGGGATTAGGAGTTTATGGACATGCTACCTGCAGTGTAGTGCTCCACGCCGGGTGGAGACGGGTTGCTATGATTGTTTGCTAACTTAAACGGGCTGTTGATAGGTACCATATCCGATTTGGGTCATAGAGTATTATAAGAATATAATGAACATTTTCATGATGAAGATAACCGAGTAACCAGTCTGCTCGAACCTTCTCTTCTAGCGCAAGACTAAATCCCAAAACACAATCCTTTTGGTGTTTTCCAGTTTTATTCATCAAAGCGATTCAGCAAAATTGCCATTACAGGTTTTTTTTAAGACTCACAACTGTCACACACGAAAATAGTGTACTAACCACTTAATAGCAAAAGGGTCAAACTAGAAAACGCAAACGTACATTTCATTGACTAAATATGCGCTAGAATACCTTCATCTTTTGTTCAGAATGCGCTGCGTATCACAGGTTACTGACATCACTTCCTTCTCATTCATCCCTGCAGAGTCACGATGTTTTAATAAAGTTGACACACTACCACGTCCTGCCACCTCAAACACGGTTAAGCGAAGCATCGGCTCGGGTATTTCCTGCGTGTGGACTATTACAGCTAGAGGACTCGCTGCCACGTGGACACGGGGTTTCAAAGTCGATAAACTCCTAAACTTTGCATAGGAACACGCCCACAAATATAGCTCCGATTGAAGTTACAGATGTTCACCATCTCCTGCTGGAAAGTATTAACTGGATTTGCAGCAAATTCAGCAATGTAGCGACTTTGGCACTTAAAGGACTATGTCGGCTTTCATTAATGGGGGAAAAAAATTCTCTAGTATTTAGTCATGAAATATTTTGAAGGCCTGCGGTTGACTTGCGACCTGTCCAGGGTGTACCCTGCCTCTTGCCCAAAGCCAGCTGGGATAAGCTCCAGCATACCCGCGACCCTAATGAGGATAAGCGGCATAGAAAATGAATGAATGAATATTTTGAAGGAACAGGTGAGCAACTTAACACTAACACCTAAATTTGATTGTCCGTTCTTACCGAATTTCTTTGGGGAGAGTCTGAGCCACTGGCCCTCTTGGCCTTTTGAGCCAACGACGTCCCAAACCTCAGGGCTTCATAGACGGGGTCCACCTTATTCCCACAAGCTGTAGAGGAGCACAAACATGATGAGGGACGGATAGAGAGCCATGGTAATACTGTGCATGTGCAATGCAGTAAGGAGAATGAAGCTGCTCACCAATGGGCATGACTTCTTTGATGCAGCCGTACTGCTCCTGGATCAGTAACGGGGAGCTGTAGTAGCGCCTGAATCCTTTTGGCTGAGAAGATACGGAGAAAGCACCAAAAAAATTAGCGTCGACCTTTGGGGGACGGGTTATGTGTTGAGTGTTTATCCTTCAAATTGTTGGGTAACTGAAGAAGAGGGAATGGCTGCCATGTAAGGTTTTGGGGGATGTCTGTGACCAATCTTGCTCAAACATCACCGGCTTGTGTTTCTAATCCTACCGAGCCTGTGCACCAACCTTATTGGTGACTGAGTGAAACGTTTATGCAAAAGGACCACCGTGGCCTGTTGAACTTTTGTAGCTGCAAAGCTTGAGACAGCAACCACCGAGGCGGATTGCTGACTCTGAATGCAACGGTTCAGCAGGAGAAGCAAACGAAGAAAGCCCTTCAGGCAAACACGATATTTCTGTGTGTTCGACGAGCGTGGTGACTTTTCAGAAATGAGAGATTTGTTGGGGTAAGAAAAAGTAGACTAACTAAAACAAAGTTAAATGTTCCCTAACGGTTACAGCTGCACGACCTCAGCCAAGGCATCTATTATTTACCTGTCTGATATCTGAGTAGCTGGGGTCATATCAGTGCGTGCCTTTCGGCAGCAGCTTCCTTAGATGGCAGGTGTCCCTAATGTTGTGGCCCGCAGAACGTAGTGGCGGGGGGTTGGGGATCGGGGGTGGGGGGTTCTCAGGCCCAAAGAGTAACAAGCATGCCTGCAGATGCATCCAAGTTTAGAGTTGAATTTAGAGCCGCGTCCCGCTGGGGACATTTTTGTCCGCTTTGACCTCTCAACCTCATTTTCCACTCCTGAGAGCCGATCACATCATCGGACCCTTCCTTCCGCTCGTCGCGTTACTGGAAAGATGTCTTGACAGGATATACTGAATCAGCAAGTATCACTTATCTTGGCATGGACGATTTTTTTTTTAATCCACTGATATGATACCAATTACTAGCCTTTTTCCATCGAGGACCAAGTAGTGAAAAATGAAAGGATGCAACTTTGCAGAGCAACACATGTACTGCAGAGTTACATATAAAGTGGTATGCAAAAGTTTGGGCACCCCTGACAATTTTCAAGATATTCCTTTATAAATCATTCGTTGTTTGGATCAACAATTTCAGTGAAATATATCATATAGCCGACGAGCACAGTGATATTTGAGAAGTTTTTACAGAAAGTGTGCAGTAATTATTTAAACAAAATTAGGCATCGGAGCTTCAAAATAACTGTCAAAACAAAGGTTGTTTAACATCATGGTTTGGGGGAAGGATACAAAAAGCTAGCTCAGAAATTCCAGCTGTCAGGTTCCACTGTGAGGAACATAGTGAAATGATAAAAGACCAGAATCACATTTCTGGTTAAGGACCAGAATGGCAGGCGAAAAAAAATCTCAGACGAGCAGAGGCAAAGGATGGTGAGAACAATCAAACTCAACCCACAGACCAGCTCCAATGACCTACGCCATGATCTTGCTGCAGATGGTGTCACTCTGCATCGGTCAACAATTCAGCACAAGGGGATTCTGCATGAGAAGGAGGCCGTTTCTGCGCACATGCCACAAACGGAGTAGCTTGAGGTATGCTAAAGCACATTTGGACAAGCCAGCTTGATCTTGGAACAAGGTGCTGTGGGCTGATAAAAGCAAAATAGAGTTACTTGGACGTAACTAGGGCCGGTGCATTGGGTATGGAGAACACAGCATTCCAAGACAAACACAACGCTTTCCACAGTCAAATTTGGCGGTGGTTCCATCAGTCAGGATCAGCAGATACTCGCAAAAAAGAAGAAAGTTGCGCCAGGGCTGGATACTTCAACAAGACAACAACCCTAAACACTGCTCAAGTTCTACGAAGGCATTCATGCAGAGGAACAAGTATAACATTCTGGAATGGAATCTCAGTCCCAGACCTGAATATTATTGAAAATCTGTGGTGTGGTGTGAAAAGCGGACTGTCCATGCACATAAACCATCAAAACTGACTGTTTTGTAAAAAGAAATCTCCGGGGGTAGATGAGTTCCGCCCTGAATTCCTCAATGTGGTTTTCGTCCCGGTCGCGGAACACTGGACCATGCGCTACACCCTTGCAAGAGTACTGGAGGGTATGTGGGAGTTTGCCCAACCGGTCTACATGTGCTTTGTGGACTTGGAAAAGGCATTCGACCGTGTCCCTCGTGGTGTCCTGTGGGGGGTGCTCCGGGAGTACGGGATTGGTGGCCCGCAACTACGTGCCATTCGGTCCTTGTACAATCGAAGCAGGAGCCTGGTTCGCATTGCCAGCAGTAAGTCGAGCTTGTTTCCGGTGAACGTTGGCCTCCGCCAAGGCTGCCCTTTGTCACCTATTCTGTTCATAATCTTCATGTACAGAATTTCTAGGTGCAGTCAAGGTGTTGAGGGAGTCCAGCTTGGTGACCTTAGGATCTCGTCTCTGCTATTTGCAGACGATGTGGTCCTTATGGCCTCATCAGGCTGTGACCTTCAGCGTTTAGTGGAGCGGTTTGCAGGTGAGTGTGAAGCTTCTAAAGCTTACCCTAAGAGATAGGGTGAGGAGAGCGGCCATCCGGGAGGAGCTCAGAGTAGAACCCCTGGGCCATATTTTTGACACCCCAGCGTTTGTGTGGTTAAATGGTTAGCACGAATGCATTATATGAACAAACTATGTTTGATAACTTTTATCTTTTTTTGGTCAAAAGTATTCCAGTAAGTGCCCTGTGAAAGATTAAAACACTGTATACCATTTAAGGTGCTTTTTTTAATATCCTTGATGGACTGTGAGGAAAATGAATGATTACTTTTTCCCACGGGCTCAAACCAGGGTCCGGTGAATGAGAATTGAAAGCGGTAGCCGTCGAGCCGAAGGCCCGCAGTGTCAACGCAACATCTAGCGCGACTTTTAATGTGTCAGTTGATGAGGTTTACCAACGTATATCTGTACGGCGATGAGACTAACTCAACAGCGCCTCTGCTGGGTACGGCCAGGTAGTGCATTACATCAAATTTGAATGTGAACTGTTTTGAATGCAATGGTTTTATTTTTAAGGCGTATGTCAGAAGTACTGCAGAATACAGTGATGAAAACATATAGTTTAAAATAAATACCTCTCTGAATGTATATCGCATTGTGCACATGCACCTAATGAAGTGGCTGGGGCGTATGGCTGTCTGGAATGTCTTCTAGTGTTTTCTGTTTTGGTTTATGCACAAAAAAGTAATTAGGAATGAAAAATAATTCTAAATTATTTGTAAATGTTGCGCATTTAAATTATGAAATTCCTATAACGTTGAGTACACTTCAAATAGGAACAAATAATCATTAGAAAACCCCCCACAATAACATTTCCTATTGACTGCATATTATAAAAGAGTTTAGCTTCCTTTTTACACATGATTTGTTATAAAATTGGAAATAACCTTCCATATGTCAGAGTCACGTGAGTCTAAAGAGGCCGCTGGGGGATGCAATCGTATCGATCCCGCAGCTGTCACAGGCTCGCGGTGACAGCAGGCCAAGGCGGAGGTCAGGGTTGTTTTTCTCAGTGGCGTGCTGTGTGACAATTAGTTAGCCGACTGACTGGCAGGGCAATGATATAACGAGGAGGAGGAGGATGATGACGAGGACGGGAGGCTAGATAGAGTCACAGATGTACTGACACACTCACACATACAGTAGAGTGTGAAGTCTGAATAAGCGCATTCTGCTGGCAAATCCCAAGTCCCGTGCACTACTTGATGTGACCAGCAGAGGCGCTACTGATTCACGCTACGCCAGTTAGGCGTCCGTGCGCAAGAGAAGTGCTCACCAGTTTGCCCATGCATCGCTGCTGTCCCACGCCGTTCTCACATTTGTGGTGGAGGCTCATCTTGCAGGCTTTGCAGCGCAGGCCGTGCTTCGCCGTGTTGCCCGCCAGAAACACCACATGCTTGGCCGTGGTACCTGTTATACATACAAAGACGTGTTATTGTTATTATGAAATATTTTTGTGCATTGTGCGCCATATGACATTTGTTTCCTGTTATAAAACTGCACTAAATCTGTCTTATGCAAGGACATACTGGCGGGTGGCGACGGATAACAAGGTAAAACACCTTTCCACCAAATATTTTTACATTTGACCAAAAAGGGCTTGCTTGTCTTTGTTTTTTTTCCAAGAAATTGAGTCTCTTTTAAAATAGTCGTGTCTTTTGGCTCAGCTCCATTAAAAGAGCCGTTTCGTTTGTGACCGACGCTTGCGCTGTTAGTTAGTAAGCTACGTCTCAGTTCAGGGCAGGATGGCGTAAGAAGCATCTAATGGATGGACGGTGCCGTTGGACACCGTAAATCAGTGACTCTCATCTGGTGGGTCAGGACCCAAAAGTGGATCGCGGATCTACGCCTGGGCAAAGGAATACTTGAACATCGCTCCTTCACTCCACTGCGTTCAAACCGTCGTTAAACCGTGTCCTATGTCCCTGCAGGGATCCCGTAGTCTGTGCAATGTCACGTAAGCAAAGCGTGAAGGTGGTACTCGTTACAGGGCTGGATTTAGACCGTCATCAGCAGGTTGTCTGCGCTTTAACTTCTAACATATTCTGTAATCATCCTGAGCGACTTTAACAAGGGAAACCTGAGCCAGGAGCTGCCAAAGTACAAACAGTTTATTAAATGTCCGACGAGAGAGCAGAAGACGCTGGATCATTGTTATACCACAGTCAGCTTCTCTGCTCACGCCATGGTTCACCTCATCCCAGCATACAAACAACGACTAAAGCTCTCCAAACCTACTGTGAGAACGTCTAAAAAGTGGAAGAGTGAGGCTGTGGAGGAGCTTTGCACATGTCTGGATATAACAGACCGGGAACTATTCAAATCCTCTACAAATAACCTGGACGACTACACAGACACAATTTTGATAGTCCCATCTTACACCAGAGTGACCTTCAACAACGACAAACCAGGAGAAAGAAAAGGCCCACAGGAGTAACGACCCTCACTTCTACAGACAGAGCAAGTACCTATTTAGTAAGGAGGTGGAGAAGGCTAAATCGAGGTACAACAAACATCTGAAGGAGAAGTCCTGGAGCAACAATCCTATCTCTGTCTGGAAAGGTCTGAGGGAAATCACCAACTACAGACCCAAAGCCCCCCCCCGCTGTTGACAACCATCACTTAGCAGAAAGACTGAACACCCACTACTCCAGGTTCGAAGAATCCCACCCCTCCCCCACCCCACTGACTACAATGGACATTGCAGGCATATCAGCCCTGGAGCCAGAATGTGGCCAAGACATTTAAAAAGCAGAACCTTCGGAAAGCTCCAGGTCCGGATGGTGTCTCTCCTTCCACCCTGAGACACTGTGCGGTAGAACTGGCGCCTGTCTTCACGGACATCTTCAACATCTCTTTGGAGTCATGCCATGTCCCAGCCTGCTTCAAGCTGTCCACCATTGTTCCCGTCCCCAAGAAGCCCAGGATCACTGGACTCAATGAGTACAGACCTGTGGCACTGACATCTGTGGTCATGAAGTCATTTGAGCGCCTGGTTCTGCCTCATCTCAAGTCCTTTACCGCCCCCCTCCTGGACCCTCTGCAGTTTGCCTACAGAGCCAACCGGTCTGTAGATGACGCCATCAACCTGGCCCTCCACTTCATCCTGCAGCATCTGGACTCCCCAAGAACCTATGCCAGTATCCTATTTGTGGACTTCAGCTCTGCATTCAGACATTCTGACTTCAGGAAAGTCAAAGACCCCCACCCCCCCTTGTCTTGACAGACTCCCCCATCACAACTGTGGACTCTTTCGACTTCCTGAGCACTAACATCCCCCACGACCTCAAGAAGGCTCAGCAGAGGATGTACGTCTTGAGGCAGCTGAGGAAAGCCAAGCCGCCTGTCCAGACGATGGTGCAATTCTACACGGCTATTATTGAGTCCATCCTCACCTCCTCCATCACTGTGTGGTTCCCCGGGGCCACTGCCAGGGACCAACACAGACTGCAGCGCATCGTGAGCTCCGATTGATTCTGATTTTATTTAGTAATATTGAATTGTGCGGAAGGGAAGGAATCTGCAAATGAAATGACTAATGGATCAATAAAGGTCATTTTGATCCGATTTTTTTCAGTGGGGCTTTAAGGTGTCACCCGTCCGACACACAGCTGCAAATACCTGCTAAAGACCAGTAGGCCTTGAGGGGAGGACAGCATCTCCACGCTGCAGCTCATGTTATGTTGCAAACATAACTTTTGTCATCAAGCGGTGATGGTGGCTCTGCCACAGATGATTCCGTCGACATCCAAAATGATTTGGTCCTTGGAAGTTTTATGGGAATCAGCTGTGTAGTTTTTTTGGAATGCGAGCTACAATCAGTAACAATACCTTTTTGTCTTTGTCTTGTTGGAAATAAAGATACTCAGGTCAGCTGACCTTAAAGGAACATATCAAGTTGTGCTTTAATGATGCTGACACGCCAGCATGGTGATCTGAGATTTTGGATAAAGATCACATTTCCGTTTTCCCCTCTCATTGTAAGCAGTGGCTCAAGTTCCGGCTTCCAGTACTGGCTCGCGTTCTGCTCAACACGTGCAGAGAAAGCCTTGCTGCTGCTCGAGTGTTAAGTACGCAGCGTCTACTTGGGTTTGCTGTCATGTTCGGGGATCAGGTGTTCCACTGGGTTTCAAATGACTGCTCATTTGTCAATTCTCCTTTCTACGGGCAGTGTAAGAGCGTTTAATCCAGCCTGCCATGCAAGTTTAAAAAAATGTACAAAACAAATTACATTTGATGTACAAACATGTTTTCCTAATTTTAGCATGACCCTTAAAGGATACATATATGTATGTGTATATGTGCGTGTGTGTGTGTGTATATATGTATGTGTATATACTGTGTATATACCCATATATATGTATGTAAGTGTGTATATGTGTGTATATATGCATATATATTAATGTGTATATATACGTGTATATATATATATATAGATACGTGTATCTATCTATATATATATATATATATATATATATAAACTGAAGGGGCTGATAATGGAAAAGAGATGGTTCATCTGTGTTCTAATAAACAGACCCCAGTAATCAATGGCTCCTTTGCACACGGTGTGGGCGGGGCCACAGCATGTGCTTACTGACCAATCGATACAGACGCAAAGCTGACAGAGCAGAGCAACAGACTGACTGACCTCTGTCATTAAAGTTGACGTCTAAAAGAACTACAAACTGCACACACAAAAAGTAGCTTTGAACTGGGGTTTACCAAACAGTGGCCAATAGGAACACATGATTTTTTCCCCCAGCCAATCAACACACAAGATTGTTTTTGTCAAAGCAAAATATGATACATTACTGTAGGTACACATGGACCGAGCTAGGTTTGCCGTCGCTTGTGTTGAAATGTGTCTTGGGACGTATGCTGTGTTCTCCTAAATCCAATGCCAGCGACTGCCTCGTTCTTGTCAGAGCGCGGGCTGCTGGTTGCAGAACCTGGCCACGATAGCGCCAAAGAAACACAGCGCTTTGTCATTTAAGTCATTTGCTACGCTCTAGCGAGTGTCGCTCTTGTTAACGACTGTAGCTAATGTCCATTGCGCGCGCGCACACACACACACACACACTCACACACTAATGTCCTTGTCAAGCTGCTGTCCATCGGCTCGTGTGGTCTGACTCACTCCAGCGTGGGGAGCAGACTGGGACGCCTCCATACTAGCAGCTTAGTGCATCACAAACTGACAGTTGGGCAGTGGCGGGCGCTGATACGAGTGTGTGTGTGTGTGTGTGTGTGACACGGTCACATCTGTGAGGTTGCTGCTCTTTCTGGAATGGTCTTGGCTAACCCTGTAAACAAACCTCCATTGATTTGCTCTTGGAATAGCAACACATTGATCCATTATTCCAGTCTGACTCCTCCACCTCCTCTTCTATTTACACTCTGACCTTTCGCAGCCCTCGCAGACTAATTACTTCCAAGCACATCGCTTTTACTGCTACAATACAAAGCCGCAAATACTCCCCATTAGGACCAGTGCGGCATAACAGGACAGAATTACGGGGGCAGATTAACATTGTATAGCTGGGAATACAAAGCGTCCAAGGAACAAAAGCAGTAGCTCTCATCTTATTCAAGGCACAGATCACTTAAAAGCAGAATAAAATGACAAATTTAGGACACTGCTTGCACGGGAAAGCTGCAAAATTACTCTTATTCCGAGTGTAAATTAAATTTCACCCCCTGTCAAACGCGCTTCCTCTCGCCCACGTAGGTGTTTATTTAATTAGCAGCTCGCTGCAATCAATCTCACAGTTGGCGCGCAGATATTTTTAAATGCCACTGAATCAAAAAAAACAATAGAAAACGTGAGTAATGTTCAGGAGTGTGCAGAGCTGATACTTTTGATTTAGCGTTCCTCTTGTTTATTTCATGGACAAGTGCATGTGCTGCACTGTAACTCCAGCCTATTGATGCAGTCTGGCTGGCACACTTCGTATGCAAGAAGCAGGTGGGTGTTCAGTGTCGCCTGTCTGCATCTCCGAATAGAATGTTGACTGATCTGATAAGGATTTGTGCACTGTTGGTGACACTTGCCTAAAATAATGGCCAAAAAAAAGGTTTCACATGTAGGAAGCACGTTTCCGCCACTGAAAGAAAAATAATATCCCGATGGTAAGTCATAAGTGTGAGACAAAAAGTTGAAATTACAAGATAAAATTCCCTAAATATGATAAAAATGTGAAAAGAAAGTGAGAATTTTGAGATAAAAAATTTAAATTATGATTTTGAAATGCCTATGAGATTAAAACAAAGATAAAGATAAAAATGTGATAGGAAAGTGAGAATTATAAGGCAAAAAATTGAAACTAAGAGATTAAAATTCCTAATTATGTGATAAAAAGTCTAAATTACAAGATTAAAATGTGATAGGAAAATGAGAATTATGAGATAAAAAGTTGAAATTATAAGATAAAAATGCCTAATTATGACATTAAAAAAAGTCTAAATTACAAGATAAAAATGTGATAGGAAAGTAAGAGTATGAGATAAAAGTAGAAATTTGGAGATAAAAAGCCAAAATTACAAAATAAAAATGTGATAGGAAAATGAGAATTATGAGATAAAAGTAGAAATTTGGAGATTAAAAAGTAGAAATTATAAGGTAAAATGCCTAATTATGAGATTAAAAAAAAGTCTAAATTACAAGATAAAAAATATAATAGGAAAGTGAGAATTAGGAGATAAAAAGTCAAAATTATGAGATAAAAAAGTCTAAATTACAAGATGAAAATGTGACAGAAAAGTGAGAATTATGAGATCAAAGTAGAAATTTTGAGATAAAAAGTCAAAATTATGAGATAAAAGACAAAAATACGAGTTCAATTTCAAAATTATGACAAACTAGAAAAGCACTCCGAGAGCCAAGAGCTATTCGCTATAGTAGGAGCTTGAGTATGACTTATGATTCATTAAATTAGTCAAAGTCCAAATTACGCCGTCTTTGGGATACAAAAAAAAATAAAATCTTGTGAAATGGGACTTGGTGCCGAAAACACATCTCATACACTATAAATCATTGATAATTTTGTGATAATACTGGTAAAATGTACAGCATACATACCCTGTTAAAAAGTCCACATGTTTTACATGTTCATGACTTTATGCTGGCAGCGATCCTTAAACGCACCATAGTTCTGTGCTGTGAAACGCCAAAGTTTCTTTGGCTCTGAAAGCCGGCCTCGAATCTTACAGCGAGGAGAACACAAAAGAGCATCCATTCATCCATCTTCTATCCCGCTTATCCTCATTAGGGTCGCGGGTATGCTGGAGCCTATCCCAGCTGACTTTGGGCGAGAGGCGGGGTACACCCTGACTGGTCGCCAGTCAATCGCAGGGCAGACAAACAAACATTGATACCTTTAAAATCACCAAATAACGCTGTGGTTTTCAAACTGGGGGGCTCGGCGTTATGATGGGGGGGGGCGGCATTATTTCATTATTACCATATTTTTCGGGCGTGTGGCGCTTAAAATAATTTTATCTCCGAAAGGGGGGCGCTGCAAAAAAAAGTTTGGGAACCACTGAATGAACCTAACATGCCCAGCGAACACGACCAGGCTAAAGGCTACAGCGTGACTCCGATTCCATTAAGTCTGAAGCGGGGAGTGAGCCGTGTGTCAAAATCTGTTTCATTTCCATGTCCGTGGCCGTTATCTTGTTTTTCCCTTTTTGCTATCATTGGTACGTTTTATGTTGAGGAAACTAAAGATAAAGCAACGCAGTCTCCTTTGAAGCGCTTTCGATGCTCGATCATTTAGTGTTACCGACGTCATGCTGGACGCACGATGGATGTTCAAACGTAACCTTTTAGACGTCTTATTTATTTGTCAATAAAAGTCTATTTATTGTATAATCAGGCTAAAAGGAGACACACACATCAGCCTCGTACCTACGATCATGTGGTTGCAGACGTCACAGAAGGTGGGCTTCTTGAAGATGTGCTCCATGAAGCAGTGCCCGGCTGAGTCCACCTGCAGAGGGTTGCGTATCTGGGAGCGTGACGTGGGAGGAGGAGCGCAGGGGATGGCGGGAGGGACAGGAGGGATGGGCAGACTGGTGGTGTGCGGCGGCGCCATCCCGATGTTGTAGAGGTGGCCCGTGCTGCTGCTCACGTCGGACAGCAGCTCCGTCTTGTTGTCGCCGCTGCTCCGGAAAAAGTTGTCGGCGCTCTTGCTGCGGATGCTCTTGGTCTTGAAGGACAAGGAGCGCTTGAGCTTCTGCAGCTGACAGAAACGGAAACAAGTTTTATTTATGTCTCAAGTGGCTTACTTTCTCTGATTATATCTACTGCAGTATACTGGGTAATCTGGGTGTAAATGTGACTATAGGGGTGTTATGTCATGTCTGGAGAGCTCTAATAATGGTACAAAAAACGTACGTTTTCTATTCTCTAACTACAAAAATAATCCGTTTATTAATATTTAATTTTACTTTGGGGAAATTCATTTCATTTCTGTAACCAATTAAACACAATAAACAAGGGATCACTGCATATATAATGAAAGGACATTGCTGCTTTAATGTCCCGCCCATCCGACACACAGCTGCAGATATCTGCTGGAGAACAGCACGGCAAAGGAGAGGCCAGCATCTCATATAATACTTAAATGTTAGGGTTTGGTGATGGGAAAAGATGACTTAATTATTTCGTGTGACAAAATGATTTCAAATTACAAAGAAATCAGAGTTGGAAGGGACTTTGTTCAACTTTAGGGTTTCCACTGTAATTCAATCAGTCAGGGGTAGGGTCTGACCCTTTTAGCCCCCCCACCGGATGTTAATTTTATGCTTCCAGTTTGTTGAGAAGAGTTTTGGGCAAGTTTCCAGCATACAAAGCAAGGTTCATAAAGGCTTGGATTAGTTTTATTGTGGTCCAACATCAGTGACAGCTTCTCCTTCTGGATCAAAATAAAGTAAACAAGGACACTGGTGTAAAGAAATTGTGAGCAAAACTAGTAATAATGAGCAGTTTTTCACTCCTTGAAAAATGTTTCTCTGCTTGCATCAAGCGCGGTCGATGTCACACCCCTGAGAGCCATACACCCTACCGTGACCGGTAGGTTCGTCTGCTCCGCACACAACACTGTAAAAAGTGTCATTCATATAAAACTCGAGGGCCGCACATTAAACATTAAACTTTTAAATTAGGCTTGGGGCCATAAAATATCATCTCATGGGCCTTAAATGGCCCACGGGCCACAAGTTTGAGACCCTTGCCTTACAGAGTAGTTGCTTTTACTCCGTATTTTCTTCCAGTTTCACCTCCTGCTGTGGCCCAGTACCTTTGTCCACATGTAGCACACGCACCAGACTCACTAATTGTATTTTATGTGATTTTTTTTTTTGACATACCCACCTATGGGTCCCCCATTGACAACTCCTCATTTAATCTCATCCTCCTGCACTAGCTACTGTAATAACACTGGAAGGATTTCTGGCTGGTAATGCTGCGACACATACAACTATTTGGATTATTGGAGTGTTGGGTTGGTGACGATCAATAAGCTTGGGGGTCACAAATAATCAATTTGGCACGCACGCATACACAATATTCTGCCTCCAAGTTACTTGCACGCACACATTTACTAGTGATAAAACACTATCAATGCTAAATGTAAATAAAGAATTTGCACTGTATGTAAGGAGTACATGTTTATTTCCGTATATCCACATATGCAGTTCGACAGTATCTAAAGCATGGGAGCCTAATGACAAATACAACGCAAAACGTACAGGCGCCGACATCCAACAAACAATCTGCAATAGCGCTCAGTAACATTATTTCACGTAAACAGCCAAAGTATTGCTGCAGACACACAACATGTAAGCCCTCAAAAATAATGAAAACATGAAATAAAATCAGCATTCTTAAAATATGCGTGAATAAATAACAAATACATTTAAAAATCTACAAAAAAAGCTAAATGTTGAATAAGCTACCTTTTCACCAAATGCAGCTCCATATGTACAGTGTATCAAGCATGGAAGCTTAATGACAAATCACCCAGGCGATGCAAAATCTATTGGATGGATAAATAAAATGAAAGTAAATATGTAAAATGAAAGAAAATGTAATTAATAGTCTTACTGGGGCAGACACGCAAAGAAATCATCAACAAAAGCACTTATTACAGTAACAGCCAATGCATTGCAATGTTTGCTACACCAAAGAGGTTTCTTGCACTGCGGTATGTTGCAATGCCTCAAATAATTCGCTACAACATGCACGAGTGGCGCCTCACCTTCCGTTTGGGGTGTTCTTGCCTCACAGTCTTATGGGAAGGTTAAAAAACAAAGCAAAGGGAACCTTTTAGGACAAAGCAACCCCATATGTATGACATCCAGCCTGCAAAGAGGCAAAGCTACCCCTACTGTTATGTTGCTTTTGCGCAGGGACTCCCAAAGAGAGGTTCAGGGTCCATTTTGGGTCATGGGGCAATTTTATTGGATATCTGATTGTATAATACGGTAAGATATTCTGTTGCTCGTCAAGCAGGCACACAGTTTATTCTATTTTGGTAACCACGTTAGGTCCATTTCTGACCTAACTCCCGCACGAATGCACCCAACAGTGCTAATTCTTACACTCCATGGTATTAATGCCGTGCGTTATACCACTTTAAAGTTACAATAATGTACTTTTTTATAATAGTGTAGATATAAGTCTGGTTGTTTGTGCATAAAAATAAGAAAGCAGCTCCCAGGGTTTGCACGAAAGCACTTTTCAAGAATTTGCAAGCTTATTTTGTAAGCATTATAGCAACTTACAGCTAAAAAAAAAAAAAAATTTCATATCATAATCATCTTATTGTTAAAAAAAAGTTTGTTTGCTAAAAAAAAACAATCAAAAACATTTCATAAAAATAATATATATTTAATACACAAAAATAAATTATTAATGAAGCAAAATGTTTTCTGTTTTAAATGTGGGCTCTGTATAGGTAGTCAAAACAACAGAATTATTAGAATTTTTGACACTTGAAAGCACTTCATCTAAACATTCTAGCAATTTTAGGCCCAAATGGAACCCTGGGAGATCTTCCTTACCTTGGTCTCCTGGTTGGTGCTGTTGGTTGGAGATTGGGGACTCTCATTCTGATCCCGCTCCTCCTCTTTCCCCCCACTCTCGTCCTGAGCCGGAGTGCTGGCCGGCGGGATCATCCTGTGTCTATCTCTAAAAATACCAAGCAGACTTTGTTTCCTCCTCCTCTTCTTCTCGCTTCTTCCCTTTCAGTCTTATCTTCCAATGTTTACATCATGCCCATGCCTTGGTAGTAACCGTGCCCCGGGCAAGTTCTACCCAGACATCCAGAACGTCTGAGGAGGAGCTGGAGGAGGTCCAAATCTTGTTGGAACACACAGCCAGGTATCTGCAACAAGTCCAAACTGAAAGTGAAGGGGAAAAGTGTGAGAGTCTACTTCCTTTGTGCCTGAAGAGGAGACTCCTCCACATGCACGCTGCCTTCGCGCCACCATGAGGAAGAGAGGGAGGAAAAGAGGGAGGGAGGAGATGGGAGGATCTTTTTGGTCCACAGGGTCCCTTTTGTGCCAGATCCAGCTGGTGGCTCTGTTTTCCTATTCTTATTTTATATGCAATGCAGAGCAGTGACTCACTGACGAAATACATGCGTGTTAATGCTGTTTTCTCTCTCGTCCTGTTTCAGGGTGGCATCCCCAGCCCGTTAATAGGTCAATTAAACATCCTAGTGGGCGTGGCTTCAATGTGTCATTAAAAAAAAAAAATCGACCTAAGGGGCACTCATGATTGAGCCCGGTCGATTCTGCCTGGCAACAAGTGGCCACCTACTAACGCGCCGTGAGTAGGAGGAGCTTAATTGTCACACATCACAAATAATTTCCTTCCAATTTATGTATGTGTCATTTCCACAGGAAGAGAAAAATAAGTATTGTTAATGATCTTATATCATCTGTCATCTTATATCATCTGGTATGTATTATGATATAATATACTGCATGATGCAGTGCTTTACACTAGCGGGGCTACCACGAACACATACTAACATTTTATCTCCAAAAGGGGGGCGCTGCAAAAAAAGTTTGGGAACCACTGGCATAATGTATGATAAGTGACCAAAAATGGCATCATTTGGATGATACTGAATGCTAGACAAAAATTGTATTGTAAAATTAGATATGCTGTAATAGTGTTATATAACATGGTATTTTTCTGGTATGATATATTGTATATGAACATTTATATGGTAAGCAATGATGCAATGTCTTATGCTCATGGTATAATAGCATGGCCTGCTAACGGTGGGGTATGATATGCTGTTGCTATGACATAATGTATTACATATTATTGTTATATGATATAAAGATATTATGTAGTATGAGATAGAATCAGACATGAGACAATATGATATATGAGAAGATAATACGGCATGATTAGATGATATTGGCTGATGATTGCGTTGTGGAATGAGATATGGTAGAGTATGATATGCTGTAGTAATTGTATTATAACCGATGTTTTTTGGGGTATGTTTATTATGGTATGGCATGATATGATAGGATACGATACACTAATGGTAAAACACAGTGTTATACTGAATGATGATAGAAAAAGGTATGATATAACCTGATATACTATAACATGCTAATGGTACGATGTGTCATGTGATGCTATGCTATATATTATATGGTGTGCCATAATAATGGTATGATATAATATGGTGCAGCATTATAACTCTGTTGCATGTTTTTGTTGTTACTCTAATATTAAGCACGTTGTGAATGATATGATATTGTGGCTGTAAATATAATAATAATAATGGCGTGCAGAATATTCACCAACGGACAAGTGCATGTTATTCCCAAGAATAAACCCAAGGCCTGTCCTTCGGAGTCAGACGTCACGCCGCACAGGCTTCCTCCCCGTGATGCAACGTCCTTGAAGCTGCACTGTGGGACGCCGGAGGAGGTGGAGGAGGAAGGTGCCAGACTGCAGCCTCCTCGCTCCGACGGGGATTCAAACACCCAGCAACATAGTGACATTCTGTTCCGCTCCCGTTTCACATCCAAAGGGATTCCCCTCATATTATGCGGAACATAATACCCAAGGTGTGATGCCGATGCAAATATAAATATGCCTCTTAACATTTTGCCAAGACACACTGTTCTCTTCCGATTTTCTTGACGGACAGGTGAAAAATGTAGATGTTTCTCGTCCGTGCTCCGCCGGGCACCGTTTGAAACGGTTTGTGTTCTTGTTTTGTGTCGCAGAAAGAAAGAACCCAGTGGACTTTGAAGGAAGTTACGCTGAAGACGTTCAGGTAAAACATTCCGACCCCACTGATTTTACAGACCATAATATGCTCGTCCTATCATCCTATGGTATTTGATGAAAGATGCAAGGACGCGATAGCATTGGGAGTGTTCCTTGTTGTTTCCTGTACCAGAAGAATTGTCCTAGAATACTACATGTCAGTGTGTCTTTCAGTGTTTTCTGAATGTCTTGTATTTGTACTTTACTTCATTTAGTCTTTTTTATCACTGAAAATGCTACATTTAGGGAAAAACGCGCAGATTTTTAAACAAACAGATGACAGTCAGCTATGAAACAGCAACGATAGCTCATATATTTTCAAAAAAACAAAGTGAAGCGGCGAAATTCAAAGAGCGACGTGGTGAGGGACTCCTTTCTTCAGAATGTCACAGTGCACGTTGGAATTTATGTTTGAATGAACCACAGCTCCCCAGTCCTGGCAGCACTCGTTCAGCCCGTGACACACTGTAGTCTCTCCGACGTGTCACCGGTCCTCTCTGAGGTCTTCCACAGGTAGGGCGTGCCCTGAAGACTTCCCCATGAAGGCGTTCGGGGAGGCATCCTGACCAGATGTGGAGGATCAACAGTTTTACTCCCGGATGACAGTGTGGAGTAAACTCATTTCAACCGCTGTTACCGCTAGTCAAACAAAGATGTCTGTGTGTTGACTCATTTTCAGTGAACAGTAAAACCATAATGCTATACAAGTTGCACGCTGGTATCCAAAGTGCAGCCCGGGGGGATATTTGCCAGCAAAAACTGAAAAATTAGCAATATTTTTACAAGAATAAATATTAGATATTAAGGGAGACGTAGTAATTCTGCAAAGATAACATTGTAACATAAGTTCATTCATTAATTTTCTATACCGCTTATCCTCACTAGGGTCGCGGGGTATGCTGGAGCCTATCCCAGCTGGCTTTGGGTACACCCTGGACTGGTCGCCAGTCAATCGCAGGGCAATTTTAACATAAGGAAAAATATAAAGGATGTACGTTATGTTATAAAAATGTAAAAAATATATTGGTGCAGCATCGGCAGTGATGCCGACTCTGCATCGGCCCATTGTGGTGAAGATGGAACCACAGATATAAGGTGAGAAGCACTGTCATCTGGGACAGACTCGGAGTAGAACCGCTGCTCCCTGGGGAGGTGTTCAGGGCACCATACATTATTGTAAATGTATGGTGAAAATTGTATACTATTTTGGGAATAAAGTCGTAATATTACAATGAGAAAATGTATAAAGATTATTTAAGAATAAAGTACAAACACTGACGTTATCCTCCCATTCTGTGTGAAAGTGGTACGTTTTTGGATCCCACAGCCTCGGCGCGTTACAGCTGAGCAATGTGATGTAAACAAACAAGAATAGGAGTGTAGCTGTGATCTCATGTCTACAGGGCTCAGATAATGCTAAAAACTATTCAACATGTTCTATTCTAAAGTTGGAGTATGGTTGTAAAAGTATGGTGAAAACTGCATACTATTGTGGGAATAAAGTCATAGTAGAACAAGAAGAAAATGTATGAAGCGGGGCGGGGCGGGACTGGGGAGCACATGAGCATATGGTCCCTGCAGGCGATACGATGTTATCAGGCGACCGCACTGGATAGATTTTCACACTCATTCCTTCCTGAAGCTGACGTAAAACAAAACAACACAATGAACTTCTTTGATGNTTTTTTTTGTTTTTTTGGTAAAAGCGCCACTCTGAATATTTAACCGCCTAACACATTGTTGCGTTTGCCGTGACGCCTCCGGATGTCGAAATCCGTGTCAAACCCCCCCCTAAAAAAAAATCAGTGGGCTGGATCCTTACCAGATCCATGGGAGACAAAACTGGAGTGCGTCTATTTAAAGGTGAAGTTTATTGATGCTGGTAAATATGATGATGCAAAGTCAATCCATCAGTTCTAGGGTCAAACCGTGGCCATCACAAAACCTTTTTCATTTTTACACTATCGTCATAGTTATTGCCCCCTTGCGTTAAAAAAAACGATAAATTAATAAATGATTGCTGTTTCGTGGTTGATTATAACATGTTATTAGACAAAAAATAGAGTGAAAAGACGTTATCCTCCCATTCTGTGTGGAAGTGGTACGTTTTCGGATTCTCTATCCTTTTTCCTCGCTCCATTTCAAACCCTTGCTTAAGTTTCGAATAAAGTAAACGAGGTGGAGGCTAACTAGTTAGCTGGCTAGCTTGAGAACTGTTACAGCCGCGGCCATCTCTTGTGTCCCTTCTCTGATCCCATAGAAATCCCATCCAGGAAATGGGATTTTAAACGAGACATCTGAATTGTGTCAACGAACAACACATAGTACAACACAACCTCTAAAGTCCAACTCATTTTGTGTACGCGTACGTAACAGTGGGGGACTTTTGCAGTACTAAGCATTCAGTACATGGTGTCGTTTTACACCGGGGGAGGTTGTAGTCCGTTGTGCTGGTGTAGAAGAATGGCAGAATGCACACACACACACACACAGAGCATGTGTTAGAGCAATAGGCAAATATATTCCCTGAGTATCGAGGCTAATTAGACCATCTTATTGTCCTAGGAATAGTCTCTGCAGGGCATGTGACAAAGTAATGAGAGGTTCTCGTACGTGTGTGTGTGTGTGTGTGTGTGCAACATATTATGGTTACTGAATTAAATGCTGTGACGCGGCTAATTAAACACAAGAGTTTCTTCCACCTTTATTTTATGTTACAAGTGAAAGGATCTTTCGCTGGTGGTTTTACATTAAAGGCCACGGGAGCAGGTGCACCACCAGATCCAGCAGATGCTGGTTGTGATGGGACAAAGAGGGTCGGAGTACATTAAGGCAAAAAATATATTTAATGCAATGGGTCATTAGTGATTGAGAGTTCATCTTTGCTTTTGTTTGTAGGAATGGCACGGCGCAAGTCCACCGCAGTGGTTCTGAAAGTTCTAGTACCGCCAGTTTTGCATCCCACTCCGCTGTTAAACGTTAACGAGAGTTAAACGTTAATATCATGTAGTAATAGACAGTAATAGTATAATATTGTACAAAGGAAAATTCCTTTTAAATAACATTACAGCAAATCGTTGTTTTTTTTGTATTGGTACAGTAATTTTATACATACTTTTTGTATATATTTCTAATAATAAAGAATATTTAAAGAAAATCTGCACCCAAGAGAATCCTTGCTCTAGCAGACCCACATTTCTGCAAATGTTTTGTCACAACACTGAAGAAATGTCACCTTCCTACTACATAAAGTAGTCAGTGTGCAGCCTCATAACAGTGTAAATTTACTCTCCTCTCCAAATTACTCAAAACGCAGTCATTAATGTCTGACGGCAACCGAACTGGACGAAAACCGAAGCAATTTTTCTCATAAGTACTAATCTGTTGTGGACAAATGAACAAAAATGACATTTTATAGAAAACAATTATTTATTTTTATACATGACGATGCTTCGTTTATGTATTAATTTGCCTTAATATGCATTTTTAAAACACTAATAATGGGCCGTAACTGGGATAGGCTCCAGCATACCCGCCACTCTATTGAGGATAAGCGGTATAGAAAATGAATGAATGAATAATAAAAAAGGTCGCCCAAAGTCTGCTGGGATAGGCTCCAGCACCCCCGGGACCCTAATGAGGATAAGCGGTATAGAAAATGAATGAATGAATAATAATAAGCCATATTCTATGGAGCCCTTCAAATAATAATAATAAAATAATTTTAATGGGTAAAAAAAAAACGTATGACGTATTACTGTACTTTTTACACGCCGTGATGTGTTTGCTTGCATGTTCCACTAAGTGGGCCGCGTTGGTGTCAAAGGGCATCATAGGAAGGACTTACAATCGCACGGTACCGATCATTCTGGTGACTGCTTAAAAACCCGACTTCTCCCAAGTAATCCATGAATCTTAAGCACATTCCCGAATGTCACACGCCGAAGGTGTAAAAACTGATTGAAATGCCAAACACTTTTCCTCCCGCAGCGACCAGAGCACGCCGACGCTCAGAAAAGTGAGTGCATCAATCTTTCATGGCGTTTCCCGTTCGATGGAGTGATGCTGCAGACCCCCCCCCTCGCAACCCTTTACTGGTCTCCAGCTGGTCATCTCAGACAAGTAAGCTAAAGATGGATGTTCTAATCAACAACCAAAGAAAAGAGCGTTATAAAGATATATGAATGTACAGTATTAGTGTACTTGTGCGGGCATGTCAAGGTTTTATTCATGGCGTGGGTCTGATTTATTAAAGATGGCTTCCAACGGGGCTCCTAATCCACTTAAGCGCAGAATGGCTGCTTTGCGTTCTATGCTGCATGTTTACTGCACTTCCTAGTAGTGACACAAATACTATATATCAGTGTAAATATTTGGAAAGCAATGCATATACAGTAATAGTTTACAATGCTACTGTACTTACAGCAAAACTACCACCTAAATGTCAAAACAGACCTGGTTTTGTTTACTATTTGTATTTTTCTATTCTGTTGCTTTAAGCCAATATTCTTTTATTCATTCATATACCGTATATACATATTTTTGGTTGCGTTACGTCCGTTAAAGTTTGTCTACCCCCTTTTATATTTTATACAGAGCACGGATTTTAATTGCAAAAATAAAAATACAGTAATCCCTCGGTTCTTGCGGCTAATCAGTCCCAGTCCCAATCGTGATGAGTGAATTTTTGCAAAGTAGGATTCCTTCTTCATGATGAATGGACTATGTTTGTAATTTTTTTTAAACATTAGAGCCCTCTAGACATGAAATCGCATCCCTATATTCACCTTTACACTTGCATTACCCATTATAGTAGACATAATAAGATAACTGTACATACTGTACTGTACATTTGCCCTCTTTTATATTTACCTTTTAAAATTACACTTTCACACTCCCTATTTATACCGTTTAATTTCAACCGTGGAGGGAAAAAAACTTGACAACATAGACTGAATAAAATATGCCATTCAAGACTTAGACGGTACATAAAACTAATGCTCAAGTGTGTCGCAGTAAATGTGTTCTGATGCTATGATTTAAAAAAAATATCTTTTCATTTTGATTATTACAACTGACGGCTATGAAAAGTCCAAATTCAGTATCAAAACATTTGAAAAGGTCTCTCAGTCTGTTCCTGTCTGCTACACAATCATGGGGAAGACTGCTGACTGGACAGTTGCCCGAAAGACCATGATTGACGCCTTGCACAAGAAGGGCAAGACGCAAAGGGTCATTGCTAAAGAAGCTGGCCGTTCACGGAGCTCTGCGCCCAAGCATATTAACAGAAATTTGCAGGGAAGGGAAAGATGTGGTAAAAATAAGTGTACAAGCAATAAGGATACCCGCACCCTTGAGAGGATTGCGAAACAAAACCCATTGACCAATGTGGGGGAGATTCACAAAGAATGGACTGTGACTGGAATCGGCACTCCAAGAGCCACCAGGTAGGGACGAATGCAAGACATGGCTTTCAGCCGTCGTATTCCTTGTGACAAGCCACTCTTGAACAGAAGACAGCGTCAGAACCGTCTCACCGGGGCCAAGGACTGTTGTTGAGTGGTCCAAAGTTATGTTCTCCAGTGAAAGTCAATTTTGCATTTCCTTTAAAATCAAGGTCTCAGAGTGTGGCAGAAGAATCCACATTGCTTGAGGTCCAGTGTAACGTTTCCGCAGCCATGTCATCCACTGTGTTTCCCGAGGTCCAAGGTCAGTGCAGCCGTTTACCAGGATGTTTTCGAGCACTGGCCAACTTTATGGAGATGCAGGTTTCATTTTCCAACAGGTCTTGGGATCTGCACACAGTGCCGCAATTACCAGTAGGTGCTTTATTAGCTCTTATTGTGAGTCACTTGTTAGTTTTGTGTCTGGTTGAGGCGGGCGGATGCGTGGGGGACATCTGGGTGTGTGGAGTGGGTGATTAGGGCATGCCCCCCGCCCCTCTTTGGCATTTGCTCAACGTAAATCAGATGACGGTTGCTACGCTACGACATGGGAGATGACGATCAAAAACTAAGGCACTGCGCTGACATGTCTTGCCTGCGACTGTATGACAGTACGTGTCATGTCGCCACCAGCTTAATGTAGAGCTGCCTGGTCGGATCATTGGAGCGATTTTGCTCTGGTATTTCCTCCCTCAGCCCCAAAGTGGAAAGTTACTCAGCCTGGAAATGTGAATGAGTCACTACCTGGCACAAAAATATTTCACATTTGCATTTAATCTCACGGTTTGTCCTTCTGTTTCATTTCCAAGAATTGAGTTTCTTGTTTGGCCTGGAAATGCATGAGCCCTGTTAGGACCAGAGCTTAAATATTTCTTCTCGCGACCCAGGAGGGTGTAAAATGCATTAACTGTGACAACACCTGCATGCCAACAGCTGCTGGAATGATTTGTCTTCACTTAGTTTTGCCGCTGTGCTGCAGCTGTGCAGAATTGGGTCACGGCGGTGCTAATAAACGTGTTTGGTCAAGCTAATCAATCAGTGTTTGGGCCAAGGCAAACACTGTACAGTATATGACAACCTGCAACAGCACACGTAAAGGTCATAAGAGTAAAAACACAAGTGGAGCAAAAATAATGGCGACAGCTATGGTAATCAGCTCTAATAGCAATGCAATAAAAAGTAAAGCAAGTGACACTTGTAGGGTAAAGCGAGATAGGTAGAGCAATTAAAACAGGTGGATCGGTCTTTGATATTTGGTAGAACCCGTCGAAAACATGCCCTGTGTGCCCCCCCCCCCCTGCCAAGTGCTCTAATCATTTTTGTGGTGCTATATGCACAAATGCCAAAAACACGTGGGGAAGTCAGCGTGGGTAAGGCAGTCAACCCGGGTGGGGGAACCAACACCGGTAGAGTAACTGAAACAGGTGGAAAATCAACACGGGGTAAGGTAATCGACACAGGTGCGGTAAAAATCAAGCACAGGTACGGTAATTGGAACAGGTGAGAGATCAAGACACCCAGGTCAAGAAACAACACAAGCAAGGACACAGGTGGGGGTATCGACACATACGGATGTCCAATATACCGATATTGATATGTGTAACATCACATGTACAGTATATTGCAAGCGAATTGATACAGCGTCAGCAATTAGCTGCATGGCATGGCTGTAAACAACATTGTACAACTCCGGTAAGGATGAGGAACTCCACAATTTTGGTGAATGGGGCGTCTTGCCTGATATAAGAGGGCTGGTTAGATTTTCTGATTGATGGCTTTGGCCCTGGGAATTGGAAGTATTGAGGTAAGAAGTTTTGGATTGGAGTCGATCGCAAGTTTAATATCCGAAGGAGACAGGGCAGACCTAACGTTAGTCAAGCAGAGAAAGAGCAAACCTTTTACTGCATCAACCAACACTTTACGCTACGGATGTTAACCATAAACCACTTCAAACGAATATCCAGTCTGATGAGCTAATGAATCCAAAGAAGACTCACGCATTTGTAATTTTTTAGGTTAATCGATTGTGGAAGCATGCACCCGGGATGGCAAAAGAAGCAATTGAGTGTTTTATGAACAACGCAGAAGTATTGTCGGACATTGGAAACTAACGCATTCGATCGCTAAAGTTTGGAATGTCTTTGGAATAATTTCAGAAGGGTGCAAAACTCGACCAGCCAGACCAACAGAGGTGAGTATTGTAAATTTTCTGCTTTGTAACTTGATTACTTTGAAATGTTGGCTCCGAAGTGTTAAACAATACGTTTTATAACGTAAGATGATTAACTACGTCAACAAATACTAAAAGTAGTACCGTATCATTTGTACACTGCTTTTAAAATGTGGTTTTTGATTCGCATCGTAACCTCCGAATCTAGATTGAAATTGAATAATCAAAGAGATTTACATCCCTAGTGTACACGCTTCACGCCGTGAATGGGTGAAGGGGGATCCCAGGTAGGCGGGGAAGTCGATACTGAACAGGTAAAGTAATGGAGGTGGTGCATCCAACAGGTACCGCAATCAAAACACAGCCTAGGCAATTAAAGCAGGAGATGACATAAAAACAAGTAGGGGTAATAAACAGGTGCAATAATGGAAACGGGTGGTGTAATAATCACAGGTAGTGGCAACTGACAGCCATCACAGTAACACCTTCACAGGTGTGACAGTCATCATGGGTGGAACTTTCAACACAGGCAGGAATAGAACCACTGAAATAGGTGAGGTAATCCATGCGGGGAGTGTGATCTGGCACAGGGGCGTAAACATAACCCGTAGTTAGGCTGTTAACGGTACAATGAAATTCCAATACATCAGTCCATTTATTAAACCAGTCTCATCAGAGGAAAGTGTGCCGTTCTAGTCTATATTTAACCTGAACCTAATTTTGACTGTAAGTCTCATTAATGAAATCCTCCACAGACAATGGCTGAGGTGAGGTAGGCCAAGGACTCTCAGAAAATAGACTTTGGCTCACTTGGGGACAGATAGATATATAGATACTTTGGAATATGCGTTTGGAGCAGTAGATAATCTTGAATTTGGAAAGGGAACAGGGCATTTGCTCTGGTGTAACTGGGAACTTGTGTAACACTGCCTCCTTGTGGCAACATCTCACACTGCATGGGGAGCCTATATAAGCTTAATTGATACCGCTTCCAAATATCTGTCCAAGTTTATTTACAAATCTTTAAATGACAAAAAAAACTTACATGTGATACAATGCAGTGCTGGGTTGAACCCTACGAGGTAAAATCAAATTTGTGGAAATGGAATCTTGTCTTTCCAACAAGAAGCAAGTCAATGACTGAAAAAAGGAAATTTGGAAGAAGGAAAGAAGTTTACACATTATTCCTCAAAGCAAAACATGGTAGTTTTGCTAAATGGCCGATGTGATACACTGAGAACAGGAACCTAAAGTGTTAAAGGGGTGGTGGGCTGATAAAACAACAAGCCATGGCACAGTAGGGGGAGAAAAATCAGGCAACGGACGTGCGGTAAGGCGTGACCGGGAAAATTCATAGTCACAACTTGCAGGTTTCTGTACAAAATGATGTAAAACACACACATACGGCTGACTTTTCGTCACAGGCTTATATCTGTAGCACACTAAGTAACTCACACGGGCTAAAGTTATCACACGCTCTAATTCTTAACATAGCTTGTGTTAACACGAGATGCAGCGCATGCCCGTAGTTGTCATCTTCAAGTACGTTACAGAGCTGAATTTCCCAATTAAAAACCCTTCAACAAAATGCAAAAAGGTTCTTTTTCAAAGCTGGAAGGATAAAAACGTGTCTTAAAGGGCTGTTTAGTCAATCCTCAGTTGAGCTGGTCCGTTCTGAACACACTGAAATGTAAAAAAAGATAAATATATTCCGTGATACAGTTCTGAAAGTTCACATTTGTTTTCTGTTTCTAACTCTGCCAGGCGGCTACTGCACTGAGGTCTGAGGAGCAAGGTTGTGGTCCATGATAGTTCATGGGAAAGGCCTAAAAATAACCAGACAAGGAGAATGAAGCGTTAGTTTGTACAACACGCGGATGAAAACACGCCTTATGACTTACATGGGGTAGTAGGTGAGGATGACCGGGGGAAGGCAGGCTACTTCCGCTTCGTGGACATTGTGTCTTCTTCCTTCAGGACAAACTTTTTCCTCAGAGCTTCTGAGATCAGAGAGGCCGAGTCCTCCTCTCTCAAGGATGTGCAGCCTCTGTTGTACCTGACGTGCAGGAAAACAAGCTGCTACCGATGGATGGTGAGCTCATTTGAAAACTGAACTATATCACGAGTAAACGATGATAACCATTGAACAGGGAATGGCAGTGAATGTGGCGCAAACATCTTGGTCTTGGCTGCTCAGTACAAAATGGCTAAAGTGTCTAAGGCCAGAATAAAAATAAAGAAGATAGTGTGCGTCTCAAAGTGTGCTGTTTTTAAGTGTTAATGTAAAAAATGCACATTGTGGTTAACTTCTTTTTACATTTGTATGACAGTCATGGGTGCTAAAATGTTGATTTTGAATATTTTCTACGCAATTTATAAAAGTTTTATAATGGTAACAGCTTGACAGAATACAGGTGGGCCTCGGTTTATGGTGTTCAGAGTTCTGCCATTTCATGGGTACAAATGCGCTGCCATTCATTATTAATATCGCGCAAAAAGAAAACCTGTTACACGTGCGCGGTGGAGTAATACGTAGGCAGATGAATACACTGGATTGGCGGAGTAACACCTCACTACATTGAGGGGAAGGATAATTTCCTCTTTTTCCTTAACCATTGAAGTTTAATCTCCGTTATGACTCTTGAGGCAGTGAAGCATGCTCGTCTGGTGGTAGCGTGCAAAATTAAAGGCGAGTTAGACATGCTGAGACGCTCAGTCAGTAGAGCAATCAACATTGGCTATGATGAAGGTTAAAGATGGGATTCTTGAACACGTGAAAGGATCTGTCCTATGAAATGGACAGTGATAACCACATAAGCAGTGTAGTGCTCATTACTGACCCAAAAAGGCTTGTCGCTTATTCCCTGAAACACCCACTAGTGTGCAAGACAACCTCAGGGATAACAGTAAGGAATTATTATTTTTACGTCACCCAAGAAGGTTATGTTTTTGGCGGAAGTCTGCTTTACTAGTTTTATGACTATTGCATTTTTTTGTTTTTTTTTTTACTGTATTTGGTGTCCTTTATTTGTTCTGTGTACAGTGTGAGTGACATAGGAGTTCATTGAGGTATATGATCCGACTTACACCAATGTTGGCGGTATTTGAATAAAGCTCTGAATAAACTAAAATGTGTGTACCTGTCCTTGCTCATCTTCATGCGGTTCATGTCCTTAAGGATGTCCATCACATCTGCAAAGCTGGTGGACTTGGACAGCGATACCGTGTCCTCCTCCGCCTCGCGGTAGTCCATGCTGGGCCTGTCCAAGTCAAATGTCGCCGACGCCGTCATCGACACCGGCGGCAATGGGTCGGGGACTAGCTCTGACACCACAGAGACCATGTCCTTGTCCTCATCTTCTTCTTCCTCCTCCTCTTCTTCAGTGACATCGCTGATGACAAAAGAGGCGGCAGCAGTGGCGGCTGGTTGGTAAGGGGCGGTCTCGAAGGGTGCCATTGAGAAACTCATGGTGGTGTCGTCGGGGGAAAGAAGGTCAGGGGTTAAGGGGTTGGAGCCTGGAAATAACCAAATATGCAACAATCCACTGCTGGTTTGCACATAATAAGAAGATCCAATACAACAGCTGTAGAAAAGCTAACAGTGCTTAGATTTTAGAGCGGTATTCAATTACTAACTGGACTGCATAATACTGAGATATTCTACCCTCATGTACCTCTCAGTGTGATGCACTGCAGTTGTACATTACTGCAAACTACAACCATGGTACTTAAAACTATCTTTATACTGTATATATACTTCCCCAGTACCGGATGTTATTAGATTACTCCTAATTACTACCTAACAAAATGTTCCAAAGAAAAACGGTACCAGCCACCACATATGTATATACGCGCATGTAAACAAAATTCAGGAGTATATTGTCTTTAGCCACTGACCCACAAATTGTTGCCAAGACGCATCTTAGCATTGAAGGGCTCTTAGAGAATCAGCACGTTTCACTTTAGTTGTCAACATTTCCGACTGTTACTGTTTAACAGACTTACCGGTATCACCGGCCACAATCTTTGCGATCTGTGCTCGAAGCCTGCTCAGCTCATCCTGTAGGGCTGTGGTGCGGTTGAGCGCTGTCACCCCGGGCTTTTTCAGCCCTTCCACTCGCTTGCCCTCTCGCCGGAAGTTGGGCACGGATGAGTTCCTGTGGAGCACCAGTAGCGGCGTGGGCCTCCATTCGTGCTTAAGAGGGCGAGAATCACTTCTGGAAGGACAAGTGCAGTTACAATGAACATCTTATTGTTTTCAAGTCTGTCCTTGCTTTAACTAACACGACCTCCCTAATTCCCAATATAGCAATTGTGTTACAATTTGACGGTGGACGGTCTCTTTACCGCACTCTGGCATACGTCTCCTCTTCGTCCGCAACAATCCAGGCGATATCTGCTAAGGTGGGAACCATGGGGCCATCCATAGGGCGAAGAGAGGGTAGACCGGGAAGTTCCTGATGCATACAAACTACATTAATGTATCGCATGATATGAAACCATTTCATATTTAAACTCTCTGGGAAAAATACCTGAAAACATGCTCTTTGTGGAGGTCTAAGTGGGAGAGTTGAGCCTATTCTTCTCACAACACTCCGAGTGGACCCATGAGGCTTGTTCTGCCAGATAGGTATAACATCCTGTAAGAAATGAAAGACAAACGTGTAGGGTTTGTGCATCTGTGCATGCCTGTGAAATCAGGCGAGATAACTGCAGCGTTAATTGACAGTGTCTTAAAAAAATGGCCAGAATGCTGTCTTACCGTGTCCATTTCCATGGTGATGGCTCAGTGCAGGGGTCGCCAGGGGCTCGGGACTGAGCAGTTCACTGAACAGATGCCACGTTAATCTGACAACTCGCTCTTGGGATGTAAATTAGAGATTAGACTCAGCATCTGATGGGGAGACAAGAGACTGGTCACATCACCGATTTAATTACATGAAATAGCCCAAATGATAACGACGATGTAATGTAAGTGAACGACTTGGTTATACACGAAAACAAAACCCAATTGTGCGATTTTGGTCTAAACGTAACGTTTTCAAATCATGACGTCACCGACTGAGATGCAGTACACATTATGTGAATACCTTACTTCAGCAAAATGCGACGACGGCCGGCCAAATGGGGTACGGGATTACTCTTGCACCCGTTACGTCAACAGCGCCGGTACGACGATTAGCCCCGGCGGCTGACAGTATCAGATAAACACACAAGGCCGGGTGTTAGCTAGGTGATTAGCCCCGGCGGCTAACAGTATCACATCAACACACAAGGCCAGGTGTTAGCTAGGTGATTAGCACCGGCGGCTGACAGTATCAGATAAACACACAAGGCCGGGTGTTAGCAAGGTGGTAGCACGGTGACCCTCAGTTATGTTCGACACAATTCGCAGGGCGCTCCGTTTAGACTCACAGACGCTAAAGGAAATAGAACAGTACATCTTACAGCAAATGGAATATTTGACGCGCCGAATCGTAACCGTGAAGGCATTTCTCCTCTTCGTCTTTCACTGTTGACGTTCTTTAGCGGAAAGCGGAAACCGGAAACCGGCCGCCTGTATGGGGTTGCGTTTTGCGCCACAGCGCCCCCAACGCCTGAATGGAGAATTGCAGAATGCAGACATAGCAACGTTAAGATTTTTTTGGCCCTACCCGCCGAACGTAAACATACCTACCTTGGCTATCGTGGAATTACCCCAACAAGAATTCGAGAACAGAACAAAAAACCCACAAACAAAATGGAGAGAGACAAAATAGTCAAGATGAGTCTTCCCCATCTATTTCCGCTTTTACAGGAAGTCGCCCCTCGCTGGAGCGGAAGTGGCTCAAATTCATCATGGGGGGAATTAACCACTGGGCGGAGCTTCAATGTTGACCTGTCGTGCGGTGATATCAGAACACTGCAATGAGAGGACGGCGCCCTTCTGCATCCCTGGTCGAGTGACCGGTAAGTGACGCCTCTCTCGCCGCTAGTACGAGTAGTTACCCGCGTAGTTACGGATGTATTCGCCCGGTCGTTGCTGCTTTAGGAGTAAAATGGTCTGTTATTGTACTTCCTCTCTGGCGACGAAGGCGCGCCCCGCAGCACTTGCTGGAGGCACACTGTGATTATTTGTATTGGTGTGATTGACTTGTTAAGCGTGCTTGGCGACTCCATTAGGTAAGCAAACAAATCGGCACCCGGAAGGACGCAGGCCTTGATGTTAGTGGGGAAAATGACAGATTGACATGTTAATTGGATGGGACAACTGAGTGCATGAGTCTGCTAAGATGACTTTCCTGTCTGCAGAAATCCATGCATGCATGCAACCCGAGCCCTCTGCACCGCGGCTAAGTTTCTGCCTTGTGTTGAACTGCAGATGCTGTCAAGTGGGCCAAAAGACAGTCATGGGGAATGAAAGGAAGAAGGATCCCAGTTGAGCCCCTCATCCCTTCATCACCAGCACCAAGACCACAACTGGCGTCCAGCTAAAGACACAGAGAATGGCTCAGTCTGTGAGCAGAGTGGACATTGTGGGGTCCATGGACCACAAGCCTCAGAGGGACCAGAGCCGGACCAGCTACTTTGGCAGTGTTAAGTCCAGGTCAGTATGCGAGAATACTTGGCAAGGATATAAAAGCACAGCATGTGACCTGCCTGGCTGCTTTTTGCCTTTCAGGTTTAAAAATGTGCAACAACTTAGCCTTTCATTGTCTGTTTATGTGAGGAGAGGAGGAGGGAGATTTGGGGCCACACAAAGAATGAGTTGTGCCGAATTAGCGCATGAACACAAATGTTCTTTTGGTGAAAACATGCTCATTTTCGCCACAGAATGTTGCGGAACGGAGCTCTTTTAGACACCTGCACGGCAAATTTAAGAATTTAAGATAGAGTATTATACAAAAAACATTAAAGCGTCACATGATTTTTTTCATTTTGTGGACACGTGTATTGAAATACCAACGAACAAAGCGGCGCTGCTCTTATTAAACCCCAACTTTTGAACTGGTAAGTCAGGTTGACTTGAAATAGTTCACAGCAGCCTAACGTCTTTACTTCTCTAGGGGACTGACAAGCACATGTGTGTGTGCAATTTGAGTACAATCGGTTGGCAAACATGGCTGCAATCAAGAAAAATGCAGGACTAAGTCACTGAGGGTTTCTGTAGTACATGTACTGTATGCCAGCATGTCTTCCAAAGCATTTTGAGCACAACCCACTTGGTGTGCCACAAATATCATTTACACACATGTTGAAAATATAAGGGCACACACATAACCACCGCAAACAGCGAAAAAACACGAGTAAAGCATGCACACAGCCTTTAAAATGCCTGCTTTTAATACCCCCTGGGGTATTAAATGGATTTAAAATTCAGTTGTTCACATTAAACAATTACATGCATGTGGTGTACAGGTTTGTACCTACAAGACGTCCAGTTACGCAACATCATGTCTTGCCAAAGCATCTTCCTGCTGGAGAATATTGAATGACGAGTGAAACAGCGCCCTCTGCTGAATTTGTCGCTGCACTACCAATAAGAAACGTACAATTTTAAGCAGAGAAAGACATCTGTGAATATATTTCATATGCGGGGATGTGCTATATTTGTATGCTATATGTTAGCACACAGGTAAACTAGTATTGCACCCAATTTGTGTTGTCATATACGACATATTCACAAAAATAAAGAGTCACGATTTTTCATAGTATTTTGCACCGTTATAGTGTTCCCCTTGATCTCAAAGCTTTGATTAGTAAACGTACGAGTCACTGAAGAACCATTAAGATGAACATCTATTGTCTTTGTTGTTGTTTGTGGTCTTTAGGCTGGGCTCCAAGCTGCCTCCTGGTGTCTCTCAGCCGCCACAGTTTGCTAAGCGGTCCTGGGACACGCAACCTCAGGCCCGAGTTTTACAGGAGCCTTTAGCCAGCAACCAACAGTATTGTCATCATCAGCACCAACCCCCTCTTGGTCGACCTCTGGACCACATCCCTCACATCAGGAACCCTATACTGCGACAGTATTACCTGCAAGGTACTGTGGCGGTAACAGAAGGACACCTTCAGAAAGTCTGGTACAAGGAATATCCTTAACATTCCTAACAGTCTTATAAGTGTAAAAAGGAGTTAGCCCGTAGATTGTTAATACCATAAAACATTTCCAAAGCAACAAAAAACAATCGAAACATTTAAAGAAAGCACTTTTTAAAGTCACAGTTTAACATTGTTAATTGTCATAAAAATGGCCATAACAAAACATAAAAAAAATAAAATATTCTGTTTAGATTAAATAAAATAAAAAACTGTTGGAAATAATGAAAATAGAAATAATCATAATCACAAAACCTTTTTAAAAATATTTCATTTGACTGGCCCTCAAGTGTAAAAAGAAGTTAACCACTGGTGCGAGTAAATGTTGGCGTTTTCTGCCAATTCTTTCCCACAGGAATGAATCTAAATAAAGATAATCCTGATAGCTGTGTTGACTGCGCCGGGGATACACTTTGCTTACATTATAGCACTTTGTTCACACAGGCGCTTTGTGACGCAATATTTTTAACTGTCATGCAAGTGTAAAAAGAAGTTAACCACTTCATAGTAAAACGCAAACGTGACAAAACACTGTTGTTCACATTTAAATAAAAAAAAGTTTATATATACATTTTAAGTAACATTTACTTAAACTGCCGCACAAGTGTAAAAAGAATTTAACCACTGGTGTGAGTAAGCATACATTTTTTTGAGCAAATTTTCCCATAGTAATTGATGGAAATACTGTATGAATAATCTTACAACCTTTGTTGGTTGAATAGGTGACCTTTCATTTAACTGTCAATGCAAGTGTAAAAGGAGTTCGCCACTTAATAGTAAAACATAACAAAAATGATAAAATTCTGCTTTTCAGATTTGAAAAAAAAGTCTTGTAGGAAATAACGAAAATAGAAATAATCTGTTGGTGTCATATTTTTCTTTTTTATTTAACTAACTGTACAAAAAATGTCATCCGAAAACCTTTGACTGTACAGGCGACCTGTCTTTAACATAAAATTCTTAGCTGTCATGCAAGTGTAAAAAGAAGTTAACCACTTAAAAGTAAAACACAAGAATCTAAAACACATTTTTTTTAATCCCCTAGGAAATAAATCAAATATAAATAATCTGACTGTCGCTAAGTGTAAAAGAAAGTTAAGCACTGTTGATAGTAATCATTTGCATTGTGGAACAATTCTTCCAATAGGAATTCATGGAAATAAAGATTATTAAAAAAATATTTATTGACTATACTGGTGACATTTTTATTATTATTAACGATCATGCAAGTGTAAAAAGAAGTTTACTGTATAGAGCAAAGTGTAGAAGAAAAGGTCTTCTTGTACAGTCTTCTTCTCACTTACTTTCTCTCGTTCAAGATGCTCCATCTTATGCAATAAGTGTGTGATATCATGTATTTTGTGCGACTTCAGAGGCGTAGTTTCTCAAAATCTCGGTAATGTCGGTCTTGCAGTTCAAATGTACTACATTACATAGCATTTGATTGGCAGGAGAAAGTATTAAATGCATGACTTTTGGGTTTCCCCTGGCAGAAACCCCATGGGATGTAAACACTCCGGTGAAAGAAGAGCAAACGAGCCGACATACGTCACATAATGGCAAAAGCTGCACGGTCAGTGACTGATGATTGTCTTGACTTTCTAATGTTTATCACATTTGCACGCTTTCTTATGTATGCAAAGAGTATGGCGTGCTAATTTGGGGATTATACGCTTGTGGACTGATAAAGAAAGGAGGTCCAAAGTTCAGAGCTGAGTGTTTGATTCAGCATGGGTAAACTGGATCTGTTTCAAAGCCTCTACAGCAAATACAACTGGAGGAATGTCTCTCATGTTTCTCCTAAGGTATGTTGTCTTTGGTGTGAATGCAAAACTCCTGAATGGGAATGATTGTTTTTTCTGTGTCTTTTAAGACACACAACGTTTGCGACTTGGCTGATCGGTGTTGACCTTTGCACGGAAACATAACCATGTATTTCTGCCTTCTTAAAGTCGACCAAATATGTCTTTTATTGAAGGGAAAATGGGGATTCTTCATTAGGATGTTGTCCATGAACCACATGAGACAGGAACATCCATGATTTAGATACATTGTTAGACTGATTACACACTCACAGGATAAAGCAATAAGGCACACAGACTGTGTTATAATTAACATTTTAAAGTGTAAAAAGACGTTCACCACTGTATATGAAACTAAAATAAAGTACAAACTACTTTGCCAGACACATAATGGAGGAGGAACAGGAAGGTTTGTAGCGTCACCTTGTGGCATTTTGTGGTACTGCTGCATGCAATTATAGTTGTTTTTAGACATGTAGGCAACTCTCGCCTTATATATATATATCTATCTAGATATATATATATATCTATATATCTATAGATATATAGATATCTATAGATATATAGATATCTATATATATAGATATCTATATATCTATAGATATATATCGATATCTAGATATAGATCTAGATCTATAGATATATATAGATATATATATATATATATAGAGAGAGAGATATAGATAGATTTTTTAAAACTTTTGAGTCCGTATCAAACAGCGCCGAACATTGCATGTAATACGGCTAGTTAAAGAGTAGCCTACCAGAAAAGTCATTCATCGCCTTCTGCATCCTCCCCCCGGGAACTAAAACCACTGAAGTCGTCCTCTTCATTGTTAAAATTGCCCAAGAAATGCCTTATAATTCTTGCATCACACACTTCGTCAGTCTCTCTTGTTTTTTTTGTTTTTTTTGACACACTATAAACCTTGCAGTCTTACCCCCAGCCCGGTATCTCCAGTCTCAGTCCTTAGCTCTGATGATGAGACGTGAGATGCTTTTTTCTATCTGCCGCGGCCTAAGCAGACCAAACAGAAGCTATAGTAATTCTACACTTGATCATACTTAAGATTTGTCATATCAAAACACGATATTCAAAGCGTGGTATTAGCGGCCAATTCTCTGCTTCCTGAACCTACACTCCAAGCATCATGGGAACTGTAGTTCTTTGAGGCATAAGGTCATCACTGTGTGAGGCTTTAAAGCAGGGGTCTCAAACTTGTGCCATGGAGGGTGAGACACTGCAGTTTCCCCAGCAGGTGCTTTAAATGATGAGCTCCTTCCTTCAATTTGAAGTAGGTGTTGATCTTTAAAATCACCTGCTGTAGTGACCGGCTGGAAAGAAAACCTGCAGGGTCTTGGCCCTCCATGGCACGTGTTTGACACCCCTGAATTAAAGCATTCAAAACTAAGGTACCAATTTTTAACCTGGCAACAATCAAATAAATTAGTAGTCTCTGATATTTGAGGGCAAAGTCAAAAACATTTTTTAGTCTTTTTTTGCCTGTATTATGTTTTTTTTTTTTAAAGTAAGATTCATTTTAAACATATAAAAATATATATTTATTTGCTAAGCAAAGCTAAGTTTGTTATATAATTAAAATATTTTTGAATGTCATATTTTAAAATTAAATATTTTTAAAATATGTATTTAAAAATTAAATATTGCAATGTTCAATTTTAACTGGTCTTCAGAAAGAGCGGCCTTTGTGGTCAAACTGATATTTACATTACTGTGTTACTCATATTGTACTACATTGTATTGCCTTGCAGCATCTCTCCAATCTCTGCTGTGTGCGTGCGTAACAGGAAGAAAATCTTTGTACTCAATATAAAGATGATATTGTGGCTGTTTCCTAGGAAAAATATACAGTATATTTCCTGTTCTATGGTTATCATCACACTTTTAATCTGTCACCACATTTTTTGAACTAAGTACACAGTGTATTTCCTGTTCTATGGTTTTCATCACACTTTTAATCTGTCATCACATTAGAAAATGTATAAATATACAGTATATAGTTCCTGTTCTATGGTTATCACACTTGTCTGTCATCACATTTTAAAAAATGTATAAATATACAGTATAGTTCCTGTTCTATGGTTATCACACTTTTTATCTGTCATCACGTTTAAAAAAAATGTATAAATATACAGTATAGTTCCTGTTCTATGGTTATCACACTTTTTATCTGTCATCACGTTTAAAAAAAAAAATGTATAAATATACAGTATAGTTTCTGTTCTATGGTTATCACACTTTTTATCTGTCATCACGTTTAAAAAAAAAAGTATAAATATACAGTATAGTTCCTGTTCTATGGTTATCACACTTTTTATCTGTCATCACATTAAAAAAAGATGTCTTTCTATCTCTGTAGGTACACCTAATGCTGTGTTTCTCCCACCCCACACAGGATGAGTCAGTGTTTAGCATCTCGTCGCGCTTCAGCAGCAGTGATGCAGCTCCCCATTCCTGGTCACAATCATCACCTTTGTGTGCTGCCCAAGTCCACACAGAGGTACGACTCAGCTCATGTCACATGGTACACATGATGTTGTTGTTCTGGCGGTGGCGGCGACATGATGTGTCATGCAAAGTAACACGCGTGCGACTGCAGCAGAAGGCGAGACTGTAACGTGAAAGCAGACGCATGCATGGATGTATGTGCGTTCTCTCTATTTACAGTCGCCTGAATGTGTGTAACGGTATCACACAAGCGTTGCGTGTCACGCGGGCCTCAGATATGACCACAAACAAACAGGAGGAGGCAGGAGAAAAGAGAAATGCAGGCAAAAAGAGGAAGTACTTTGCCGTTGCTGGGTTGTAGTCTGTCAGTCCTTCTAACATGGCCTCGATTTGGAAACAGCAGCAGGACGGAGGAAGAAAGCCCACCTTTACTGGCCAAGGATCCCCTCAAGCTCATCTGGATTATAAAGAGAAGATGGATCCGGATTCCTTGGCTCTTCTCTCAGCTCCGGCTCAGTCGCCCTTGCCAGAAGCAGAGTACGACAAACTACTGGTAAACAGTACTTTTTTCCCCATAATATCAAATTGCATATGTACTTGTTTCATCCATCGACTCTAATTTACGTTTTACCGGATGTCTGTTGCTCTTTTTAGAGTATATCTTTCTTTGAAAGTTGATTTGCAGACCTGAGAGCATGTGTTGGTGAAGTTTTAGTGCTTTACAGCTGGGAAATGTTGACATTTAAAAATACCTCTGTGAAAAATGACACAAATAACCAGGAAAAATGCATGACTTGAGATATTTTTACATGCTACGGTCAGGTTGAGTCAGACATGCCTTCAATGACCAAAATAAACCACAAATGTCTTATTGAAATGGAGACTCATTGCTTGAATTTTTGCTGTTCCACAAATATAGGGCATATACTGGTGACATAATGTAAATATACCCTTTGACTTGCATTACAGGCTCAGTGAAACCGTAACTTTGAACAACTTGGCAGCACCGCAATGTTAATTTGTGTACTGAAATGCATGATAGCACACAGGAAGTGTCTAGTGAGAAATTTTGTGGTTGTGTTTGACTGTAAACCCATAGTATTAATACATGCTAACAAACATGTAGTACTGTTTTATAATCATTAGACAAATGGTCAGTGGCTTATGTACAGTTAGTTGCTTAGTCCCACACCTGCTAAGCCAGGGGTCTCAGACTCAGGCCATGGAGGGTCGAGAAACTGTAGGGTTTTTTTTCGAGCCGGTCACTAAAGCATGTGCTCTGATTGATGCGCTCCCTCCCTCATTGATGCGCTCCCTCCCTCAAATTGAAGGTGGTGTTGATCGTTAAAAGCACCTGCTGTAGTGACCGGCTGGAAAGAACCCATGCAGCGTCTAGGTCCTCCATGGCACGAGTCTGAGACCCCTGTGCTAAGACATTTTAGTTGATGGCGGACATGTTTTTCAATTCATCTTGCTAAAATTTTGCACATGTGGCACATTTTGTGGTGATTTGGCTAAACACCCTAAAGTTAGCACTAATAATAGTCATAATAATAATATAAAAATAATACCACATGCACGGGTGCATGTTTTGCCACATTTTCACATGTTAATTGTAAGCATGCCATGAGCCTGCTAATGTACAATTTGTGGTGTGTAACCTGCAGTAAAATGTCTCCGTGTCTGTTTTAAAGATGTCAAAAGATTCACTGAGAAATGTCTTGTTGGTGCAAACAGGATGTGGAGGCGGTGCCGATGCCTGATGGACAGCTCTGCCTTTTGGCTCTTCCGCCTGAATGCTGTGAGGGGGAGGGGCCGGAGGCCACGCCTTACCTCAAATTGTTTTGCCGCCACATCACGGACCGTAAGGTGGGGTTGACGAAGAGCAGTCACAAGTACACACGATTGACCACAACAATATTCCCAGCAGATCCATTTTGTGATGGTTACTTTCCCGAACCACCAGCGAATGGCGGAAAATCCCGACTAATTGGTACAGCCCGCTCCTGATAAACAGTCTTAAGTGCTTTGAGTACCTTGAAGGTAGAAACGCGCTCTACAAGTCAAAGGCCGTTTACAGGCACCACATCACAGTTCAAACATCGCTCCCTCGTTGAGTATGTTGTTGTTGATTATGGATTATAATGCAACATAGTTCTCCTCCAAATTCCACGCTTTTGCTCCAGCCTTGGAAATATTCCATCTATTAATATCAAATCCTACTTTGGGGAAATTCCCTTATCTGTCTGTTCTGGAACCAATTAACTGTGATAAACAAGGAATGACTTACGAGTGCATATAAGTCCACTTCTTCTTCAAAGAGTTTTTTATCCCGGAAAAATCACGTTATTCATTTTTGATGTTCCACTGTAGACTAATTTTCTTTGTTCTTGTTTAGGGTGTGGTTTCAGGTATCCTCCTGGTGACTACGAACAAGATCTTCTTCGATCCGTGCAAGACTCACTCCCTGGTGAAGGAACACGGCTGTGAGGAGTACCTCCTCTCATGCTCCGTGGACAACCTGGCGTCTGTCTCTTTCTTCTCAGACATCTCTCACTTTCAATTGTCCAACTACTCCGAGAAGAGGTCACTGATCCAAAACGCAGAAAGTTTTGTGAAGATCATCGGAGCTTAATTTGAGCTTGTAGATCATCTGAGCTTAATGTGAACTTGTTTTGTTTTCAGGAGAAGAGGGAATTTTTTTTTCCAAAAGCTAAAAACTTCCAAGAGGAGATCAGGTTCAGCTTTGCCACTTGCAGCTTTGTCCAGTTTGAGTCTTAAGGAAGAGTCTGCAGGGAGTAAAACGACCACAAGTGTGTCGGAGGAGCTTGGTAGCAGCCAGAATGAGGTGTTATCGGAAGCATCTGGAGGAGCTGTCGGCATGGCGGCCACTTTCTGTTGCAGAGCTCCAGATTTGAAGACTGCAGAGTCAGTGGAGAGTCTGACTACAGGTACCTAAATATTCTTCAGTACACCGTGTGTGCGTGTACACTGAAACTCATCAATAATAAATGTTCTCGCTTTTTAAATCTCCAGTGCCTGGAAGGTCCTCAGCAGAAAGTCCAGGAAGTGTCACGTTTGTGCGTCTGCGGGTTCAGTCGCCTGCAGGAAAGACAAAGAGTGCAGGAGGCTTTCAGTTTGGGATGAACCAAGCCGCTGGAGCCCGAAGGGAAGCTTGGCTTGCCCTTTCGCAGGAGAGGTACAATTTAATACTACCTTAAGGTCACTGCCATAGGAATGGCTTTCTCGCGTCGACCAAAATCGAAACCAAAACTAGCCCTCACTTGCACATTTACTTGGGACTTTGGCCGGAGGCATAAGAGGAATGAGCGACAAGACAGCAGTTATGTTGCTGTTGTATTTTCATGCCTCTTAGCTTTAATGATAATGTTAACAATACTCCCAACACTTCAACATAATGAGCCCTTGTTGACAAAAGCGGTTGACCATGTATGTCGATGTTTGGCGAGCTCTAATAACACGGTGGGCCTTGATGTGTTGAGCTGCTCGAGATAGATGTCTACACAAACAGGACTGATTTAAGCGGGTTCCGCTGTACCAGCTTTTAGTCCGCATTGTGGTTATAATTTCCAATAATGCAACTCTTGTTGTTGACAGGTTTTTCAATCATGTAGACTTCTCTGCAATGTCAGAAATTGGATGGCTAACCCATGGGACCCCAATGTGATATACTTTGGAAATGGGCAAACCGCTTGGATCAGTGGAATAGGAGCTATGCCTGACATGTTAAAATCTGGGTTAAGCATACTATGCGATTTCTGTGACAAATGGTGTTAGAAGTTGAATGGTTTAGAACTCATTAATAGGTTATGCACTAGGAGGAGGATTGAAATGGCATGTGTGCAGGACATGGACCCGCCTTTGGGAAGAAAGAGATAGTATGAGGAAGCGTTTTTTGACAAATGGTGTCAGAAGTGGGATGGTTTAGACCTCACAAATGGGTTATGCACTAGGATGATTGGAATGGCACCTGTGCGGGACATGGACCCGCCTTTGGGAAGAAAGAGATAGTATGTTTAAGCGTTTTTTGTCAAATGGTGTCAGAAGTGGGATCGTCCTCACAAATGGGTTATGCACTAGGATGATTGGAATGGCACCTGTGCAGGACATGGACCCGCCTTTGGGAAGTAAGAGATAGTATGTTTAAGCGTTCTTTGACAAATGGTGTTAGAAGTGAGATGGTGAGCAATGAGGCTATCAGTGGCCTGGATGGAAAGATCCTTGAGCAGTATTGGAATGGACTAGAATGTTGGGACTTGTGTAGGACATGGTCGCACGTTGAGATGGAGGAGATAGTATGAGGAGATAGTATGATAAAGCACGAAGTCTAAGAAATGGTGTCAGAAGTGGGATCTCATTCATGTAAGACGTAAAAATTGTGATTTTTATTAATAGCGATGTGTTCCTGCGACAATTTCATGAACACAGCTTCCGCTTATGTCACAACGCTTGATGTCCACAAGTTAGGATTTGCTAACATCACATTACAGAAACACGCATTTTCTACTCCCGATGTTGTTTGTTTATGTCATGATGATAAGTGGCATTTTAGCATAATGTTTTTAAAACCATACTGTAACGTACGCGTAGTATCTCAGTCCCTCGTTTGTCCGTTCAGACCTTCCTGAATGGCTGCTTTCTTTCCTCCCTCGGTCTAGCTCCGACGAGCTGTACGCCTTCCTTACGCACCGACGACCAGACTTGTGTCTACTCAAGGGTGGAGAAGAGGAAGGGGATCGCCACGAAGAGGAATTTGTACTGGTGGCGGACAAAGACGAGGAAGAGGTGGAGAAAGAAGAGAAGGAATCGTTACAGAAACAGCACAGCTCGGGGGACGACTGGGAGGTGAGGGGTTTCTTTCTGAAGAGTCTTTGAAGAGTCTTCTTTGACCTTGTGGACGTGTCCAATTTCAGATGGTGTGGATGGAGGACAGCGATGGGGACAACCCGGCCCTGCTCACCGCCGACAAGGAACCTGAAGGACTGCAAAATATTGTGGAGAACAGCCACATTTTGGAAGCCTCACATGTCCGAGAGGTTAGTAAAGCACACAAACTTGCCTTAGACTTACATATGGGCAAAAGTTTTGGGACACCTGGGAGTAGACATTTTACACAATGTTTGTAAATTATATGACTTGACGTCGGTTATTCTCCTCTGACACATGCCGATGGTGTTTCACGGGGTGCGGGTTAGTTCTTGCACACTCGATTGCTCCAGTCATACGCAGCAAAAAAGGCTATCTCTAACTGCTCACACGGCGCTGGAAGCATCAACTTGTACAAAATATCTTGCAGAAATGAAGACTCAAGTTTCACCAGGGGCTCAGGGGTCTAGTCCACGCCATGATTTTTAAAGGACAGTTAATAGATGATTATTTTTAGCCCCTATCTGTAGCCATGTCAGTTTTTACAAAGTCTCGTGATCCAACATGTTTGTTATATATTATGAGCATTTGTGGGTTTAATGGTTTTTTTCTAATGGAAAAGTCCTACAGTATACCCTCGCCACTTTAAAAGCTTCGCTCCATCGTGATTTTTTAAAGCTATATTAATGAATAAATCAGCGCTGTTTTGTGGTTAAATAGGGCCTAATATTAGCCAAAAATAGACATATTAATGCAATTTTTATTTATTTTTTGCACAAATTAAGCATTTTTAGGCATTAAAATCTAAATAAAAACTAAATAAAAGGCATTCAAAGATTTTGTGATATGTAGTATTCTACACTGGTCAGTAGGTTGCAATTATGAGACAACAGTTGTCAAACTGTCCAGTTCAGAAAGTAAAAGAACAACAACAACAAGGAATGTTAACATGTGAATGTGTAATATGTTTTTTGTCATATTTTCTGTGGTATCTAATATATTGGATAATAAGAGTGTAAAGGTGACTATAGAGGTGTTATTTCATGTCTACAAGGCTCTAAAAGTGTTAAAAATCATGTGTAGGAGGTAAAGAGCTTTTCTATGCTCCTTTTTAAATCCTCCATCCAATCTTTTTCTCTGCCGCTTATCCTACTTTGTAGAAATCAACGTATCACGGTCGAGTCTGGAACCAAATAAGCGCGATAAACAAGGGATTACTGTGTTACTTTTTAATCAGACCAGTTTTTAAACGGTTTCTCCACCTGAACTATTGCATGCAGAAATGTCAAACGTTGTAAAAACATGTGAAGCCACTGCATGGGCGGGGGTGTTACTTTTGAAAACGATCTGCCCTCTGGTGGCGCTCTTAATGAAGACCAAAAGTTACTGCATTTGACAGGCCGTCCGGGTTAGTCGACGTAATCGACACACACGGTAGTACACGGACTTAAGGGAGGGACATGCTCCGGTGTGTTGAGTTTGAGGAAGATGGGTCAAGAAACATAGCCGCCATCGACCAAAACGTCTTTCCATAAAAGGCAATAAATCACTGTCCTTTTTTTTTTTAAAGCTATGCAAGGAGCTGCCCCCCAAGACGCTGGGTCACACCTGGCAGCTGGCGTACAGCACGTCTCGCCACGGCGCCAGCCTCAAGTCTCTTTACCGAAAATTGAGCGCTATGGATTCGCCGGCGCTAATAGTCATCAAGGATGCGCTGGACGAGGTGAAGTTTGTAAGAACTCCGCCGGCGCTTGTTCTACTAGCTCTCCTTCCAACGACCTCTCCCTCCTCAGATATTCGGCGCATTCCTGTCGCACTCGCTGAGGCTCAGCGAGGCGTTTTACGGCACCGGGGAAACCTTTCTCTTCATGTTGCATCCGCGATTCAAGGTCAGTGTCAAAGGTACCACCAGAAGGCGAAAAGCGACACTTCCGGAACGATATCAGGATGGACTGTATTGACCCAAATATACTATAGGCTGAAAAAAGGCTCTGAAAAAGAGTCCAGCTTTTCTTCCTGTCACTCACAAACATGGTTTTACTGTCTTTCTGTCTACAGTGCTTTAGGTGGACTGGAGAGAACTCCTTTTTCATTAAAGGGGACCTGGACTCCTTTGCCATCGGTGGAGGAAGGTAAACCTTTTTCATCTGCACATGCTAACAACATTCAAGCAGAAATGTTTTGACTGCAAGTAGCCAAAAGAAAGGTTTTGTCTTTTTATTTGACAAAAGGACAAAAATAAAAGAATTTAGTTTACTCCTGTTACATACCTTTTGTGTGATGTAGGATAGTCATGTACCACAACAAACAACCAGAAACATGAATAATATTGTTATAATAATAAGAATCAGCATTAGAATTATTATTTCATGCAGCTCTCATACCGGATGTGAATTTTATCTTTCTCCACAGCGGTCACTTCGGTTTGTGGGTGAATGAGAATCTGTATCTGGGCCGCAGCAGCCCCTGTTACACCTTCAATAACTGTTCCCTCTCGGAAACCGACGACTTCCGAATCATGGAGCTGGAAGCGTGGACATTCAGCTGAGGGGGGGGCGAGCACGGCTGTGATTCCACTGTGATGGCCACCAGTTTGGCCATTTACACGGACTTGGACGAGTCGGACTTTGGCGGCCTGCAGTGAAGTTTTAATGGCAATCCTGTGAACATGAGAGACTTTTGCACTTTGCGTCATTTGTGAATCAGTGATGATGTCATCGTTAATGCTCTGCACCCTCATCCCACCGGCCCTGCAGAAAGTTAGCAAAGACACTCATAGATAGTATTATATTTAGCATACATGTATGCTAATGCTGCCTTCCTGACGGCGTCTCATCAATGCAGTGTTGTAGATGTGCATACTATAAAGCTTGTCACTACAATAAAGGCCTACCTTGAAGTGCTCTAATTGGTCACTTCCTTTTAAGGGTATTTTATTGCGGATGGTCTCCTAAAGTAAATGTACACTTGTGGCCACAACACTAGGTTCAAAGGCACATTCTAAAAATACAATTTAACAAATAAGCCAACAAAAAAGCAATGGCTAAAATGAAAAAAATCGATGATTTTACAAGAATAAAATCTAAATATTAAGAGAAAAAAAGTGTAATTAAACGGGGAAAATATAATTTTGTGAGGATACTACTTACTAGCATAAAGTTGACATATTAAAGATGAAAATTAAGGTTCTAAAAAGTAGGTTTGGGGAAAAGTTTTATGGAAATAAAAGAAAATTTACAAGAATTAAATTGTTGGGAAAAAACAGCAGAAATGGGGAAAAAATAAGCATAGAGTGGATTTTTTTTTTTAAATAGGGTGGGGAAAAAAGTTCTGAGAATAAAGTATGGACTTTTCACCTCGATACGTATCTTTGTTGCTTTGTCTACATGTACAAAATATCAAAGCAGTCCTTGCATTCTTTCATTTTTACTATGTGGCCCTTCCTGGAAAACATTCCTGGAGTAATATGAGTGCTGCTTCACAGATCACGCAATAGTGTGTGAAAAAAAAAAAACTTTATTGTACAAAAAACAGACTCAGTGTTTCAAGTCAAATGGTCTAATTTTAAATTGTCACGTTTTTTTGCAAGTGGGGAAACAAGGACAAGAAACTGCTGTAGTGTTAACTTTAGCTGAAGCAGCCTGTACTTTTAGCTGTAATGCATTTTAAAAAGAATTCTTTGGTGTAGTGGATCGTCCTGCAAGTTAAACTATGGTGGCTCTTCCAACATTTAGTGCTTTAAGCGATTTAAAAGGCATTTCCTGCAGCTTCTGTACCCCAGAGACTGGACGTAAGCGGGCGTTTTCTCCAGGATGCCCCATCAGCAACATCAGGCGCTGCCCGGCCCAAGGGAGAGCTTTCAGGCAGAACCGTCACAAAAGACTGAGTTGCGCCCCGGGGGAGCTGCGCCGCTACTGGGTAGGACACAGCAGGAAAGATGGCGGTATGGTGCACAGAAAAGGTCATAGCTTCACGGTATGTGTGCTGGCATTAAAGTACAACCCAAATGAAAAGCAGCTCTCCATGCCTCGCCACTTAAACCTTGGAGGCTTTTTCTTTTCTCGAGTCCAATAGCCACAGGAATGACACTACTGCGCCAGGTACCGCTTGGCCCTCTCCAGTCCCTCCTTCAGGAAGCTGATGTAAGTGGACGTCGAGGGATCTTCAAACCCTCCAGAGAAGCTGAAAGTGGTTCCCTGCCCTTCTTCATCAGGCTTCATGGCCGTCTGGTCCAGGAAGAAGTTAGCATTGATGTGATGGACCTAGAGAAGCAGCAGAAATGGAGATGAAGATTTGACATTTCACTTTAGTCGTGAAACGTCTTCAAAACTGCCCTTTTTGGGGGGGAATTTTGCATCCAATTTTTCATCCATAATCTTGTGTGGCGAGGTGTCACTACGGCAATAACATAGTTCTTCGGCGAAACAATTTCACAATAGGAATATTATTAACAACGTCACTGGAGCTTGGTTAATATGCAGTTCATTATGTAAATGGATGGGTTTTGGTGGGGGTTTTTTATAGAAGGTTTTATTGGCAAAATAGGTGCATCCCTTTAGCGGTTTCTTTTCATCTTTATGTTGAGCAAAAGGTGCAGTTTTTAAAAAATTATGTCATGAATTGTCATTTTGCAGGTCTGAATATCCTGGGGGAAACGTACAATGTACATATTTTAAGAGATGTAACCTCCTGAAAGTTACTCAATAGCGCCCTCTGGAAAATATTAAAACAAAAAAAATTACCTCCACCCCTAGCAGGTGAGATGTACGCAAAATTCTGTATACAGTAGTCCCTCATTTATCACAGTTAACTGGTTCCAGGCCCGACCGGTGTAAATCAACTTACGAGAAGTAGGATTCAATATTAAATATTTTCATAGTTACCGCATAGAAAAGCTGTTTGATCTTCTAAATGCGGGTTTAAAAATTATTAGAGCCCTGTAGACATGAAACAGCACCCTTTACATTCCTATTCTTCTTTGTTTACGTCACATTGCAAAGGCTACAGAATCTCTGCAGGGACGGCCGCTGCTAGCATAGCAAGCTTCCGAGCCAACTAGCTAGCCTCTCCAAATTACTTACTCTAAACTTAAGAACGTGTTTAAAATGAAATGGCAAAGATGGACAAAGAAGCCAAAATGTACCACTTCCACACAGATTGAGAGGAGAGCCCCCCAACCCCCGCTTGATCTGCCGCCTCAGCAGCCAATCTCCATGCAGTGTGAAAGGTAATGTGATCTAATGTCATGTCTCATAACATTACTGACGCCTAAGGACCAGAATTTTACATATAATTTGTCTTTCAATATTTCTTGACTAATAACCATTTTTAGTGGTTATTAGTCAACCACGAAAAAGCGGTCATTTATTAATTATTGTTTGGAGTCTGAAGAAGCCATGCCTGCAAATACACAGGTCCCGTGCGGTCAGCTCTCAACCAAATGTCTTCCACGTGACGACGTTCCCGCCCTGAAGAGATTCGTGTGCCACCAGCGCCAACTAGTGGTGATGTGAAATGTCTACAAAATACTTCTTCAAGGTTTGTGTAATCGCTTTTGCTAATTAGCATTAAATTGTCCCAACTCTTGTTCCAGAAGCTTATATTGCCCCCTAATTTCAGCTGGAGCTGTTTTCTCCATGCACTTCCTATGGGTGCAAGATGACTTACAATAGTCCCATTCGGCAGTGCGACCATCATCTCCACAGGGAACGTGTACTTCTCAAGATGCAAGCGAGCCTTTTCACTCAGTGCAGGGCTGCGCTCATCAGCCTGGATCGGAGAAACAAACTCAATGGATTATAGTGTAGTGAAGACCTGCTCTCCTGGTCTTCTCGTTGCATTCTCACCTGCATGTTCTCCAGCTCTTTCACCAGAGACCAGCTGCTCACAAAGCTGTGGTTGAGCAGAGCCAGGACGGGCGAACTTTCCAGAACCGTTTCCCGGAGAGTTCGCCCGGAACCTGCAGACCCAACAGACGCACGTGTAATATATCCATCACCTCGCAAATTGCTGTTCTCTAAAACGTGCAGGAGGCTGAATTGATGTCACAGTAATCCCCACGTATCATGTGATCAAATTCTATTAAAATTTTCAATGAATGGCTAAACTGTTGCCACATTTCTGAACTAATACAGGAAATTTTTATTAATGGTCATGCAAGCGTAAATATAACGATACAGTGGCTGCCAGTGTCAAAAGAGGTTAACCACTATAAGACCATGATGGATTAAACACTAACGCCCGCCAATTGCTTCATATAAAATTGCATGTATGCACAGTATCAGTCAACAATATAGACACTTAACCATGTTAAGAAATCCTAAAGTGTGTCCAAACTTTTGACTGGTACTTTAGAGTCCTGTGTTGCAAAAAAAAAAAGCCCCAGAAGCCAAAGAAAAAGCTAAAACCCACACCCAGAATGCTCGCCAGTGGCGCACCCCTTCAGACATTTGACATAAAGCCATGTACCCCCTGCTCCTGCACACTTAAACCTTTTTATATCAATGAGCTTCAAATATTGAACATAAATCATTGATTCATTAATTTGATAGTAATTTGGGGCCAAAATTGTGTATTTTGCGTGGTCACATTTTGATAACGTTTCAGGGGAGCACTAATACATAAAGAGTACAGTTTGATCTATTCTGTTTGAATGAGTTGAATTTGAGCATCAATTTTTGTCCACTCACAATTGCTGTGGTTTCAATCCAAAGGGGAAAGCTTAATAATCACGATAAAGTGGTATCCCAAGTGCAAAAATACATACAACCAATGACAAAGCCTCATTTTCGCAGGAACCCAGCGACAGGTTTTCACCGCTGCACCGTGTTGGACCCAAATTGTTTTTAGTGCTTATTCAGGTACCCCCCCATTACAATGGGTGTACCCCGTTTTGGGAACCTAGGTTGTAAAGTATTTTAGCTCTTATCAAACATCTTTTGCACCATATTGTCATTTGTGGAGATGCGCCCGTGTTTTGGTTGAACTCTATTCCACTGTGGGCTGTTACGGGAATGTACGGGAATGACATCACGGAATTTGTGTTTCTGGCAGTTTTTATCCAGTACTCCCACCTCAGCAGGACTGATCGTCCAAAGCTCCCCATAGCAGAATTGAGTGCACCAACTTTTTCTCTGCCTCGGCTCGCTGGAATGCCTCCGAAAAAGGCAAGTAGGACACCTGTGGGCACAACGGGAAAGCCGTTCAAGCCTGTCGCATGTTGAGTGGAGCTCACGTGTATAACGTTGTGTTTACCTTCTTGAAGGGGTATAGGGTGACCTCCAGGCGCCGGGCGGCTTCTTGACGATTGATCTCTGCGGTCCAATGGATGTCCTCAAAGACGAACTGGATGGGTTCGGTGTTGCCATCTCGGCTGTCGATGATGTTGCCATCCTCGTCCGTGATGATGGAGGGAGTGGACGGGCCAGTGGACCGCAGCTCTAGCTGTAGCACACAGGTAGAGGTGAGATAGTAAGATGTGAGAAAATGGGATGTTTACGTAAAGAGGCTCAAAAAGGCTTTTCTGCAGAGCTACCTGCGGTAGGTACCCGATGTCCACTTCCATGTTGCTGCTCTCGCTGGCACCGTACAGCCACTCCATGTCCACATTCAGACACCTGCGGCAAGGAAACACCAGTCTCGCTAGAACTGTAGAACTGAATCGCACACAACAGAAGTCAAAAGTAGGGATGTCCCGGTCCGCTGTATTTTGAGCCTTCCGCCACGAGATTGAGCCAATCCGGTTGCCGTACAAAGTTCGTAACTCTTGGCCGCACTACAGCATAGTAGGTCCCTCAAAGCCGTTTGCCGCTTGACTCAGGAAAAGAAGAAAAAGCAACACCACCGTGCAAACGTGTCGGCGGGGTACTGTGGTGAAGTAAGTTTCACGTGGAAGTTTGATATTTGGCTCCGTAGCTACAGCGGTAGTTCCCCCTCACTGTGCCCGTACTCCACTGTCATAGTGTGAGAAGTGCCACTCTAACTGCCAGTTGGTTATACTAGGGACCGTCAATAAATTACTATTGTGTTGAAGAGAGTTTGTTTAAAAACAATTGTCATATATTCTGATCTAAAACCGTGTCAAATGATTAGTTGTTCCCTAAAAGTATTTTGCATGCCCATTTTTTCCAAATGTATCTTTTATTGTGTAGACTTTTATAGGAGCCTTGAATTAGGGAGCTGACTCAGAGGTTTGTTACAAAAGCCAAACAACACTGTTGTTCGTGTTGTGTAATAAAAAAGTAAATTCAGCAATACTTTGTATAATATTAATAATATAATTATATAAATATATAAATTAAATATCAATGTCAAATAAATATAATCAATAAATATATGATGATTATATTTTTTGCATTATTTTGAATACCTTCAAGAGCAATTTTCATAACCATATTCAATTCCACAAATTCATGTTTGTAACAAGTGTATTTTAATAAAAATCCCGGATCGGCAATACTATGAAAAAAAATTGTATCGGAAGCCAAAAAATGTGGATTGCAACATCCCTACCCAAAAGTACAAAGACACTTTCTCATGTTACTCAATGAGAATTTGTGTTACTCGGCATGTCGCAAGGCCAGTCACTCAGCAAGTCAGTACTGTAGTGAGGTTTTTACCTGTCACTGGGGACGTAGAGGTGGAAGTGTCGCACGTGAGAGGCGTCTTTAGCAATCACAACGTTGCCGGTGAATTGGCCCGGCGTGAACCAGAAGGGAAAGTCTGGGACATCATTGAGCTGAAACTCTGCGTGGATCCTGCAAATATTCAGAGACGACACCGATTTGCATGAAAATGTTGAAGTTTAAGGTTTATGAGTCGAATTTGTAGGTGTGTGGTGTCTCTTCACCTGAATACGATGTCGTAATAAAAATCGTTGCTGGCACGAATGCATGCAACTGTGCCCTGAGGTGCAAAGCGAGACTTGATAAAGGGTCGGGGGTGAAACATACTCAGCAGAGAGTGGATGAAAACCTGCAGCGTGAGAAGAATACAACATATAACATTCATTAGAACTTGCTTTTTTTTTTTTTTTTTTACATACCTCCTTGCCCTTCGGTGTGGGAGGGTGGTAGCGATTGTTGGGCAGGTACCCCGTGAAGATGTTGAGCTCACTGGGGATCACCCACCACGTGTCTCCAACATCCATCTTGCTCTTAGGGGGGAGGAAAACCCTGAACTGGCTGGCGAAGAAGGCTGAGGAAGGCACGGTTGGACTCTTCCATGAGCGCAGACCACTTAGGCAGCTGTGAGAGACCTGCAAGAACATTATGTTCCCTTGTAAACAAACCTGCAAACGCCGCTTCCTTAACTCACCTATATTAATCGTGACAAATAATTTTTTTCGTTGCGTGTTTTTATAACTTAAATATTTGTGATTACTTAAGTCAGTTGTTTACAAACGGGGGGGCTCTCAAATGTATATATTCAATCCTAAAATAATATAAAAATGTCAAGTAAATTAATTGAATTCACAATACATTTTCCGATGTAGTCATTTTCAGTACATGTTTTTAAATAATATTTTCCCCAATTATTTTACTAATTTAAATAAAAATATGTAACAATTAAAATATATATACCAAAAATACCATATGTATTTACAATATATACAATTACATGTATACACAATATATACAATCAACATATACAATAATAAATATACTAAATTCTTGATTTGTGATCTATTTATATGTGTCAGTATTTTAATATTACCTTCATTTTTAAGATTTTTTGGGGAGAGGGGGGTCGTTTTTTGCAGTAGAGTTGCCAAATAACACAAGTTTTGAATGACATAAATTTTTTTTTTTTAAGTAGCGACTGGGGTCATATCAGTGAGAATATTACTGTCCCGGTTGGTAATCTTACCCCAAGGAAGCCATCCTTGCTTTTTGTCATTGAGTCCATTAGCAGGGGCTCCATTTTGGCCTCTAGTGTTAAAGTCTCTCCATTTGGGTCTTCAATCACTTCCTCCTCTACGTCCCCCGGGGGAGTAATCCCTGTGGAAAGGCAGAGAACGTGGCGTCATCTGTCATTACAATGTATGATGACACAAAAGTTCAACCTGATGTACCTGTCAGTTTCTCCACAACTGGTTTGAACTCCTCTGGGCTGAGATAAAGGTCATGGTTGGTGTCCAAGGAGGAGAAGAGAAAAAGCCCCTCCGGACCCAGAGTCCGAACGCTCTCTTCCTAATGGGGAGGGCACACACAACCATTAGACAAGCTTTTGTATGAGCTCTGAGTGTCACCATAGTGGAAAAAGAGGAGAAGATGCGCCTGGAGGCCATGCATGTGCTCCAGACTGATGCTGACTGCCAACTAGACAACGGGTGGCTGGGAGGAGGAGGGGAGGGGGGCAAATTTGAACAGCTGGAACTACTGAGGACACACCCTGGCTGCTTGTAAACCCACCATGAGCTGGAGAAAATGCAGATGTGTGCCTTTTTGGGGGTGGAAAGTGACCTTCATTGTATTTATCAGTAGAAATGCATTTTCCTCTACGTTAATTCATCTTACGTTACGCTTCAGGAGCCGTGCATCTTGATAATACTTGACCCCCCAAGCCAGAAGTGCAACAGCAAGGACCAGGAACACGGTGCACATCCGTGTGGACCTCCGGGATTCAGAGCCCCGACTGCGCTGCCTGTCCTGCCCACCATAGCGCTCCTCGTGACGGGTCTTTTTATCCACATCTGCCGCCATCCTCGACCTCCGCGTCGCCTCTATTTACACGGACATATTCGTCCAGAAAAAGGCTCCCGCGCTCTTCATTCTCTGTCAAGATGGGTCTCGTCAAACATGTGCTAACTACCGGAGGTCGTGCTATCTTAGACGCCGCAGAGGCGCGTCCTTTTCCGGGTGGTTTGAGCTCCTAGAGTACCGCTAGCTAAAAAGCGACGCAACCACAGTAAGTCTAGTCGAAAATGTCAAGTGATCACGTGAACGCACAATAACGCGGAAATTACGTTTAGGAATTCAAAGTAAAAGTCGCTCCACCGGCAAGGACGCTAGCCCCCGTAACGCAAAATAGTTTTATTTTGACAGTGATAACCGGAAACGTGTTGCCTTTCTCACACATTTTTCTGACACGGTACTTCCATTGCCGTTAAAGAGGAAGGGTATTTGAGTGAGTTCTTTCAACTCAGGAATCTCTGCAAAGTAACTGAAATTATACGTTGGCTTGCCAGATGAGCTTTTGGGTCCAGTGGTTTGTGCTCTTTTGCTTCTCTGCAGTTAGGAAAGAAACACTCGTGTTCAACTTTCACTGTGTTTTACAGTTTCATAATACAACACAATCTGTCAAGAGTCTGTATATTCATCAAATGTGTGCTTCAACCCAAAATGTGTGACAGCAAACACTGGTTTATTTGTCCTTGAACATGTGTAAAAGCAATGTGGGTTTTATTAGCATTCCACTCCATATTTACATAAGCCACACTGCATACTTTCCATGATAATATAGACATGCCTGATTATTTACCAGTTTCTGCAACAACTGGCTGCAAAAAGACACAACACATATGCATTTCTGACTGCACTGTACTGTAGAATTGTTTTTTTAAATCCAAGCGCCCGTTCAGGTGGCTTTCAGTCCATGTCTTCCTCCACCTCTTGCGTCTTCACCTCCACTGTTTTGGGAGGGATGTAGGAACCCATCCCTGCTGCTCTTTCCGCCTCTTCCTGGGTGTAGGGTTCTTCCCTGAGCTCTTTCAAGCTGGTTGAAGGAAAAACAGAGTCCAAAATGCTGTTATTGATATTATTTCACTGTACACAAAACTGCCATCTTACCGTTTCTTGTGGACTTTACTCTTGAAGTGGTCCTTCAAAGATTTCATATCCACAAAATATCTCCTGCAAGATGAGAAATGTTGTTTTAGTAAGTATTAAAAAATGAGGGCTGTCAAATATAACATGTCAATGACAGAAACTAATTATTTTACATTTTTTAGTGTATTTAACGTCTGTGCATCATGGCAACACACGCCTCTCCGTTATGACGACAGATGACATCGCAGGGTAGCTCCCCACAGTCACATAAAGTCTGACGCTCTTTTATAACTTTTTTCTGACCTGAACACACCAGCAGTACAATTCCTACCCCATGATTTTGCATTCAGGGGCTCTCCAAGTATCACATTGTCTTTATTACGTGTGTATGTGTGGACTAAATAAACAGACTGAGACAAACAGCTAGTAGATATTCTTACCACTAATGTAACTCTAATTTCGGAAGTACAATTTGCTGCAAATCCCAGAAAAAAACCTCAAAACTTCAGTTATGTGGCGTCATTGAATGATTTTAGTTTTCAGTTCATTTGGGAGCTGTTAATACATACATACATATATAGAATTCTGTCCTATCTTTTATATGCCTTTCAATAAAATACATTCAAAATGTGCATATTTCTGACATAGTTGCAAATTGTGATTAATCATGATGAATTTGAAACTATTATTAATCTGATTAATTTCTTTAAGTGATATGACAGTCCCCAAAAATACAACGGCTGTAAATACGGATAAGTACAATCAAAGCCAAATTCAACTGTACAATAGTAGTACACTTACGCGCAGTGTAAACAGTAGTGCTGGGCACATCCTGTTACGTCATAGTCCACTTCTTGATGAAGCAGTTTGGCTGCAGTCTCTGGTTTCATGTCTGAATGGATCTGGTCCAGGTCTTTGGTTCTGCGCTTGGTCTTCCAAGTCTTTGCAATGTTCTTCTTTCTGCCATTATTGTGGTTTCTTGTTTGTTTAGACTTCCCCATGGTAGACTCGACGGGCTGTAATGACGAATACAGAAATTGCGCACATGTGCGTGGAAGCTAACGAGGGTTATTTGTAGCGGCTGTGAAAAGCCATCAAAGTCGTCCTTCAAGTTTCCAAACAACGCTAGATATGTTGTGGCGGCCGCTTTAGAACACCACGAACATAAAAACAACGCTCAGCAACGTTTTTCGTTTCTATACGGCTAATGTCTCCGGTTGCTTTCGGCGTGTCATGTTGGCTTACCTCTCACGTGGGCAGCCCGGAAAAACCAATCTACTTCCGGGTCAAGTGCATGGGGCGAGCGTGTACAGTACCACTAACTACCTGCAGAGGGCCGAATTCCATTAGCAAAACAAAAACAATAACATCGATTTTTCTAAAATGGAAAAAGGGAATCCCCTCCAGCTCAATCCACCTTTATAATGTTCTTAATCTAATCTAAAGATGTAATTTATTTTATTCTTTTGTTCGTTAAACGCGATTGTCAGGCGGTCACGTGACAACAATTTGCTTTGGATGTGTTTGGGTCGCTCCTACCTTAAAGTTCTTCGGTTTTAGTTGATTTCGTCAGGACACTCATTGCAGAAACAGCCACATTAATCCCTCAACTGTATCTACACGTTTAATATATTTTCTTTCTATCGACACGAGACGCTTAAGGTCATTCGATTTCGCCAATCCATGAAAAGCGTCCCGGTGATCTTTAAATATTCCGACAGCACTTGAAGGCGGCGCCAGTCTGCACTGCATACGCGCGGTGGAGGAGAGGGAAGATGGCGGAGAGTAATGTCGAACCAGAGCACGAATGGAGCGAACGGGCCCTGGACACGGCCGAAGACACACTGGTCGCAATGGAAACCCTGCTGGCCACACTGAAAGCCTTCGAAGACGTGCTCAGACAACAGGAATTATCAGTAGCGTCGTCGTCCGAGTACTGCGACAACTTCTGTCAGGTAACGAGTGCATGCACCCTTAACGCTATTAGCTAACTATTAGCATAACGTTAGCTCCGCTCCGCTACGGCTAGGCTAGGGTTGTTTTCTCGCTGCCGAGTCTGCCGGATAATCTTTGACGGGTGGGCTGCAATTGAATATAGCTTATTTGCTCACAAATATATATTTGTGTGTTTCCTCCAACGAACCCTGAATTATACTAACGCTGCATAAATAAGTGCTTGAAATCCCGTTCAGTATTTGCCCTGCAAATGATGGATGACAATTGATTAATAATATGATTGCGGTAGTTTGTAAAGCACAGTAGTGGCCGTGTATGTCAAGGGGCGCGGCGATGGAGGTGTGTTTATCCAAATGGTTTATCTAGCCAGCTGGCAGGGAGGAGTAGTGGTAGAGGAACGGCGTGCTGCCAAGCATCACGTTAAATCTTAAAAACACAGCAGATCATTTTCCTGCTAAAATGATGCAATCCCGCCTTAATTTCATGAGCCTGCCTCTTAGTGCTCCCTAACGGAAGCCTCACCTCCCCGGACCTTTTCGGAAGTAGCCCACTTGTAATTAGTATACCCCCCCCCCCCCCCCCCCAATTGGTTCTCAGTAAATAGACTGGAGGGAATGAATACAGGGCCTCTGTGGACAGCCGACCTGCAAAGGTGTCTGGCACTTGAGGTGTCTTGGGACGTTTGATATAATGATCTTGACGACGTGCAGGGAATGAACGTGACACATTTTCAAGGCTGTACATTAATTCCAATGTGTGTGGATGACATGGTTAACTACGCAAGTTCCTACTTCAGTCATGATCGCGGCCCATCAAAGTCCGCGCCCTTGCCCTGTCAAGACCCCCCAGTCAGTAGCACATCAAACCAGATGGTGTCAGGTGGGATCACTCAGCTGCAGACCCCCCCCACACACACACCTTTTATCCCCCAAGCGGGAAAAGCCCCCTGTGCATCTCACCTGATGCCACCTCCTCAAAAAAAATAAGCTCCGATCTTGTGTGTTTCCAGGCACTCATGCATTATGCCGGCACCAGGAACTCCATAGACCACGGACTTCCTCTTCTCGAAGTCTACTGCCTTTCAATAAACTGCTTTGCAGCGGCCCGCTCGCACCTCACCGTGGAGTCCGACAAAGTGACGCTCGTTTTGAAGAGACTAGCCTTGTGAGTACGAGGGTTCCAAAGGAGAAAAAAAAGAGTTGTTTTTCTTTGGGCAGATTATCTTATAGGCTGCACAAGTAATGTCCCTTTTTTCCCACTGCTTGCATTTCCACTGTTGAAACCACTTGCTATGAACTATTATTTCTTCCTAACTGATAAGGGAACGGTACATGTGAAGGACATTTATACCCCTTTTCTGATGTGTTTTGCGTTCTCTGTTTTTTGATATTTGAAGAAAAAGCCTGCGTCTCAACTTGGTTTTTCCCTTATTATTTTTAAAATTTTCTTATTTGGAACACTTCTCTTTGTCATGTATTTATTGTCACAATATTTTGACTTTATTGTAATATAATTTTTAGACAACCTAATTGCAACACAAATTTCGACTTTTTGATTTTGTTTCATCGTGTTATGACTTTTAAAATTATACATTTTAATCTTTAGTCTAATATTTGAAATGTATTTTTTAAATATTACTTTATTCTCAATAGTCATTTTTGTAAAATTGGTGCTTTTTTTCAATTTTTTGCTGTTTTTAACGGCTCAGTTGTGTTTTTGCCAACATTGATTTGTTTGTGTTCAAAATAACTTCAACAGTTCTGAATGGATTTGGATGAAATATTCAGTTATTGTCTAGAATAGGATATGGAAGAATTGATTAAATTTTGGGGGAAAACCAGATCTCTGTCTGGATCCAGGATTATTTTTACATTGTGAAAGAAGGCATTTGTGCATTTAACGCCACAAAAAATGGTCAGAGCAATTGGGAAAACAATACAGGACAGGTTTCCAACCGGATTCCTACCAGATATCAAAGACCGATTCAGATAATTGAATAATTCCAGATACTATAATGCAGAATATGAAAAAAATAGTTGGCCTTTGGAAATGTCATCATAGGAAGAGAACAAATGAAGCAATAAACATGCAACAAACACCATAATATAAAGCCAAGACCCTGTCTGGAGTGTACCAACTGAATCTGCACTCCAGTGGTTTCCTAGTTTTAGATTGTTCCCAAAATTATTCTTCTTGTCCTTTCGGCTTATCCCATCAGGGGTCGCCATAGAGAATCCTGTCCACAAAAAATGAAAAACAAAACAGTCGAGGGCCATATCATACGGCACACAGTATTTTACTTAACATGCGCAGTGATACATCCTCATGGCAAAGCATCTTCCTGCTGGAAAATGTGAGCTGTACCATAATGGTGCTGATGCTGAAGTACCATTTTGTTATTATTAGTTTGACATTACTTATCCACCCGCACAGAAAACTGTGAGCATCTTGCAAAAATGGCTGAAATGGATAGAAAGTTTGGTGGTACACTTAAAGAAAAACAAAAAAGAAAAAGAAAAAAAAGATGCAGACTCAGCCACCCACTATGAGTGCTTGAAGGTGATATTGTAATACATGACTTAAGCAAACATGGTTGTAACAGTAGGGCAGTGCTTCTCAAATAGTGGGGCGGGCCCCCTGGGGTGGCGCGGTGAACTTTCATGGGGGCGTGAGTATCAGGGAGTGCTTTCAATGTTAGTGTAGACCTGCCAACATGTCCAAATTGATCACACTTAACATTGAATTTGCTTGTATGCTTCACAGCACTTCATTTTGCTGCATTTTCCTTGTATCAGTTTCGAGTTTAGTCTGTACAGTACAGACAAATAAATGGCTATTGTCAGTTTCTCACTAGTATTCCAAATTGGGGCGGGGAACCACTGCCTGAAATAGTGTCAAATCTTGCACTGCCCATATCCTGTGTTCTGTGTAGCTGCTGGTTTTGCTGTGATCATTGACCATTTGTAGTTGATTTTTTTCATATTGCTGAATGTATTACTTTATCATTTTATTTATATCATTGTCGTATTTAAATGACTATCCTGTTCAACTTGCGTGCTTTTTGGACAAAATTGGGCTTAAAAAAAATAAAGATACTGGTTTGGCCACTGTTTTAAGCTCTGTAAACATCTCAAAAGTGTGGCGTTGGTACCAGTAGCAGATAATATCTAAACGATAGCTAACCCGAATTACCGGCTGCAATCTACTGTGGGGGCAAAAATCACATGGTGATGAGTAAATAGAGGAGACCCTTGTTCCCGGTTAAGGCGTGGTTTTCAAAGTAATTCCCGTGACTGAAATAGGGAAACTTGATTGCTCTCTGTCGGGCAACACCCAGCAATGTGCGAGAGTTTTGACTGGTGGATTTATATTTACTTTTTTTTTGTATTTCTGTCGGGAAAAGTGGCAGTTTAGTGTAGCTCACGATGCGCACGTTTGTGTCGATTTCACCTTCATCACCCGACAAAAATGCCCGCCCATCCTAATATTGGAAATGTTGCTACTGTTCAGGCTTCTTTGGAAAACCCACAGGTTTTTTTGGTAATGATTAAATGCCACAAAGAATAGCAGCCAAGTGGGAAGTGTTTTGCAGCAAAATGTACTGGATCACAAATGCAGCACGAGTTACTATATTGTCTTTAATCTTATTTTTTAATGATAATTGACATCAGTATTGTCTTGTTCTTTGCGCAGGAGCTGCTTTGAATTGTTTTTGTCAGTTCCTGATAATGAAATCCCGTATGAAGCCTGGATCCAATTCCACCAGTCTGTTCAGGTAAGAAGACGAGGCGCTATTGCTGGGAGTTGGTGGGGCCTGTTATTATTTTTAGACTCCACGGCAGGGGTGTCCCAAATATTTCTCCCCTGAGCCACATACAGAAAAATCCAAAGATGCGGGCGCCACATGGACATTTTTTCTGTTTTTCTTTTTTTTTTAATTAATGGAGTTGCTTAAATAATATTATCACATGCAATAATTATGTTAGTGTTCAGGAGTTTTCCACAGCCCTAATCACACTTGGTAAGGTTTCATGTAGAATTTATTTTGTATACGGTGGCGCCTAATAAAAAGCACCAGACTTTTATTAGGGGTACGGTGATAATTAGTGATTAGGCTTTGTAAATGCATTTATAAAGCTATATTTAATATAGTAATATGTACATATGTTTTCCGCCAGGAGTTGATACAGATAAAATCTATGTAACAAAATTCTGTTTAATAAATGTTATATAGAAAAAAAATGTGTGTGTGTATATATATGTATATGTATATATGTATATATATACATATATATATGTATATGTATATATATATGTATATATGTATATATATATGTATACATATGTATGTATATGTATATGTATATGTATATATATATATATGTATATGTATATGTATATATATATATATGTATATGTATATGTATATATATATATATATATGTATATGTATATGTATATGTATAT